>OZ024740.1:159245711-159285711 GCA_964016885.1 Eledone cirrhosa
CTGAATTCAAATCCTAACGGTGTTAACTTTACCTTTTATCCTTCTAGTCTCAATAAAATAAAGTACCATACAAATACTGGGTTAATTTAATCGACACTTCCCTTACAAAAATTACTGCATTCGTGTCTATGCTAGAAGCAATTATTTCTGCTTACACAAGATGTTTATCTTTTCAAAGAAAGTTATTTCTAATCGTCGAATTGTTGGCAACTGGATTTGCATCGGGGAATTGGTATCAAGGAATGGTTGCTGGTGAACCCTCGTTGGTGAATTACCGCCGGTGAGCCGTCGTCGGTGAATAACTGCCGGTGAGCCGTCGTCAGTGAATTACCGCCGGTAAACCGTAATCGGTGAATTACCACCGGTGAGCCGTCGTCGGGGAATTACCACCGGTGAGCCGTCGTCGGTGAATTGCCGCCGGTGAACCGTAGTCGGTGAATTACCGCCAGTGAGCCGTCGTCGGTGAATTACCACCGGTGAACCATAGTCGGTGAATAACTGCCGGTGAGCGGTCATCGGTGAATTACCGCCGGTGAAGCGTAGTCGGTGTATTGCCAGCGGTGAGCCGCCGTCGGTGAATTACCACCGGTGAGCCGTCGTCGATGAATTGCCGCCGGTGAACTGTAGTCGGTGAATTACCACCGGTGAGCCGTCGTCGCTAAATTGCCGTCGGGGAATTACCGCCGGTGAACCGTAGTCGGTGAATTACCGCCAGTGAGCCGTCGTCGGTGAACTACCGCCGGTGAACCCTTGTCAGATAATTCTAGTCGCTGTATTGCCATCGGTGAATTATTTGCACATGTTATGAGAGTAATGTTATTCCTTGTTCCATTCCGACATATGGATATATTTCTTATATTTTTCATTTTCCGGCTTATCGGTTTGGCTTTAAGGTTAAAGTGTACCAGTGCATACATACAGCTCGAGTAAACATGTTTTGTTTTTACTGACTCCTGATATGTTTTTATTCCAATAATTATTTTTCCCAGTTTTTGTTTTGCCTGTATCAGTATTGCCACCAGTGGCATTATTATTACTGTTATTGTTATCGTCGGCGTCGCATTATTGGTCATTATTGCAAGGGACTACAATACTGTTATCGATTTTACTCTGTTCTTTGTATTATGGTCGATATTGTTTACATCTTTGTTATTATTATTGTTGTTACATTATTGCAGGTAGAGACAATACTGCTATCGATTATTTATATAGGTAATGTTGATTTTGATGTTGTTGTTGCTTTTGTTGTTGCGGCTCCTCTTAATGTGGGAATTATAGCTGCTATTTGAGCAATTGTTCCCAACGGCTACAAAAGAATGTTATTTTCTTTCCTCCACCCATCACCATCTGGCACCTCTAGACAAGCAGGTTACCACAGTATTGGATATGACCTTCTCACAATGTGTTACCCACCATCATCACTCCACCGTATTTCGTTGAAATAACAAATAACAATTATCAATATTCAATATATTTTTTACGGTATGGGCGGTGGGAGGAAGATACAAACCCCTCCCCCCACACACACATATATTTGTATATATATATATATATATATATATATATATATATATATATATATATATATATATGTTTATATATATATATATATATATATATATATATATATATATATATATATATATATATGTATGTATATATAAATATGTTGTGTGTATATATATATATGTGTGTGTGTGTATATATATATGTATATATATGCATATATATATATACATAATGCATATGTATATATATATATATATATGTATATGTATATATATATATATATATATATATATATAATGTATACACATATACATTATATATATACATATATATACATACAAATACATTATATATATATATATACATATATACACACATATATATATATATATACACACACACATATATATATATATATATATATATTTATATATATATATATATATGTATATATATATATATATATGTATCTATATATATATATATACATATATATATATACATATACATAAATATATGTGTGTGTTTATATATGTGAATATATACAGAGAGAGAGAGAGAGAGAGAGAGAGAGAGAGAGAGAGAGAGAGAGAGAGAGAGAGAGAGAGAGAGAGAGCAAAAGAAAGAAATAGATAACAAAATAATTCTCCACCTTTTATTTGTTATAATTAGAAACTAAGGCCTTTCTATCAACGTGATAGAAAACAAAGGGGAATGATACACACAGTGACTGTTAGATTATTGGATTTACTGTCCTTTGGCGTTCAATCATCCAATAATAATAACAAAAACAACATTGCTGTGGGATTTTAAAAGGCAATGTGATCTAGTGATTGCGGTTAAAAGAGCCAGACATTGTTATCGTAAAACACAATATGAAAAGGAAGTACACCTCACAATAATATATGTAGTATCTCCATATGGCAGCAGTGTATAAGGAATAAGAAGAAAAGATAGAAAAATATCAAGATCTAAAGAGAGAAATTGTAAGAGAATAAGGGAACAAAAATCCTTGAAATTGGACCAATTGTAGTGAGATTATGGTTAGAGAAGAATTGGATCGGAATTTTATTAGAGCTATTGCGGAAAACCATATTAGGAACAATAAGGATGCTAAGTTAGATGCTAAAACATTGAGGTCTTAGAAACTCACCTTGTGGGTATCACTTCAATTTCACTATTAATCAGATAATTAATCTCTTAATCATTTGGTTAATTAGTTAATTATTAATGTTTATTCGTTTCACAGCCTATGTTCTTATCGAGGATTATTACCTTCCATGTCTATTCATCCACACTTACGCCGTATATATATATATATATATATATATATATATATATATATATATATATATATATATATATATATATATATATATATATATATATATATATATATATGTATATATATATATATGTATATATATATATATATATATATATATATATATATATATATATATATATATATATATATATATATATATATATATATATATATATATATATATATCAGTTATAAAAATATTTGCTTGTTGTATCTCAACAAATTAAATATAACTTCTACATATATATATTGACATTGCACTCAGTGCTCCTTTGGGAGCCCCTACATGGACACACTAGAAGAGGAAGACCAAGGTTAACATATGTTGATGCCCTAAGGACAGACACTGGTCTGTTGGAGATGCAGGATATGGCAGCGATAATGAGGGACAGAGACCGCTGGAGAGAACTCGTCCATGGATCTCGGGAATTTTACCCGCCTTAGATAGATATATATATATGTATATAGTATAAAAAAACGAGAAATCAGTGATGCATATGGACTCAGTTTATTGCGTGTTACAATTATTTCGCCGGCAGGTAGCTCGAGATATGATCACTGTATGGATCTGGCTGATTCTACGGCTGCAGGTTCCGTCGGACACGGGTAGTTCGTTCAGAGCAAACCTGCAGCCGTAGAATCAGCCAGATCCATACAGTGATCATGTCTATAGCTACCTGCCGGCGAAACAATTGTAACACGCAATAAACTGTGTCCAGATGCATCACTGATTTTTCGTATTTTTATACTATCCACACTCTACTCTGTATGAATATTCAGTGCTAATTTTGGCATACCGCCTATGGAAGCACCATAGCTACCATTATACACAAGTATATATATATATATATATATATATATATATATATATAGAGATTTCGACTAGATTTTCCGACGGTGCCAACCTGGTCTTGGTCAAATCGCAGCGGATCATCTAGATCGTACCTAGATAGATTTTTAGTTAGAAATAAGGACAGGGACTTTTTTAGTTGTCCAGAAATGCTCATGGTTGGCTATTCAGACCACAAGTTGGTGACCTGCATGGTCAACCTTGATAGAACGCATAGACAGGGCCCCGGTTACTGGAAGCTCAACTTGTCCTTGCCGGCAAGTAGAGCCTACAGGAATCGGATTAGTACGTTAGTTAAGGAACGGTTGACTGGAGCGATCGTCAACAGCAGGTGGTGGGTATCTCTTAAGAGAGAGATTAGAGTAGTCTCGATTGAATTTAGTAAGGTTCTAGCTGCGGATAGGAATAGGAAGGAAAGGGAGCTAATATATAGAGTAGAAGAGGCAATTAGAAGCGGCGACGTGGCCAGAGTGCTAGCGTCGAGAACGGCTTTGAGCCAGTTTTTCGACGCGAAGCACGAAGGCTGCGTTGTCCGAAGTAAAATACGTGCTCTAGGGAACGAGGGGGCCAAAGCTGTTAGCTGGGCCCGCGTGACAGAGGCCAACAGTGGAACTAAATCCACCATCCGGTCTTTGCGAGACCTGGATGGACGGGCGATTCTTGAGCCTAAGCAGATGTGTGAGGCCTTTCAAAGGCACTTTGCCCGACTGTTCGGGAGGGGCGGGGAGCCGGTTGGGAACGTGGACTTCGGTCCATACCTCGACGGCCTGCCGCGCCTCTCGGACAGGGAGGCGAAGACTTGCGAGGAGCCGATTTCGGCCGCTGAGATAGAGGACGTGCTGAGCCAATGCGGCAAACGCAAATCCCCGGGTCTCGATGGTCTTCCTTACGAATTATATCTAGCTATGCCGGACTTGTTCCCCGATCTCCTCGAGGCGGTCTACTGCAACTGGCAACAGAACGGGAGAATTCCCTGTACTGTGACCAAGGGCGTAGTCACGCTAGTGAGGAAGGACGAGAACAAGGGGGACGAAATAAGTAACTTCAGGCCCATAACTCTGCTAAATACAGAGTTACAGATTTTGGCCAAGGTGCTAGCAAAGAGGTTGGCGCTTGTGGGCAACCTGGTGGGAGATGCGCAGACATGTGCTATCCCGTCCAGGTCCATCCATGACAACCTCCACCTCATGCGATACATCATAGAGAGGGTTGGGAACGAACCCGGCTTTGGTGGGGCTCTGATCAACTTGGATCAATCTAAGGCGTTCGATAGGGTCGACCATGGTTACCTGGATGCGGTGCTAGCGGCGGCAGGCTTCGGACCCGTTTTCAGGGGCTGGATCACTGCTATGCACAGCAGCCGCATCTGTTCTAGGGTCAAGGTGAACGGCTACCTCTCGGAGCCGTTCAAAATCGCGCGGTCCATCCGACAAGGGTGCCCTCTCTCCTCCCTTCTGTATGTGTTGGCTCTCGAGCCACTACTGCGGAAGTTGGAGTTGTTGCAGGGCATCCCTTTGGAACCGGGATTGCGGAAAGCGGTGTCAGCCTACGCCGATGATGTGACAGTAATGGTGTCGACGGCCTCCGAAATCGAGGCGGTCGGCACCTTACTGGAGGAGTACGAAAAGTTCACAGGGGCTAAGCTGAACCGGGACAAGTCGATCGGTTTGCAACTCGGCACGTGGAGGGGCAGACCGATGCCCTCCGATGGCGTCGTCGGACGCTGGACGGAGGGCCCGGTGAAGTTGCTCGGGGTCTGGTTCGGACCGGACCTCCAGGTGGAGAAAAACTGGGCGGAGGTTACGAACAGGGTGTTTGCACTGACCCAGAAGTGGGCCAGTTGCAAACTATCCCTGAAAGGTCGGGCGGAGGTGGCGAACACTTATATAGCGTCCGTCATCTACTACCGCCTGACCGTAGTGCCCTGCCCAAGGGAAACCCTCACCAAGATGGAGCGCGCGCTCTTCCAATTCCTTTGGAAGAGGCGGGCTCCTATGCTGAGGAGATCCATCTGCTGTCAACACCCTTCGAAAGGAGGGCTGGGGATGCCGTGGCTAATGATGCGTAAACACGCATTAAGGCTACGGCACCTCTACGTATTCCTCACCGGACAACCGGTGTGGGCCTCGTTTGTGAGACGAACCTTTCCCAGACTCGTCTCACTCACCGAGCTGCAATCCTGGGTCAAGCAAAGACCGAGAAAACTGGGCGCCTGGCACACTGAGTGTGCCCAGGCGCTCACCGCCCTCTGGCAGGCGGATCCGGTTATCAGTGGAGACTCCACCGCAACATTCTATAGAGGGCTGGTACGCAGCAGGTGCGACGACGCCCTCGGAGAAGCCCTAGACATGGAGGAGGACGAACTGGCCAGCCTGTTCGGTAGGACATTCAGCCCGGGACCTATGGACAACTTCCAGAAGTCCCTGGCCTGGCAGTGCTACCGAGAGGCTTTACCCGTTCGAGAAAGGCTCTACAGACACGGGCGCCCGGGAAGGGACCCCGCCAAAAAGATCTGTCCCAGATGCGTGTGCGACGAGGAAACCGTTGCACACGCATTGGTACACTGCTCGGGCGTAGCCGATCTGTGGGGCTATGTCGAACAACTGCTGTCAAGGGTGGGACCGATCCGGTTGACCACCGAGTCTATTGTAATGATCAAGCCGCCTCCCCCCTTCAAAGATGAAGCAGAGGCGGTGTTTCTGTGCGTAATAGCCATGGCGAAAGAGGTTGTATGGTGGACGCGTCTGAAAGGACTGAGGTCAGGCACCTTTCTCTCTGGCCAACAACTAGTCCGTTTCTTCCGATATCATTTCGGAAGAAGGATCAGGATGGAGAGAGAGGTGCTGTACCCCAGTCGTTTTTATGAAAGGTGGGTGAAAGTGGCGAGAATGGCCCGTGTGAATGGGCCTTCTCTTTACATAAGCCTGTAGGTGGAAAAGAGGAAGGAACGAGGGAGCACCCCCTCTCTGTGCTCCTGAGGAAAAGGGTTGCACACTTTTTTCGGGGGTGTGTGCGACCCCCCAAGGCGCCTCCTCTCTATTGAGAATTTTGTTAAAAATTTTATTTTTTGTTATATCTTATTTTATTTTTATATTTTGTTATTGCCTCCTCCTTATTGAGGACGCCTTTTTGTGTAAACTCCCCCCTTTGTACTTGTCCCACTTTTGATGCCCTAGTGGCAAATAAAAGAAACATATATATATATATATATATGTGGTTAATGCCTTCTTGACCACTTTTCAGTTTGTATGGCGTTTTAACATATTGTTTAGCTCTAGGCTCTAGTTTTCTTAACTATTGGAGCGCTTGCCAGCATTTCTACGATTTTGCGTTTCGTTTCGCTTTTTCTACCACCCGAAATACGATTCTCGCTGAATTTATATTTGTATTAATCTCCCGAGTCTTACAATTAACCTGTTAATAATTCTATTGACAGATTAATTGCATAAGTTTATTTTAAAAACTACCTGGTTGAGTGCTTATTCGATTTGTGCTATCTATGCAATTTTTTGTATGATATACACATACTGAATTCATTTGCCAAAATCTGGGGAATTTCCCCTTGTGACTTACACATGTGCTTTTACAAAGTTCTGCGTCACTCACAAAGCTGGTTACGGAGCAAAATACCTGTTGATAACGTGATATTCCTTGTTCGATCTTTATGCTGAAAGTTTATAGTTTTAAGCAGACAGTATTATTGATTTAGGTGTCATAGAAACTCTGCATTTGGATTTTACCATCTATTCCACTTGGGTCCAGGTCCGTTTTTATCATTTATTTTGTTTGACCTGTTTAGCTTGATTTGTTTTTTGGCTTAGGTGGTTAATGCCTTCTTGACTACTTTTCAGTTTGTATGGCGTTTTAACATACTCTTTAGCTATAGTTTTCTTAACTATTGGAGCGCTTGCCAGCATTTCTACGATTTTGCGTTTCGTTTCGCTTTTTCTACCAGCCGAAATACGATTCTCGCTGAAATATATATATATATATATATATGATGGCTGCAAACTCTGCCAAGAGTAATGCAATCGCTTGTCAGATTCAGGTGTGGGACGCTCGGATATGGCTTTTCAAGCCTGCTAGAGACTTGCACTCCTTCACACACCGACGACAACTATGGATCTCCCTGGCTTGAGGTCCCGCATCAGGTTGCCCGTGAACCCTCACAGCACCGTGGAGATGATAGTTCACTGGTTCTCTTTGAACATGTCTGCGACTGTGGCTCCTGAGACCAGATTTGCTCAAACAAACTTTTCCACACTCAGGGCACTTCAATTCAATGGAGACACGGATCGTTTCGAGAGATACACCAGGGCATTGCTTACGCAATGATCTTCTCGTGCTCTTCTTTTGATCTCTCGTGCTCTATGTGTCTGTCATCAAAATTATGGACCCCATTCCACGCCAAGTTTCTCTTTCAAGAGCTTCTATCTCCCAGTCAGCCATCATCAAACCAGTTTTTTTCAATGAGGCCTTTACACAATCCTTGAATCGGAGCTTTGGTTTATGAGGTTGTCTCTTACCCTCACAAAGTTCGCCATACAAGAGTTGTTTTGGGATTCGATCCTCCTCCATTCTGCAGGTGTCCGGTCCATCGCAAACACCGTTGGTGGATGATGCTCTCAATGCTCCGACACTCACTTCTTTCAAGGACCTCAACATCACTCACATGCATCTGCCACTTGATAACAAGCATCTTTCTGAGACACTGCTGGTGAAACCGTTCCAGTCTGTGGATATGCCGTTTGTAGGCAACCCATGTCTCACATGCATACAGCAAAGCTGACAGTACACATGCAGTATACACTCTCACCTTAGTCCTCATTGTGATTCCTCGCCTGCACCAAAGATGGTCGTCGAGCCTTCAAATGACTCACTTGCCTTACTAACACGTAGACCAACTTCTGCATCCAGAGCAGGTCACACTCAGAGTACTCCCCAAATAAACAAATGTGTCAGCAGCCTTCAGCTTTTGACCGTATACATGTATGGAGGGTTCATTGAAAACTTTATCCGGAGCAGGTTGGTACATGACGACAGTCTTCTTCAGACTGATTGTCAGTCCCAAAGCACTGCACGCATTGAAAAAAGAATCCATAAGTTGTTGCATGTCACTCTGGGAGTGTGCAAAGAGAAAACAATCATCTGCATATAAAAATTCTCTGATCAAGGTACTCAGTACCTTAGTGTTGGCTATGAGACGCCTAAGGTTAAACAGCTTGCCGGAAGTGCGATATCTGAGATAGATACCATGTTGACAATCCTTGAAGGCCATGAAGAACACCATCGCGAAATACAAGGCAAGTTGGTGCAGGTATATCACCCTGCTTGACACCATTTTCAACCGAGATTGGCTCAGACAGTTTACCTCCAACGTTCACCCATGCTTGCATGTCATCGTGGAAGAGTTTCAGAATGTTCACAAACTTTTCAGGACAGCCCAATCTCTCTAAAATAACGGACAAAGCCTTCCGATTAACGGTGTCAAATGCCTTGGTCAGATCGACAAAAACTTGGTATAAGTCCATGCGCTGCTCAATGCATTTCTCCTGAAGTTGTTTGGCCGAGAAGATCATGTCAACAGTGCCTCTACCATCCCTAAAGCCACATTGGGACTCAGGAAGTACCTCACCAGCAATGTGCTGTATCAATCTGTCCAACAATATCCTGCACAAGATCTTCCCAGTCACAGATAGCAGTGAAATACCTCTGTAGTTGCCACAGTCATCTTTGGCTCCCTTTCCTTTGTAAATACCACCATCAGTGCATCTTTCCAATCCTGTGGCACATCTTCTTCATTCCAAACATTCACAAAGAGATCAGTGAGGCGGTTTAAGAAGTTATCACCAGCACACTTGAACATCTCGGCACTCAGTCCATCCATTCCAGGTGACTTGCCGCTGTTTAATTTGGCAATGGCCTTCGCCACCTCATCAAATGAAGGAGGATCAGCCTTTGCCAGCTTTGTAGGTCAGGATGGAATCGACCGGATGAACTCATCATCAATTGCTGATGGTCTGTTGAGAAGCCCATCAAAGTGGTCATGCCACCTGATCAGGATTTCCTTCGGATCTCTGAACAATTCCTTGCTGTCTCCGGAGCGAAGTGGTGATATTTGTGAACCGGTAGGACCACAGACCTCCCTGAGCAGACTGTATAGGAGCTTTGTATCATGTATATCTGAGGCCTTCTGGATTTCATCAGCCTTTTGGCTCCACCAGGTATCCTGCATGGCTCTCAATCGATGTTGCACACGTGCCTTGATCTGCCTGAAGGTCCGGTCACTCCTGGCAGACGTGTATCACACAACAATGATGTCAGCACTTTTTGTTTCTCTTCAAGCAAAGTATGGATCATTGGATCATTTTCATCGAACCAGTCTTTATGCTTTCTATTGGTATGACCCAAAACTCCAGCACTAACATCATAGACGGTTTTATTCAATGATTCCCAAGTGTTTTCCCATTCCATGGACTCAAGGGACCTCGACAGCCCGGCTCTGACTTTCTCTGTTTTCAGACGAGCCACGTTTAGTTGTTTTGGAAGTGGAACCTTCTTCCCCCATACTTTGGGCTTCACAACAAATTGAAACTTGGCGCGCACCAGACGATGATCAGTCCAACATTCCGCGCCTCGCAATACACGGACCAATGTGATATCCCTGATATCACGTTTTCTCGTTAAAAGGAAGTCAATAATGTTCCACTTCTTGGAACCTGGATGCATCCAAGTTGTCTTATATTTGTCTTTCTGCTGAAAGAGCGTGTTCCCAACAACAATATCCATCTCAGTGCACATCTGCAACAGAAGTAGGCCATTATTATTGCACTTACCTACTCTATGCCTGCCCATCACACTCCAAGCTTCCCAGTCATTACCAACACGTGCATTAGAATCACCAAGGATGATAATCTTGTCTGCATAAGGTATACCATGGATGACCTCTCTCAAAGACATGTATAAACTTAGTTTTCCATCATCACTAGTACACATAGTAGGAGCGTACACACTGACCAGACTCACAAAGCGGTTTTGAATCAGAGGGACTCTCATGGACATTATCTGATCATTGAATCCACAAGGAAGATTTTCCAGCTTTGAGACGATTCCATTCCTGACTGCAAATGCGATCCCTACTTCTCAACTACAACCCTCTGCTCCACCACTCCAATAGAAGGTATATCCTCCCTTCTGTTCTGTGAATTGACCCTATATATATATAGATATATATATATATATATATATATATATATATATATATATATATATATATATATATATATATATACATATACATATACATATATATATATACATATATATATATATATATATATATATATATATATATATATATATATATATATATATATATATGTATATATATATATATACATATATATATATATGTATGTATATATATATATGTATATATATATATATATATATATATATATATATATATATATATATATATATATATATATATATATATATATATATATATATATATATATATATATATATATATATATATATATATATATATAAGTTAAAATAATGAAATAAAAAATCAAGTCATTAGAGATATACTTCACTGCTTTACGATCGTTTCTAGATGGTGATAATACATTGCATCTATACTCAGTTATTAATCTATGCAAGTTTACAAACTATCAGATAGAGAGAATATTTACTTACATGTGTATCATCAGCTTTTTTCAAAAGCAATAATAATTTTATTCAATAATAATTTTACTCAGAATTAGTAGCATGTTAATATCATGTCCTTATTTGGAGGTAGTTGAAGAACTAACGAATCAAATTGTTTTTTTCATATGGTGTTAAGATGAAAAGTAATATACTTTAGTTGAGGTCATGACCCTTTGAAAGGAATGGTTGAAGGGTGTTAGTAGAAATGGCATAAAAATCTATTAGGAAGGAAGTGGATTGTCAAACTGATAGTTGAATGTATCTTGTATTTAAAGGAATGTCAAAATTTAAAAGGAATGTCAAAATAAATGGTGATTAGTGTTGTATTGAATTTTAAGGTGAATATAAATTATGGCTAGGAAAGATAGTATATTAAAAGATGAAAATTATAATAAGATAATGAGATATAGTAATGCGATAATATACAACTTAACCAACACAATATAGTACGGTGTGGTAAATTGCACTTTGTATAATATAACATATTATACGTTCTAAAATATTATATGTTTATGCATAAACAATCAAACTCAGATAAGTACATGTTGGCATAGTTAAAACACATAAATTTCATAGTCTACAAAGTGCATATATCCACACTATATATAGAGAGAGGTACAGTTATATTGATATCTAACCAAAATATACATACGTGCAAATAGATGCAAACCTAAATATACATCCACACGCATGCATATAATCATATATATTCATATCTATAATATCTATATCCACACTTACACATCTATACCCCCATATATACATATACACACACACATATATATATATACACACACTCATACATACATACATATATACATACATATACATACATATACACACACACATACATACATATATACATACACATATACACATATATATATATACATATATATATATATATATATATATATATATATATATATATATATATATATATATATATATATATATATATATACAACACACACACACATATATATATATACACTTGTGTGAGAGTATATGTACACTCCTCTTAAATGTGCATATACTCATATATAAACATTCATACACCTATACTCACATATACACACACACAAACACATATGTATATATATATACATACATATATATATATATATATATATATATATATATATATATATATATATATATATATATATATATATATATATATATATATATATCCTTATCCCATTGCAGAAACTAATTAGTTGGAGTGAAAATTTAAGTAAGTAAGTTAATTTAAAAAAAAAATTTTTTTAAAGAAATTTTCTTATTTTACGTCTTATATATATATATATATATATATATATATATATATATATATATATATATATATATATATATATATATATATATATATATATATATATATATATATATATATATTTACACACACACATATATATATATATATATATACATATATATATATATACATACACATACACACATACATATACAAGCATATATATATATACATACATAATATATACACATATATATACACATACATAAACATATATACATACATATATATATGTATATATATACACAAATATACACACACATAAATATATTTCCATATCATACATAGGTGTATATTTTTACTCATGCAATTACGGGTGGTTGTGTATCTTGTTGCCTTTAGTCATTAACGCATAAATCTAAGGAAGCTAAAACATTAAAAGGCAAAAATAAGCATGAAAGCATATAATTAGGGGAAAGAGGTACTAATAAATGTTATTCTATACGGAATTATAGTGAGTTGCTATTTAGAATATTTAATTAGGTTTATAGTATTTAATTAGGTTAATAGTATTTAAATGTTTTTCGTATACGGTGATTACAGACTATGGACAATTCCTGTCTTTTATTTAATAAATCGTCCTTATATATATACCAAATTCCACAAATAAGGACACTAACCATAGGAATTCTTCTAGAACACAACACAATAATATAAGGGATAATAAAAACTTAACTAAAAACCGCAAAAGAAACACAACATGGTACAACGCACCCTTCAACCTGCAAACTATTGGACAAATCCCCCCAAAATTCTTTGAAATACTACATAAACATTTTCCACCAAACCACAGATACCACCAAATATTTAACAAATATACTTCTAAATTCTCATACTCTACATCAAGCAATCTCAAACAAAAAATAAGCAACTACAACATTTATAAACTTAAAAATAATATGACTACACCAACGCAACATAATTTAAATAGGACTGCACCTTTTAAAAAGACAAATAATACAATCCTTCAACCTAGAAAACACAACCACCCAAATCACCAACACAAAATTACAATACAGCCCTAGCACCAAACCACCCACAAAGCAACCTTCATTCTCCTGCTATCATTAATTACAATAGGAATAGCTCAAGGATAAATGAGAATAGTATAGGCACCCCCAAAAACCATCTTATGTATGGTTGTAATTGCAGAAATAGAAGCATTTGCCCCTTAAATGGAAACTGTTTGATTAATAATGTAATATATAAACGCACTGTGTCTACTACAGACTCCAACAAAACATATATAGGATCTACATCAAACATAATTATAATAGTTTCAACAATACTAAACTAGCAAACACCAGATCTTTAGCTGAAGCGGTAAATAATTATAAAAAGAAAAAATAGATTTCAAGTTATCGTGGAACACCATTCTACAAAAAACTTCATATCTTGGGAACAGGAGGGAATGCAGATTATGTTCAGGAGAGATCTTGGAAATTACTAAATCTAAGGAAGATTTATTAAATAAAAGACAGGAATTGATCATAGTCTGTAATCACCGTATACGAAAAACATTTAAATACTATAAACCTAATTAAATACTATAAACCTAATTAAATACTATAAACCTAATTAAATATTCTAAATAGCAACTCACTATAATTCCGTATAGAATAAGATATATTAGTACCTCTTTCCCCTAATTATATGCTTTCATGCTTATTTTTGCCTTTTAATGTTTTAGCTTCCTTAGATTTATGCGTTAATGACTAAAGGCAACAAGATACACAACCACCCGTAATTGCATGAGTAAAAATATACATCTATGTATATGGAAATATATTTATGTGTGTGTATATTTGTGTATATATATAGATAAGGCCCCTTAATCGTGGTGCGGGAAACCTATCTAGTACAAAGTAAATCATGAATTTAAACTTCTGCTATCATATAAGTCACTTTGGTTGGTAAGAACTAAGGGATTAAATATTCTGATATAAAACATATGTTATCTTTTAGTGCCATGGGAAACTTCAGCACTTCCTCAAAATGTATTTTGCGTTCGGTGCAAATTTAGTTCATAATAAACACTCACATAAGTACCATTAGGTAATGAGCCACTCTCAAATAATTTCCACAATGTAAATATCTTTATGTTCTTTTTTAAAAACTATGTATATTAATGGCATAGTATTTATCTTAGCACCTGTTCAATTGTAGCCAGAAAGAGTGTCACTCACTGGTGTTCATAAGTCGAAAAAAGGGACTAATACATATTCAGAAGGTGATCACATTTGATATTGTGTGTATTATGAAACACAGATTCCACAATGCACAGTACAGAACTATAGTAGTTAAAAAAAAAATCAAATATACATGATTCATGTAGACATAAAAATATTAAGAACTAAAACAAAAATCAATATTTCTCCGTACCTATGGGTTTCAGACAACGTTGTATCTTCGTCGGCAAGGAAAAAGGGAGATTTGCATTTCACTGCAGCTTCATTCATGTATACATATTGTCGCAAGTTTGGGGGGAATCAGATGTTTATTTATTTATTTATTTATTTATTTATTTATTTCATTTATTTATTTATTCATTTAGTGAGGAAGTTTCCTTATGGCAAATATACGAACAATAACCATAGAAGAATAAACACAAAACTTCTCTGTACGTTTTCCCATTGTATGTATATATAAACTGGTGAGAGATTATACAGGTATTTCTCGGTGTTTCACAATATAGCTTTTATATTATTGAAACAGAAATTGATCGATGCATACAGGAGAGCCGTAGCAATAACGGTGTAATCTAATATACATATACATTCTGGCGTATATATCATTACATGTACATTTTAATAGACGTTCGTTGTTGTTGGTGGTGATGGTGGTATTATTGTGGTTCTCCAGTATGTATCATGAATTCACTATGATTCAATAACATAAAGATATACTGAGAGGTGTTTGATTTAAAAAGAAATATCTGCATTGAACTATTGTGGGGACTCTTTTTATGTATAGAATAACAATATATGTACGTAATGTTTGAATATTGTCCATAAATTTTGTTCGTCGGGCACAAAAACAACAACAAAATATCACTTTATCCCACTCAGCCTTACGACAACATGGCGCAGTCCAAACTGTACATATAAACAGGACTGATGTACAATCGAAATATATATGATTCGCGAAGAGACAATGCTATCTGAAACCCTTCGGCACGGAAAAATCTTGATAGTTATTTTGATAGATTTCCATTTCTCTCAATGCATTATATAGAGATATCCTAATTTGCACGTCAGACTACATTATATTTATAATGGGCGGTGGATTGGCAGTATCGGTAGAGGGTCGGACGCCATGCTTTCCAGCATAGTTACGTCCCTTTACGATCTGAGTTCAAATCCCGCCGAGGTTGACTTTGCCTTTCATCCTTACGGGGTCGATAAAATAAAGTACCAGTAATGCACTGGGTAATTACTGGCCTTGTGCCTAAAGTAGAAACAATTATATTTATAGTTATATATATACTAGCCGAATTACCCGCGCCTTACTGCGTTCCACACATTTTTTTTTTGTAAGAAAATGATGATTGATTTTAAGTAAGTGATATAATTTATAGAGAAAAACTCTACATTTCAATACTACTCAATGTAAAATGTAATGCATGAAAAATTGGAAAACATTATTTTTTGTAATATATCAAATCAAAATTACATTATTAAATCTTATTCTTATTTTGTTTCTTGTAAATAATTTTTTTCAAAATATCAATTCAAAACTTTTGTGAATAGGCATCATATCTTGTCATTTACCTATGGTTTAAATTTCATGTAAATCGAAGGGAAAAAGTTTTCAGTGGGGATTTGTGACCCCGGGGAACCCTTTGATTAAAATGAAATATACTTATCCAAGTACCCTGGGCAATATAGTTTCAGGATATATATGGTTATGGGGGCTCTATCTCCCAAACCATAGGAGTAGTTCTTGAATAAACAAACAGAAATACAACTTATATATATATATATATATATATATATATATATATATATATATATATATATATATATATATATATATATATATATATATTTATATATATATAATATATATATATAGTAGAATAGGGGACCTGAATCTTTTCATATATATATATATATATATGAAAAGATTCAGGACTCCTACTCTACTACACCAAATATCGAGTACTCTGGTGGGTTATGGTCTATCTATTTTTTACCACACCCTATCTGATATATATGTATTGAAGTTGGTTTCGAACCATGTCGCTTTATTCGATAATATATATATATAGTGATAATTGTTTCTACTTTTGGCACAAGGCCACCAATTACCCAGTGCATTACTGGTACTTTAGTTTATCGACCCCGTAAGGATGAAAGGGAAAGTTAGCCTCAGCGGGATTTCAACTCAGAATGACAAGGGCCGTAACTCTATGCGTCAAAGCATGGCGTCCGACCCTCTACCGATACTGCCAATCCACCAATAGTAATAATAATGTATGTGAAGATCCCGTTAAGGGTGAAAGCAGTGATTCTTTGCTTAAATTTTAATCTGTTATTTTAATATAAATATACACACACACACACACACACACACACACACACATATATATATATATATATATATATATATATATATATATAATATATATATATATATATATATTTATATATATATAATATATATATATATATATGTGTGTGTATATATGTGTGTGTATATATGTATATGTATATGAATATATATATGTATATGTATATATATATATATATGTATATATATATGTATATATATATATACATACACACACACACACACACACACACACACACACACACACACACACACACACACACACACACACACATATATATATATATATATATATATATATATATATATATATGCGACAATGTGCAGACGACTCGCTGGCTGGATCTTGAAGACTTTCCGGTCAAGAGACCGAGATGCCATGTTGACAATATGGAGGACATTTGTCCTAAGCCGCCTGGTCTATTGCTCCCAGTTGTGGTTACTCCATAGTGTCAAACTAACCACGGAGCTTGAGGCAATCTTGCGAACCTACACCAAGAAGATTGCCACAATGAAGGAGATAAGCTACTGGGAGATGCTAAAAGAACTGAACCTCTACTCTTTGGAATGAAGAAGGGAGAGATACGCAATGATCAGCATGTGAAAAATCCTGGACGGTCTAGAACCAAACTTAGGCATTGGGAGCTGGACCAACCGTCGAACAGGACGTCACTGTCTTCCACATCTAGAATAAGGAGCAGATATTGCAATAGCCTGGGGTTCAAGGGCCCTCAACTCTTCAACAAGCTGCCGAGGGATCTGAGAGATCTGCATGGTGTGTATGTGGATGTCTTCAAGAAACATCTCGACACCTTGCTATCCAGGATCCCGAATGAGCCCACAGCAATGCACGAAGGAAATCCAAGGGCAGCAGCAACGAACTCCCTCTTGCACCAGTGGCCAACCAATACAGGCTGGAGATAAAATGTGTAGCAAGAAAGGCGGTGCCCCCGCATGGCCCCAGCCGGATGGCTGGAACAGGTAAAAGATTAAAAGAGTAGAATCTATCTATCTATCTATCTATCTATCTATCTATCTATCTATCTATCTATCTATCTATCTATATATATATATATATATATATATATATAGAGAGAGAGAGAGATAGATAGATAAATATACACGGGTGTGTATGATTGTGTATAGAAGATTATATTAACAAAAGGAATTCCAACTTTGTCTGATTTACTCGTTTTATTTACAATTCTTTAAAATTCTTTAAAATTTATAATGGTATTAGAATGAAATAGTATGGTAGAATATTAAATGTTAAGTGTTAATTGAACAAGTACTTTCATGTTTTCGCAATCTTCAGGTTCATATTGTGTGGTGACGGTCAAGTTTGCAATTTTCAACTGTGTATATATATACAAGAAACTTTCTGACTTGACCACTAGCCACGTCACAGTTCTTAGCCATTTTGAATTCGTTTCTGGCGGGGATCCTTAAAGAAAAATCTTTGTCCAATTGAGTTTGTTTCCTGATGATTTCGAAACTCGTGAATTTATCCTTGATCGGATATTTCCATAAAGCGAATGAAATCTCATGGGGTAGAGACATAATTTTGGTATACTTATATACATTTTTTCTTCTAACTTTGATTTTGTACCTAATTGTGTATGGTTGGCTATATATCTAATCGATTTCCACGGGTTATTAGCAATATTGGGTAAATATTTTGTGGCTGTTGATCGCGGATAAAATAGCTATCGTTTATTTATCTATTGTTTCTTCATAGGTGCCTTTTAATCTTATAGCCTTGTTTAATTGATTTTTTTTGTGGTTGATTATGCTGATTGGGAGAGGAAATACTGTATATATTTTATCAAATGATTCTTTGGACGTACTTTCTTGTATATTGCTCTGATTGTTGATTATTTAATTAATTAATTCGTCATTGAGCCACACCGTGAATGGTTGCCAAAAACACACATATATATCTATGGCTCTGTCTAGTTTATGTCTATGTAAATCTCTATATTTTATATATATATATATATAGAGAGAGAGAGAGAATTAGTACATCTACCAACATATGTGTACAGATGTACGCTCATTCTAGCAAATATATAAGTTATGTCTTAGTACCTATGTGGTTCTATGCAGGTGAATGCAGAACAATTATATGAAAGACGTAAAATAAGAAAATTTTAAAAATTAAAAATCAACTTACTAAAATTTTCACTCCAACTAATTAGTTTCTGTAATGGGATAAATATAGTTACATAATATATATAACCATAGAGAATTCATTACGTCATCAGGGAGTCTATTCTCAGCTAAGTTCCCAGGCAATGCGCGGGCACTAGGAACCCATATAAAAATAATAATTCAGTAGATGGAATGAAGCTAGCGTGGACTAAATTCCGGAGCACTGAAACATTTTTTCACTGCATCTGGTCAGTGGCAGATTCTAAAGATTCAATCACGTGACACCGAGGTTAATCAGTTAGGAGCGGGGTGGTATTATGACAAGAGCCTACTACTACCATGAAACAGCAGTAAATTTTGGCCAGTTTTTCTCAACAAATAATTTGGAGATAAATATAGAGAATTAGTACATCTACCAACATATGTGTACAGATGTACACTCATGCTAGCAAATATATAAGTTATGTCTTAGTACCTATGTGGTTCTATGCAGGTGAATGCAGAACAATTATATGAAAGACGTAAATTGAGGAAATTTTAAAAGTTAAAAATCAACTTACTAAAGTTTTCAGGAGTGAAAATTTTAGTAAGTAAGTTGCTTCATTGCATCTACTGAATTATTATTTTTATATGGGTTCCTAGTGCCCGCGCATTGCCTGGGGACTTAGCTGAGAATAGACTCCCTGATGACGTAATGAATTTTCTATGGTTATATATATTATGTAACTATATTTATCCCATTACAGAAACTAATTAGTTGGAGTGAAAATTTTAGTAAGTACGTTGATTTTTAATTTTTAAAATTTTCTTATTTTACGTCTTTCATATATATATATATATATATATATATATATATATATATATATATA
This sequence comes from Eledone cirrhosa, assembly GCA_964016885.1. Lineage (NCBI taxonomy): Eukaryota > Metazoa > Mollusca > Cephalopoda > Octopoda > Eledonidae > Eledone > Eledone cirrhosa. Next base: position 159,266,024 of record OZ024740.1, read on the forward strand.
TATATATATTTATGTCAGGTCACCAGTTGGTGGTACTGGTAACATGTATCCCAGGATACATGTAAGGAAGGAGTTGAGGTAAGGAACCAGATCGACCATAACGCACCAGAGTACTCAATACTTAGGGTAGTTGAGTGGGTAATAGGGAAATGTACTGAGTCCAGAAATAGCCGTCGAAACGGCTTTAGCTCTGCCGTCGGGGTAATACATTTTCCTATATATATATATATATTTAAGTAACAGCCGTACTAAGAGTGGGAAATGAAATATCGTTTCATTTTTTCCGTTTATCGTTTTCGGTGCACCCGGCCGATTAACTCACTCGATATGCAAATTGGGCTACTCAGCCGTTAATATGCATAAGGTAAGTATATACGTTCAACAATCTGGCAGGAAGGTATACGTTGCTGACGATAGCTAACAAGCTTGAAACTAGTACAGCGTTCCTTTGTCAGTGTTGAACAAACGAGCAACGGTGGTTGCTAGACACTACGGCTTAATACGGGATGTTTGTTTACAAAAACACCGAGCATTATAATAAATGTTCGGTGAATCCATACGTGCATATATATATGTGTGCATGTATGTATATATATATATACATACTACTGTACGTCGGTATACATATATGTATGTACGTGTACATACTTATATTTAAGTAACAGCCGTACTAAGAGTGGGAAATGAAATATCGTTTCATTTTTTCCGTTTATCGTTTTCGGTGCACCCGGCCGATTAACCCACTCGATATGCAAATTGGGCTACTCAGCCGTTAATATGCATAAGGTAAGTATATACGTTCAACAATCTGGCAGGAAGGTATACGTTGCTGACGATAGCTAACAAGCTTGAAACTAGTACAGCGTTCCTTTGTCAGTGTTGAACAAACGAGCAACGGTGGTTGCTAGACACTACGGCTTAATACGGGATGTTTGTTTACAAACACACCGAGCATTATAATAAATGTTCGGTGAATCCATACGTGCATATATATATGTGTGCATGTATGTATATATATATATACATACTACTGTACGTCGGTATACATATATGTATGTACGTGTACATACTTATATTTAAGTAACAGCCGTACTAAGAGTGGGAAATGAAATATCGTTTCATTTTTTCCGTTTATATATATATATATATATATAGTAATAATAATAAAATTGAAGACTAAAATCCAAAGAGGGCTCGATAAGGAAAATATATATCAAATATATAAGAACCGTAGAGCAAAACTTTAATCTGTTATTTTAATAAATATATATATATATATATATAAGAAACGAAGCGGGCTGTGTGGTTTCTGTAAACAAAGTTTAAGATGGTAATATGGACGAAACAAGAGAAGAACCCATTCATCAGCTGTTAACTGCAGATCATAGATGATGAAGGGGTTCTTCTCTTGTTTCGTCCATATTAACATCTTAAACTATATATATATAAGTTAAAAAAAACAAAAAAACAATAACGAAGAGTGCAGTACAAAGTGTTAGTACTAGGTTCACGCTTGAGAGTTGGGTTGGTGGTGGTGGACGACGTTTCGAGCATAAGCCCTTCATCAGGAGAAAAGTGGGAAGGAAAAGAGTACCGAGGGTGTGAAGGGAGGGGTGGAAAGACATTAAAAACGGGGGAAATTAAAGGGAAGGAAAACAAATGAAAAGAGGGTAAAAAAATTAAAATGAGACAAGTGGTGAAAGGGTGTGAGGCGTGTAGGGGTGATAGTGGGTGAATGGAGGGGGAGAGGGGAGAGGGAGACAGGTTGTCTGAGTGGGGAGGGTGGAAGGTGGTGTGTGTGTATGTGTGTAGGCGTACGTGTGTGTGTGTATGTGTGGATGTGAGTGTGAGAGTTTGGGGAAAAACGAGGTTCCATAGGAAAACCAGTGTGTACATGGGGTGGCGTGTGGGGGAGAGGGGGCGTGTGGAGTCCGCATCCCGAATATGGGTATGTGAGAACACGTACGTGTGTTTTTGTGTGCGAAAATAGTGTAAATGTTTGTGTGTGTTCATGAATGTTTTCCCGGGCAGTGTAGGAAGAGATGGTGAATAATCCGAGTAAGAGGGTGGATGTCTGTAACCTCTTCGGATGAAATGGCTTACCAGAAACAGGACCTGAGTCTCGAAGTTAGCATCTCAGCTGCAGAGGTGGCGGATCCGGAGGAATTGGGGGTAGGGAATGGAGTGTTTGGTGTGTGTAGGGTGGGAAGAGCTGAAGTCGAGGTAGGAGTGGGAGTCGGTGGGTTTGAAAAAGGCGGAGGTGACGAGGGAGCAGTGGGAGGGGTCGATGGCGACAGAGATGTCCAAGAAGTGGACGTGGGTGGTCGAGATAGAGGTGGTGAAGTGGAGGGAAGGGTGGAATGAGCAGAAGAAGGAGAGAAAGGAGTCGAGCTGTTCTCGGTGAGGGTCGTGACTCCGATGCAGTCGTCGATGTACCGACCGTACAGTTCGGGCGTGGGGCTGGTGTATTGGGCAAAGATTTGGGCCTCAACATGGCCAACGAAAAGGTTGGCATAGTTTGGGCCCATTCTTGTGCCCATGGCTACCCCAGAGACCTGCTGGTAAAATTCACCCGAGAAGGAGAAGCAGTTAAGGGTGAGGGCGAGCTCGGCGAGGCGAAGGAGGGTGGGGGTGGAGGGGACGGGGGACGAGCAAAGGTCGAGGTAGTGCCGGAGGGCGCGTAGACCTTCGGCGTGGAGTATGACGGTGTGAAGGGACTTAATGTCTAGGGTGAAGAGGAAGGGTGTGGCCCGGGTGGGAAGGTGAGGGAGTCAAACAGGCGAGGGGCGTGGTTGGTGTCGGAGATGTCGGAGGGGAGGGCGGTGAGGAGGAGGGTGAGGATGGAGTCGAGAAAGCCGGAGATGAATTCAGTGGGGCAGTTGCAGTCGGAGACGATGGGGCGTCCGGGGTTGTCGGGTTTGTGGATCTTGAGGAGGAAATAGATGGGGAGGGGTACGTGGGTGCAGATAATGAGGTGGGAGGCGGTGCGAGGGAGGAGGGAGGAGCAGACGACGTGTTTGATTGTGGAGGAAACTTGTTGTTGGGGGGGGGGGTCGGAAGGTAGAGGGCGGTAGAAGAGGGGGGTTACGGAGCTGCCGTGTAGAGTTCAGCGCCCCACACCACCACGGCGAAAGTCGAAGCGATTACGGCAGCCGTGAACGAACACGTCCAGGGTGCTAAATTGCCCAGATGCCGGCGTCCAAAATGATGGTCGTCGGCCCAAGGCTGGTTTTGATTTGTTTATGTTCAAGTTAAATCAATTAACAGTCTTAGGCACCACTATATGCCTCAGTCAATGCAATACTATATGCCTCTGTTAAACAGTTTGACTTAATAGAATAATATCTTAGATTCACAGATATAAATATATGTCTATAAAATATAAGGTAATGTAAGAATAAGTCATCTGTTTTGAGCTACTATCTACCGTTGGCGGTGCTCCCTTTTTATGTGTTGAATATAAATATACATGTTTCCATGTGTCTAACACACGTGGGCATGCCCACAAAGTCAGAAAACAGCACAGTTCCCATGACTTTCGGAAACATTTTTTCACGCTCAGAGTTGCTGAAGCATGGAACAAACTACCTGCATCAGTTATTAGCTGTCGAAACAATGCATCCTTTAAAACCTCCATGCTTCCTGAGATTCGCGAACACTACACCTAATATTCCCCCTCCATACACATGCACACAGGTATATCATGACTCATACACTATTCACTTCCATGACATTTGTATATACATGCACATTTGATGAGTTGTAGTGCACCTGAGCACTTTACACAATAATTGGATTATTATTATTATTATTTTTCTTTGTTATTTTATTTCAACCTCTGTTTTTTACACGCATAAATGCCCATTTGTACCGTCCTGTATTGTTCTGTACTGTCCTTAATGTCTACTTTATGTGAACCCTTGTGGTTAATAAAGAAAACATTATTATTATTATTATTATTATTATTATTATTATTATTATTATTATTATTATTACAGTTGCATTTATCTTGATTTATGTTCATACGAGTTATCACCAAGTCACAACCAGTGACCTCAAGAGACAACAAGGTCTGCCATGTTCAAGAAAGAACATACATACTCACACATGCATCTTTAGTGTTTAGACTTGTGATGTACTTATATTGACAGAATCTTCCTTAGTATATGGGCAGGTCCCATTAGTACTATCTTTTGTATTTCGCCTATACGCGGGTTTCCTGGGATTTGTGATAAGTAATCATTAGACCCCTTAGTTATCATTCCCAGAGCGCCCACTGGTATTGTTTTAGTTCTCAATTTCCACATTTTTCCAATTTCTATCTCCAGGTCCTTATACTTGCTCAATTTTTCAAATGTTTTTATAGATACATTCTTGTCTATTGGAACGGACATATCCATTAGCAGGCATACCCTCTTTTTAAAGTCCTTCAATATTATATCAGGTCTATTTGCATCTATTTTTCGGTCTGTTTGGATGCTAAAGTTCCACAAGATTGAGATGTGATCTTTTTCAAGTATGGGAGGTGGTTGATGCTCCCACCAATTCTTTTGATGGGGCAGGTCAAAATGCTTACACATTATCCAATGTATGTATTGTGCAGCTCTGTCATGCCTGTTTAGGTATTCGGTTGGAGCTATAGGACTGCACATTGAAATTATATGGTCAATGGTCTCTGGTTGTTTTTTGCATACACGGCATAATGGGCTGCATCCATTTTTTATTATGTTGGCTTGGTAATTTTTTGTTGGCAGACACTGATCTTGTGCTGATATAATCAGTCCTTCAGTCTCCGGTTTCAGTCCAGAGGATGCCAACCACTGATGGGTTAAAGTTTTGTCAACATCAGGATTGTTAGCTCGATCTGGGTATTTTCCATACAGAGGCTTTTCTTGCCATTTCTTAGCCAGTTTCTGTAGCAGTTCTTTCTTTGCAGTTACTTTTACCTGCTTTGCTTTTTCTGTGTTTTCCATTTCAGCAGTAAATGGGACTTCTGAGATTTGTAGTCCATTACTGTATCTTTGTGCATCTTTTGTAATGGAATATGATCTTTTGATGCTTTCGTGTTTCAAAACGAGTTTGATCATCCAATCATGTGATTCCCTTAGATATGTAGATAATCCAATTGTTGCAGTTTTCAACGCAATGTCTAACTGGATTAACCCACGTCCTCCTTCTTTCCTAGGTAGATATATTCTATCTATATCTGCCTTAGGGTGATGCATTCTGTGCATGGTTAAGAATTTTCGAATTTTTGTATCGAGCCTACGGATCTCTGTGCTTGACCAGTTGATGACATTGTAACTGTAGGTTACTACTGGTATGGCAAGCGTGTTTATGGCATCGATCCTATTCCTTGCATTCAATTCCGTTCTTAAGATTGCTCTTACTCTGCGGTAACATTCCTTCCTTATCCTTTCCCTCATTGTCGAGTGCTTGATTCCGTCTCCTTCACAAACACCTAGATATTTGTAAGTTTTTTCTTGATCAAGTTCTCTTATCACGTTCCCCCGATCAAGATTAATGTCTGAACTCTTCAGCAGCTTTCCTCTGGTGAACGTTGCTTTGGCGCATTTATCTAGTCCAAACTCCATTTTAATGTCATCACTGAACTGCTCCACAGTGGATAATAGCCCTTGCAATTGTTCATCACTTTTTGCAAATAGTTTCAGGTCAACCATGTAGAACAAGTGATTAATGGTTTTGTCATAGACTTTATATCCATGTTTTGTTTCATTGAGCATTTTACTTAATGTTATAAGTGCGATGCAGAATAAAAGCGGTGATAAAGAGTCACCGTGAAAAATTCCACAATTAATATTAACTTCTCCAGCTTCCAGTGATTTTGTTTCACTAATCAAAAGGAGTGTCGTTTTCCATGTCTTCATACTGAATGACAAAAACTTCCTGACAACGGGGATATTTTGAAAATCTCTAAACATTTTTCAATCCAACTGTGTGGCAAACTATCGAATGCTTTTTTATAATCTATCCAAGCAATCGATAGATTTTTGTGTCTATTATGACTATCTTCCAGTATCATTTTGTTAACCAAAAGCTGATCCTTACAGCCATATGAGCCTCGTTTACACCCTTTCTGCTCAATGGGAAATAGGTCATTTGTTATCAGGTGGTCATATGTGTATTCAGTTAGGACTGATGTTAAAATTTTATACATTGTGGTCAAGCAAGTTATCGGTCTGTAATTTTGGGGATTGTTTGTCTCATCATTCTTCGGAAGCAGGAATGTAATGCCGTTAACTAGCCATTATGGTATCTTTTCTGGCTCCTTAACTATTTCATTGTAAAGTTGGGCTAACAGCTCATGAGACTCTGTGAAGGCATTTATCCAAAAATTTTGTATATTGTCTTTTCCTGGGGATTTCCATTTGCTGGTTTTTCTTAGAGCCAAGCGCAACTGTTCAACTGTTATATTTTCCCATATTTGTTCCTCAAGGTGAGCTGTATCTTTCATTTGTCTGTCTATCCATGGGGCATGTATGTTATGAACTTTTTCTTCGGCCCAGATCTTTTCCCATAATTCTTGCACTTCCTCCTTGGGTGGTATTTATTTAGCAGTTATTGTTGACTTACCAATTTTTCTGTAGAAGTTTCTCTGGTTGTTTTTGAACATATTATTGTCCTTATAGAATCTAGATCGTTTTACAAAGCGCCTTATACGAGCAGCTTTGGCCGACACTTTTTGCTTGATTATTTCTATCAGCATGTCTATGTCACTTGTTGATTTTATACTGTACTTTCTTTTCAATTTTCTAAGTTTAGTTTGTTTAACATGTTCACCTACTTTATAGTTTGTTAACATTTCTATGTCAGATCGGAGAAGGTTTATTTGGCGATTGATGTTCTCTTGCCAAGTAGATTTCTTGTGGGAATTCCTTTGTTTTTTCATCTTCACTCCACATAAGTGAGTGGTGACTTTAGCCGATGCATAATAGAGATGATTTAAATCAGTAATGTTTAGTTTGTGATGATAATGTTTTTGAGAATTATGTTAGTCTTGTGTATTATCTTTTGGTTCTGTTTGGAGTTCTGGATCTTAGGGAGGGTGTCTCGTTGCCCCATGTCAGATTCTTTCATTTTCATCCATTCGATCATAATTTCATCCTTCAAGTTGGCAAGTTCATTCTCATTCATTTCTTTATCATTTACGATCTCATTATTTTCATTTGGAGTTTCATCTTGAGCATGCACTCCCTGCACTTTTTCGATCCTTTCTTTAATTTGTTCTGTTGCCAGTGATTCCGCCCCAACCATGGGATTCGAAGTGTTATAATTTACCTCGTTTTCACTGACACATGTTTCATTTTCCCTTCGCTGACTTTGTGCTAATAGCTTGATCTGATCAATTTCTATATAAGTTAGTAACTTTTTTTTTTACAATATTTCTTCGTATATTGGCTAGTTTGTTACTGTCAATATAGCCTCTGTTTTCAGGATGTTTCTTTTTCCAGTTGATATATGTCTGTTCTGTATTCGATGTATTTGATGGGTAGTACATGGCAGTGTAGAAAGCCTCAAGGACTTCTTTATTATCTTCCCTTGACCATTTTTCTCTCTTTTTCTTTGGATTTCTTGGTGGTGAGCATGGAGGGCCAACAGTAGGAGTATTCCGGTTATGGGAGGTCTCCAGCTCCGAAGTGATGGGAAGGTTTGAACCATTAACTGATTTTTCGACCCCAGTCTGGTTCCTCTCTGAGGGACGCGGCCCTTTTTTACCCGGGTGACGGCCGATCCTGTATGAGATTTTATCATTAGACAATTACTTTATTTTGTCGCGTTTTATCCTTATCCGCCATGGGGTAATCATTTCGTGTTACCACTTCTAGAACGAGTGTCAACCAAGACTAGAGGGGTCGTCCTCCCCTAGAGACACGGCTATTCCCCGCCGGCCGCCATCCCGGTATTTCTTGGTCACGGGGTTTTCTTTTTTGTTGTTTTTTAAATTGTTATTATCATGAGTGGTTCCTTAATGTGAGCATTGCGTGGCTTAAGAATGAAATTATCAATAACAATAATTGTCTCCACTCCAGGCACAAGGCCAGCAATCACCCAGTGTATTACAATAATATAATATACTTTTTGCTGAAGTTGCCTGTTATTGTTGTTGGCTATGTCGGTGGTGGTGCTGGGGCTTTTTATATTGTTGGCGAGGAAGGGAGGAGCCAGCAGTGCCATAGTTGTTGACGTTTGGCCGGTGGCCAGGTCACTAAGTCAATCTATTTATCTCTTTTGCTAGCCTCTCCCTTGTCTAGTGGTACCGCCACCTTCCCCTTTCTTAAGTTAACAGGGGAATAGTGGTGGTAGCAATGAAGGAGTGGTGGCGGCCGTGATGGGGTAGTGGTAGCAATGATGGATGGAGTGGTGGAGGCGGTGGCGTTGTCGTTACTGAGTTTTGTTGAGTGGACTAGTTTTTTATTTTTTAATATGTAGTAAATATGCGTTTGTGTCGCGTATGTTTAATATCTGTGTTGAATAGACTAGTTTTGTTTGATCTGTAGTATCTATGCGTTTGTGTCGCGTATGTTTAATATGTGTGTTGAGATATTCCCGTAATATTGGAATTAAACATTTTGTTAAAACTTAAGACAATAATAATAGTAATTATTATTATGATGCTGGGATTGGTGGTGGTGGTGCTGAAATTGCCGTTATCTGGCTGTTATATTTAGTGTACACAGCCGGGTGATGGGGTAGGTGGTGTATCAAGTTTCTGGTGTTGGTGAAGTTGCTGTTATTTGGCTGTTCTATATAGTGTAGACAGAGGGAGTGTTCTTCCATTTATAACCATTTTCTTTTTTGAATATAAAATATATAATACAAAATTGAATATTTGAGCGATATAACAATATATTATGGATCCGAAATTTTATGAGACTTGATTCGGTGGTTTATGCATTATTTGTACTAAGAATTGTTATTTCACAATTGATTTAAATATGTTAAAAATCAAAAACTTAAGGGAGCGATTTCATGACCTTCTACCACCTCGTGCGTCTTCTTCCCTTATTATTATTATTATTATTATTATTATTATTATTATTATTATTATTATTCCAAAAATCCCTGGCCTGACAGTGCTACCGGGGAGCGCTGCCGGTTCGAGATAAGCTCTACAGGCACGGAAGTGCCGTCAGCCAAGCCTGTCCGAGATGCGAAACCGTTGTGCACGCACTCGTTCAGTGCCCGAGCATTGCTGACTTGTGGAGCTATGTCGAACAGTTGCTGTCGCGTGTGTGATGGTCCGGTTGTCGACTGAGTCCATTGTGCAGATGGTCTCGCCGTCTTCCTTCGAGGAGGAAGGGCAGGTGGTTTTCATCTGCCTGGTGGCCATGGCGAAAAAGATTGTGTGGTGGACAAGGTTAAAAGGGTTAAAGCCAGACACCTTCCACTTCGGCGAATCCCTAATTAACTTTTTCAAGTTTCACTTGAAGAGAAAAATCAGGGTGGAGAGGCAAGTGCTGCTTTCTAGCAAGTTTGTTGAAAGGTGGGTGAATGTAGCGAGAATGGTCCGAGTGAACGGGACCACTCTGAATATACGTCTGTAGTTTGAGAGATGGAAAAATTGAGAGAGGGCGCTTGCCCTGGTGGTCAGAGTGGCCGTGGTCTTTTGTGTGGTTTTCGCCACGAGTAACCCTCGGAGGTTTCCCCCCTATTGGGGAATTTTTCATTGTTTCAATTTTCATTTTTATTGTTTATATATATATACGTTTCTATGTCCTTTTTTTTCTTTCTTATATAAATAATAAAAATATTTACACGCACAAAACCCACATTGTACCGTCCTGTACCGTCCTGTACAGTCTGTAATGTTTTTCTTGATGTCAGCCCTTGTGGCCAATAAAGAAATCATTATTATTATTATTATTATTATTATTATTATTATTATTATTATTATTATTGAATGCCATGGTTGACGGAGGCTCGGCTCTGTAAGGTATTGTAAATTTTGACCGCTATAACAATTGTAAATTGTTTAAAACTTTAACCAAATTGTAGACAAAAACACCCTCCTTCTCGCGAGAGGGGTCTTTCTGCCCGTTATTTGGCCCTTCGGGGTTAAATAACCGCTTATTGGAGTTTTGTGCCAATATTTATTTTAAACAAAAAAAACATGGCTACGAAAAAGAATTTTCACAAGTCACTCCCACTCATTCCGTCTTCTTTCTCCTCAATCGTCACTACAGCAGAGAGAAGATTGTCTCTCTCCCTCCCTTCTCTAAATGTGTCTCTCTCCCTTCTCTTTCGCAAGCGACGCCAGTAAAGAAAAATCACGTGCAAAGCATGGAACATTTCTCCACGACGACGACAACAACGAAAAAGGTGTGCGGTAAATACAAAAACCCATTTCATTCGTCTGACGTCATGAATAATAGCAGTAGCAGCCGTAATAACAGCAGCAGCAGCAGCAGCAACAGTGACAGAGAAAACAACAGTAGCAGCCGAAACAGCATCAGCAGCAGCATAAACAACAACAGCATTAGCAGCAACACAACAACAACAGCAGCAGCAGCAGCAGCAACAACAACAACAACCACAGCAACAGCGGCGGCGGCACTATTCGTAGTACCTGCAGCAACAACAAAAGTAACAGCAGCTCTGACGACGACAACAACAACAACAACAACAACAGCAGCAAAGAAAAACCAATCTCGTTTGCAGGTATCGCAAAGAACCTGGAAACCATCCTCATAACAAATGAGGAATTACAGGAAGCGAAGAAGATGGTGACGAAAACCGGACACCGAGCAATCTGCAAGGCAGCTGAAACATTTTTCGAAACCCAACAGCACTGTACAGTCACGTACCGTACAGTAAGCACAAAATCCCATAGGGTTGAAAGAGCCACAGAGGCTCAAATACAAAAAGCCTTAGGGTCTGTGTGGCAGCGGAAAACGCATATCACCCGAGGCAAGAAATATGCCACCGTAGACGTGCTTTTTGCCACACCCCAGGAGGCAAAGGCTCAATCCTTAGTGACCCTAAGGAGAGAGGAAATGGTGTTGGTGCCCTCCTACTGCGGGCAAAAAATTGACCCACGTCCCCCCCCCCACCGGGATGGCCCCTTCTTGGGCTACGTCTGTCCTCGTCGAAATCGAGGACAAAACAACTGTACTGCAAGTACAGAAAAAAGTAAGAGAAGATTGGGTCGGCACCACCATTGAGATGTTAATCCAAACCAGCCAGGAGTGCATCGAAGCTACCCCGGATGTGATAGACTTCGATAACGGTACTCAACTACCCATAAGTGTTGAGGGCAAACGCCCGAAATGCTTTCGCTGTGAATCGAAGACTCACCTCAGGGCCTTCTGCAACGAGAAGACCCTGAGAAAGGAGAAAACCCCCCTCCTTCCGAAACCAGCTCCACTGCTACCAGCAACAGGACAAGCGGCAACCAGCAATGATAGGTCCGTGGCACCCATACCTACGCCACGGAAATCAAGAACAGCAGCAGCAGTGGAAGTATTAACAACAACAACAGTAATACCAACTGCAGCTTCAACAGAGACTCCACTGCAAACATCACCAACAACAACAAGTGAAAGAGTGGAGCTGGTACCCCTCCTCGACCTCACAGAATCAGATATGGAGTGTAAGGTGGGAGAGGGATGGCAAAAGGTCGCAAGAAGGCACAAACGCAGAAGCAGCGCATCGTCGCCTTCGAAAAGGGAAGAAAGAAACGAAAAAAGGGTAAAAGCTACTGCAAAGAGACTCACAGCAGCAACACCACCAACACAATCACCACTCACACTAGCACCACCATCACCACCGGCGACAACCCCACCGCCAACAACAGCAACACCTTCAACACTACCACCACAAGCACCAACATCGCAATCACAACAACAAAACACACACACCCAGCAACATCGACAAGAAAATAGAAGAACCACACCCCAGCCCCAGAAAAACAAATGCACGGCAATAAATACACACAACAAGAAACTAATGACTTACATAATTGAACACACTGACATTTCACAGCACGACTACATAATACCAGCACCAATCAAAACACCAACGAACATAAGACTGGTAAGAATTACACAGAAACAATACACAAACATTAAAACGAAATTCCCCAACGCACTTGGTGATTTCAGAGACCTAGAAGGGACTCTCAACCGGAGAGTATATTCGGACATACTCATAGAAGAGCCGACAACCAGCCGAAGGGATGATTCAACGGTCCCTTCACCAGACGATCAAGTGAAAAGGGATGGAAAAACCATCCTTCCTCTACGAAAAGTACGGAAAGTGGTCTTTCCCATCTTTTCCACTCCATTTTAAACATGACCTCACTCAGAATAGGAAGCATAAATGCGCGTGGTCACTAAACATAGATGTAGTGGCCATCAGCGAGACTAGAATCTCCGAAGCACGGGCCTTCGCACCGATCTTCGGCGGCTACGATGTGTACGCATCTCCCAGCCGTCCTGGATCGGGGGGACGAATTGCTGTACTTTTACGGAGAGGTTTGGAACTCGCCATACGAGCCATCTTCCTGGATCCAGAGGGTAAGTTGGTGGTGCTGGACGTAACCAGCGGAGACGGGAAAGCTTTCAGGCTAGTGGCCGTCTATGCCCCGACAGGAGCAGGGCGGCCTTATTTCTTCCGGCGTCTGGAGACCTTTCTTGGAACGTCCCGCTCTTTAGTGTTTGTGGGCGACTGGAACGGGATCTTAGATGCACGCTGGGACTGTGTGGGATTAGCGGATAGGGGTGGAGGGTGCAAGAGCCTCACCAACCTGCTCAGGCGTTTTGAACTGTCTGACATGTACCGATTGGATTTCCCGAATGTGCCAATGTGGACTTGGACAAATCGCATAGGGTCATCCAGATCATATCTAGATAGAGTATTTTGTATGGAAATAGATAGGTCTAGCATAGGCTGTCCACAATTCAATATAGTCAGCTACACGGACCACAAATTCGAGATCTGTGTGCTTGACTTAGATAGGCTTCATAGACGAGGACCCGGCTACTGGAAGCTATGCGTCCTTAACAGCGCGCAAGGCCTACAGGGACCGGATTAGCAAACTAGTTAAGCGAGCGTTGACGGGGGCCATTGTCAACAACAAGTGGTGGTTTGCTCTGAAAAGAGCGATTAGAATAGAGTCCATTAGGTTTAGTAAGGCTTTAGCAATAGAGAAAAATAGAGTAGAGGGAGAACTAGTTAGAAAATTAGACGAGGCGCTTAGCAAAGGCATCGCGACCGACGTGCTTGCGGCGAAATTGGCCCTTGACCAATTCTTCAATGCAAAGCACGAAGGCTGCGTTGTCAGAGCTAGGGTGCGTGCTCTCAGACACGAGGGGACGAAAGCCGTTCAATGGGCCCGAGTGGCGGAGGCGCGTCGTGGCAACAAAGCCACGATCCGGTCTTTGGTGGACCACGATGGGCGCATGCTACTCGATCCCGGGCAAATGTGTGAAGCTTTTCAGCCACACTTCGCTCAGCTGTTCGGGGGCAGCGGTGGGCCGGGTCGAGGGATGGACTTTAGTGTCTACCTCGACGAACTGCCGCGGCTCTCGGCCACTGAGGCGGAGTGTTGCGAAAAGCCGATAACAGCCGCTGAAGTACTGGAGGCAATGATTGGCTGCACAGAGGGTAAATCGCCTGGTTTGGATAGTCTGCCCTATGAACTTTACGTACAGATGTCAGACTTGTTAGGAGGCCTCTTGGCGCACGTCTACTGCAACTGGCAACAGAACGGGAGAATTCCCAGCTCTGTGAGCCGAGGAGCGGTGGCACTGCTGAGAAAGGATCCGAACAAGGGGGATAACATAGATAATTTCAGGCCCATAACTCTGATAAACACAGAGTTCAAGATTTTGGCCAAGGTGCTAGCAAAGAGGATGGCGCTTGTCGTTGGTGGTCTGGTGGGAGAGGCGCAGACATACGCCATTCCCGACAGATCCATCCACGACAACCTCCACCTCATGCGATACATCGTAGAGAGGGTAGCTGGGGAACCTGGCACGGGTGGGTCCTTGATCAATTTAGATGAGTCGAAAGCTTTCGATAGGATCGACCATCGTTACCTAGCGGCAGTCCTGAGGGCGGCTGGCTTTGGGCCCGTCTTAAGAGGCTGGATCGCTGCCATGCACAGCGACATCTGCTCTGTGGTGAGAGTGAACGGTCACCTTTCAGAACCGTTCAACATCATGCGCTCGGTCGGCCAAGGATGTCCCCTCTCGTCCCTCTTGTACGTATTGACTCTCGAGCCATTACTGCACAAACTGGAGACGTTGAGGGGGGTCCCGCGCGAACTAGGATGCGGAAGATCCGTGTCAGAATATGCGGACGATGTCACCGTAGTGGTGTCGAACGCCAAACACATCGAGGCGATCGGCACTACACTAAGAGAATACGAAGTGGTGACAGGAGCAATGATCAACCAGGAAAAGTCAGTGGGACTGCAGCTCGGCACCTGGAGAGGCAGGTCCATGCCGTCCAACAGCGTCGTCGGACGTTGGACGGACGGACCGGTTAAATTTCTAGGGGTCTAGTTCGGTCCGGACCTCCAGACGGACAAAAACTGGGACGAGGTGACGAGCAGGGTGGCTTCTCTCACCCAGAAATGGGCGGAGAGGAAGCTATCCCTGAAAGGTCGAGCGGAGGTGGCTAACGCGTACATCGCGTCTGTCATCTGCTACTGCCTGACCGTCGTACCTTGTCCTAAACCCCGCCTGACTGCGCTGGAGCGTTTGCTCTTTCGCTTTTTGTGGAAGGGACGCGCTCCGATGGTCAGGCGATCCATCAGCTGTCAACACCCGCTACGTGGAGGGCTGGGAATGCCGTGGCTGATGATGCGCAGACACGCGCTCAGGCTACGACATCTCCACCTCTTCCTCGACGGTGATCAGGTGTGGTCGCCGTTTGCTAGACACGTATTTCCCCAGTTCCTTTCCTTGACAGAGCTGCAGTCCTGGGTCAAGCGAAGACCGAGAGGGAGTGCCTGGAGACTGGAATGTCTTCAGGCGCTCACACCCCTCGACCAATGGAAGCATTTTTCAATTGGAGGTGGGGCAAATTTTGTCCTTTTAGTTTTAGTTTAGTTTAGAAGTTATTATAAAAAAAAAAAAATTTGATTTGCGATAAACATAACATGTACACGAATTGTAGCGCATATTCAAATAGATGTCTTTTTTTTTTTTAGTTTGGGGACAAAAATAAAATTATTGGTGTGGAGGGGGGCATGGCAGAACACCGCTAGAACAACAGGATGATGATAGTCGTCTAAAACTCATACTGTAATGAGACTGTTTGCTTGCAAACGAATCGAATATTATTATTATTCAATATGCGGTGGATTGGCAGTATCAGTAGAGGGTCGGACGCCATGCTTTGACGCATAGAGTTACGGCCCTTGCCATTCTGAGTTCAAATCCCGCCGAGGTTAACTTTGCCTTTCATCCTTACGGGGTCGATAAAATAAAGTACCAGTAATACACTGGGTATTTTGCTGGCCTTGTGCCAAAAGTAGAAACAATTATTATTCAATATAAAACTAACGAATACATGTACATATCCGCTATGTTAGAGCGAAAACTAACTTTGTTTTAAATTTAATCTTAGATACCTTTTAAAATACCGGACGGTCCCAGTTGGCTTAATGTAGTTCTTTTTCGTGGGAGAGAGGTGCACTTAATTTTCTATGGAGTCGTGAGGGCGACTCTGCGTGTGTTGTTTAAATTAAAACAGGCGAAGCCTCAGTACTGAACACACAATTTTTTCAAGTGAGAGAGAAAAATGTTACCAAAAGTAGAAACAAGTATATCTATCGACCTCGAAATGATGAAAGGCAAATTTGTTTTCGGCAGCTTTTGAACTCATAACACCGTGAGCCGGAACAAATACTCCAGCATTTTTAATCCGATACCCTAACTACTCTTCCAATCCACAGGTTTGATATGGTGTTAGAAACACTATATTTCTATTTTACAGACGACGTTGACTAAACAACACCAACAGCATGAAAAACAATAGCAAATCAAGGTAGAAAAGGGTATTAGGGCAAACACTCCTTTTAACTTAGTGTTCGAGTTTAAATCCTGCCAAAGCTAATTTACCTTTCATACATTCGGTGCACTAGTTTATATATATGTACGGGATTACTCGTAGGACTGGAGGTGTGCGTGTGCTTAATTGCTCATGTGTGTATATGAGTGTGCATGTGGGTATATTTATGAATCCGTGAGTGTTTCTTTTTGCGTAAACTACGATGACAACACCGATAGACAACTTCAGAAGCACTCTTTAACAGTAGTAGTAATAGTAGGGAATGGTGGGAGTAGTATTAGTAGTGGAAGTAGCGGTAGTTGTAGGAGTAGTAGCGGTGGTGGTCGTTGTAGTAATATTAGTAGTCGTGGTGGTAATAGTATGTTGTTTAGCCCCAGGTCAACCTTAATCTAGCAGTCTCAGACCTATGACAAAGGGCATTCAGCTGTGAAGGCACATCCCGTCAGTCTCCTATGTGCAAGACCACATTCAACAACAGAATAATAGTGTGCTCCGAGTGATGCTTGGCTGCTATTTCTAGCCTTGCCAGTAACCACTTAGAGGCTCCAGGTGGTGGTATTGCAGAGATGTAGAATATACAGTGTTGCCTACAGATGTCGTTGCTGACGTAGTCTACATAAGAATATCAGCAGTAGCGGTGGTAGTGGTAGTGATTGTAGTAGTGGTAGTAGTATCTGTAGTAGTAGTAACATACACCTGTGTGTATGAACGTATATGTAGGTATGGATGGATATATATTTACGTGTGAATGTATGTGTGTATGTATGTCTATATATATATATATATAATTTAGAAAATGTGAGAGAAACACAGACACAGACACAGGGACAATTCCCGCTCATCGGCTGA
The DNA here is from genome assembly GCA_964016885.1 of Eledone cirrhosa. Taxonomy (NCBI): domain Eukaryota; kingdom Metazoa; phylum Mollusca; class Cephalopoda; order Octopoda; family Eledonidae; genus Eledone; species Eledone cirrhosa. The sequence goes on from OZ024740.1 coordinate 159,282,914, forward strand.
CTTCTGTGGATCACTGATGTTTCGAAAGTATATATATATATATATATATATATATATATATATATGTATATATATATAAATATATATATATATACCTATATATACCTATATATACCTATATATATATATATATATATATATATATATATATATATATATATATATATATATATATATATATATATATATATATATATATATACCTATATATATATATAATATATATATATATATATATATATATATATATATATATATATATATATATATATATATATATATATATCTGTTGCTTCACCATTTTGTTTGTTTACCCTCGCGTCCCCTTTATTTACGTGTCCCAACGACTTTTTTTAGCCGTTGCTCGCACCAACCGGAGGTATATGGTCTTTAAAGCGATGAAATGCCTATGATGGTTGGAAGATCACTGATGAAGGACACAGTTTTTTCATATGTAACCCATTTGCAACTCCGCACCATCATAGGCATTTCATCGCTTTAAAGACCATATACCTCCGGTTGGTGCGAGCAACGGCTAAAAAAAGTCGTTGGGACACGTAAATAAAGGGGACGCGAGGGTAAACAAACAAAATGGTGAAGCAATAGATATATATATATATATATATATATATATATATATATATATATATGTAGGAGGTGAGTTTTGGGTTTTATTGTAGTACAATAAAGCAATGCAGATATCGGATAAGAAGCACTCTACAGTTTGTAGGACTGGAGTATACATAATATATAAGACCAAAAGATGGTTAAATGAGTTCCATGTATTTTATTATGCGCATTTGTTTTTGAAATGCGCATAATAAAATACATGGAACTCATTTAACCATCTTTTGATCTTATATATTATATATATATATATATATAGTTATGTAATAAACAACATAAGGCAATTATTTCATTTACCAGTGGTTTCTTGAAAGCAAACAAATTTTGCTTTCAATCATCAGAATGAAAAAATCCTGGTGTATTTATTGACATTGGATTTAAAAACAAAAATATAATATATATGAAAGTGAGGCTGGAAAAGGAAGAAGGAAAGGAAAAATAAACACACATGCACACACACATACACACACACAAATGCATACACACACATATATACATACACATATATATACACATACATACACATACACACACACACACACACATATGTATATATATATATATATATATACATACACATACATATACATATACATACATACACACATATATATCAACATATCCATACATACACATACACACAAAAACACAAACACGCACACACACACACACATGAATATATATATATATATACATACATACACACAATCATACATATAAACACACTTACATACACATATATATATATACCTGTATATACCTCTCTCTCTCTATATATATATATATATACCTATATATATACCTATATATATAGATATATAGATATATAGATATATATAGATGAGATTCTACAGGACTAGAACTGTTTCATTCTTTAGAAATCATCAGGAATCTGATGATTTCTAAATAATGAAACAGTTACCTATATATATATATATATATATATATAGGAACGTGTAGGACCCCGACGGCTGAGCTCAAGCCGTTTCGACGGCTAATTGTGGACAGAATTAGCCGTCGAAACGGCTTGAGCTCAGCCGTCGGGGTCCTTCTCGTTCCTATTACACACTCTACTACCCTAAGTATTGAGTACTATGGTGCGTTATGTTCCATCTGGTTCCTTACCACATTTCCTTCGTTATATATATATATATATATATATATATATATATATATATATATATATGTATATATATGGGTGCGCGTGCGCGAGTGCATGCGTGTGTTTACGTGTGTGAATTCGTATACATGTGTGTGTGTGTGTATACTTTATTTCCTGATCAACCCTATCAGCCACGAACGTCCTGTGTATTCATTTTCATTTCTTATTCACAGACAGTCTTATTAGGGCCACATCATCAAATGTATACGTCTATCCTGCCTTTATTTTTTCACATTTATTACTTATGGCAGTAGCTTGGGATTTGAGAGATTTTGGCTGCTATTTCTAGAAGATTTAATGTCTGCGGAAAGATTCTCTTATAGTCTCAGGTATTTGTATGCATGTGTGTGTGTGTGTGTAAGTGGGGGGAAGGGGTAGAAGGCAACGTCATCTGACATCCACAACTCCACCACCACACCACCATCACTACCACCTCCACTAAAAACGACACGAGTAACACCACCACCACCACCACACAAACACACATCACTATAATTCCCATTTTGACAGCACGCACGCCTCACTAATATAGACGCACTGCATTGTCGTATGGTGCACCGGGACATATATCGACAGTGACATTATCTGGGGGTTATTGGGTGTTTTGGGGTCTTTCAACAGCAAGCCCCCCCCACACACACACACACACACCTAGGCATCCGAGGCATAGCTGATGAAGCGCCGGCTTGCGTCCAGGTGGTACTACCCCAAATAATGATTTCTACTATAGACACAATGCCACCAATTTGTGGTGCGAGAAAAGTCGATTAGATCGACCCCAGTGCATTACTGGTGCTTTATTTTATCGACCCCGTAAGGATGAAAGGCAAAGCAAACGCCCGACGGGATTTGAATCCAGAACGTAATGGGCCATAACTCTATGCTACAAAGCATGATGTTCGACGCTCTACCGATTCTGCCAATCCACCGCCCTTACTACCCCAAATAATGCTACCTATTCCGTTTCACACCCACTTTTAAAGCAACATATGTTACATTTATGGCTATC
>OZ024740.1:159290711-159298211 GCA_964016885.1 Eledone cirrhosa
GACAATTTTTCGGGTACTTATATTATCAATCAGTTTTGTTGAACTGTTAGCTTACAGGACACAAGCACGCCCACCCACACACACGCGTTTGTGGTGTGTGTATGTAAATTTCTATACACATTTTCCTTCCTTCTCATCCCATCCTCATGTCTTATGGACCAGCACTTTCCATCTTTACCTGTTTCTTGCCATTGCCGTACATTCCGCCACACTCCATCCTATCCATTCCTTAATATCATCCATGCATCTCCTTTTCTGCCGTCCCCTCACCCTTTTCCCCTCTATTCGTCCCTCAAGGATGTGGTTAGTCAAATTTTGGGCTCTGATAATATGACAAAAATATTGAAGTTTCCTTTTCTTTACTATTGGCAGCAATCTCTTCCAGGACAGGTTCATTCAATATCTGTGAGTCGTCCAGCTAATTCTAAGTGCAGGCCTATAGCATCACATTTCAAATGCACTCAGTCGTTTCAAGTGAGATTCCTTCAAAATCCATGATTCGCAACCATATAGAGCTACCGGCCTCACTAATGTTTTGATTACTTTTCATTTAATGCAGTTTCAATTACCTCTCTTCTGTGTATAACTTTATCATATATTCCAACTGCGCACACCTAAATGTATATCGTGATTAACTACCAGCATTAGCACTAATAATATGCAAATATGTTCATCCGTTTCAGGATACTACTGAAACTGATAATGTACATAAGTCCTGTCTCTTCTTTTTCTTCGTCCACTTATTCCTGAGAGGGTAGTGGGGGCAACCATCTTCCTCAGGGTCTACCTCAGGGTCTCCTGCCCGTAAAATCTGGGTTTTGCACGTAAAATCATGTTCAGCGATTCTTTCCTGAGACATTCTAACCACGCGCCGATAGTATGGGCGCGTGGTTCTCATTTAGGAGAAGTAGCGACTCTACCAGGTGTGACTCTCTGACCTCTGGGCTACGTACTCTAGGGAGTACCGTTACTCCAAAGACCCTTGATTACGTATTTTTTGTGGTTGTGGAGACAATATACATGTCCTCTGATGAAAACTCAATAAGGCATGAAAACCGATTAGGCTATCATTTTCCAATTTACAGGGAAATACGTATATTTAAAGCATGTCTACATGGCTACACTCTTCTACTTCCTTTTCCTTTTTCCTTTTTTCTTTTTCTTTTTTTCTTTTTCTTTTCCTTTTTCTTTTTCTTTTTCCTTTTTCTTTTTTCATTTTCTTTTTTTCTTTTTCTTCTTTTACTGCTTTTTATTTTTCTTCTGATTCATGAGAAGGTCACGGTGGCAGGGTTTTATCAGAAGCAGCCATCTGAAAGTTATCCAGCTCGATCCTTAAGCAGGATCAACCGAGCTTATGGATGTTATCTAACCATATTCCTCCTGGTTTACTCATGGTTCTCCTGCCAGATGGCCTTTGCCGTAAAATCTATCCTGTGATTATTTCCTGGGATATTCTAGCCAAATGTCCGAGGTATCGGAACTATGATTTCCAGCTGTACCTGGAGTGACACTCTCATCTCCAAGCTTGTATTTGCAATCGTATTTTTTCGGTCATTACTCAAAATTCATAAACAAGCATACATACCTTTGCAATACTCCCACGATTTATGAAAGACCTGCCGTTGAGCGAATATTTGGTCGTCTGTGCAATGTCCAGGGCGAAACCCGAACTGTTCATCAGCTAGCTCGGATCCGACAATATTTCTACATCTCTTTACATAGATTTTACTGGCTTAGCAAAGACATTCCTGTATAATTAGAGCAGTCTCTCATTTGGAAAATCGGTTATCACTTCGGATTTTCATTGCTTTGGTGCCTTTCCAGAGATCCATGCTACCCGGCAGACACGTGTCAGCCAGAGCATAGCTTGCCACATTTGAGCGCCTTAATTGATCTGGCGATTTCCCCCCAAACAGGTAGTCGTTGACCCTAGATGCATCGCATGTGCACATAAGGTTTTGACTGAAGATCAGCAAACTGTTCTCTCTACCTTGTGAATATCCATCTCTCCTTAGAGAGATGTACTTCTATTCTGTGTATATAGAGACATAAATATATTACATACTTCGGATGTCAAGCGCTCACAATATGTATCTCAATTATTTAACAGCATCAACGCTAATAATATGCAAACCATTACGTCCAATTGAGAATACTATAAGTGATAGCATGAATAAGTCGCTCGATTACATATTTCCTTGTGACTGTTTAAGTGATAATCATGCATTCTGTTGAAAGCCTAACAAGGCTTAAAAAGTGAATAAATGCATTTACCATTCTTCAGTTGATATTTGGCATGTGTATTTATTCATTATATCTATTTAAATACAAATTTACACTGTCAGGATTAACTTTACTTATCATATATTTCAACTGCTGAGTGCATATATATATATATATATATGTGTGTGTGTGTGTGTGTGTGTGTGTGTGTGTGTGTGTGTGTGTGTGTGTGTGTGTGTGTGTGTGTGTGTGTGTGTGTGTGTGTGTGTGTGTGTGTTTGTGTGCGTGTACGTGTACGTGTTATAGCTTAATTGCTATAAATTAATGTTTTATCTCTCGATTTGTCAGACGCTGTGACTCCGTGTAGACAAGCAGTACCGTTTGTAGGGGTCGAAACTACCAAAGTCCATCTCAACGCCCGATGACACTGGACTTCTATGTCTTTCCTTTGTATTTTTATTTAAAAAAAAATAATTTTAAGGTTTTCCATTATAAAAAATTGTTTTTCGTTCGTTCGCTTGCCCTCTCTTTGTTTATATATATATAGTAATAATAATAAATGTGAAGACTAAAATCTAAAAGTTTAAGCAAAGAATCGCTGCTTTCACCCTTAACCGTTATTTTAATAAATATTTGCTCTATGGTTCTTATATATTTGATATCGTACTGCCTCTCTGTTTTGTTCCCGTTCCATTTTCACTATATATATATAAAAGAAAAAAGATGAAATCGAAAATGCAGCTGGAGCCTTATTTAAAAAAAAATATATGTATTTATTAGGTTCCTTTACTGGTTTCGCAGTTCTTCTGCTTTTCAAAAGTAGAGTTGAGATGGAGGGTCTGTGGTTTTTCTCACATCTCACATCAGATGTGAGAAATACCACAGCCCCTCCATCTCAACTCTACTTTTGAAAAGCAAAAGAACTGCGAAACTGGTAAAGGAACCAAATAAATATATATATTTAAAAAAAAAATAAAACTCCAGTTGCATTTTCCATTTCATCTTTTTTTCTTTATACTTTCACTGAGAAGAAAGAAGTAGTATTCTTCTTTCTTCTCGTGTTTTTTTTTATATATATAATTACCTCGGCTGCGTTTGTCTGTTTCTCTCTTACTGCTTCCCCGTTCTCTCTGTTTCTCTCACCTTCTTTCGCCCCCTCTGTCAGTTACACTTTCTCTCGACTGACCGCTTCCTCGCACTTCCACTCACTCACTCTCTGTTTCTCCCCTTCTCACTTCCTCCCGTTTTGGCTTACAGTGGGTCTCTTCTTGCTTACATCTCACTCATGTCGGACGGTCTGTACCTTTCGCTCATGAAATGCACCCAGTTTATGCTGACCGAACAACCATGTTGCTTGTTTTTTTTCCTATCTTTGGTTTGCTTTTATCCTTCTATGTTGTTTACTTGTCCCCTTCGCTTTACGCGATTTACTGGTCCCAATAACTTTTTTTAGTTATTGCTCGCACCAACCTGAGGTATATGATTATATATATATATATATATATATATATATATATATATATATACCTACATATATGTATATATGTGTAGGTGTTAGTGGGATGTGTGTGTGTGTGAAGGGGTGTAGGTGGAACGGGGAGAGGGAGAGAGAGAGGAAGAGAAGAGGTGTTAGGGACGGAGGAGGGAGCGTAGTGTACTGGTGTGTGTGTGCATGTTTGGATGAGTGTGTGTGGTAAAGGGGGTGTTAATGGGTGTTAGTGATGTTAGTTGTGGGGTAGTCAGAGTAGATGTGTGGGTGAGGGTTAGTGGTGGTAGTAGGGTGTGTGGATAGTGTGAGTGCGTGTATATATGTTCAGGTGGGTGTGTGCGTGTTAGGGGGAGGGTGGGGATGTTAGTTGGGGGAGAGCCTGGATGGTGGGGTGGGGGTGTTAGTATTGTTAGTTGTGGGATGGGCCAAGGGGTTGACGCGGTGAAAAGGAGGAGTGTGTTAGTGGTGTTAGTGGGGAATGTGTGGAGGAGGGGGCTGTCGAAGGCTAAAGGAATATCCCCGGCCTGAACCCCCTATTCCTTTAGCCTTCGACAGCCCCCGCCCCACACATTCCCCACTAACACCACTAACACACTCCTCCTTTTCACCGCCCCAACCCCGTGGCCCATCCCACAACTAACAATACTAACACCTCCAACTAACTATACTAACATCCCCACCCTCCTAATACGCACCCACCCACCTGAACATATATACACGCACCACTCACACTATCCACACACCCTACTACCACTACTAACCCTCACCCACTAACACCCCCTTTACCACACACACACTCATCCAAACACGCACACCACACCAGTACACTACACTCCCTCCTCCGTCCCCAACACCTCTTCTCTCCCTCTCTCTCTCCCTCTCTCCCTCTCCCTCTCCCCGCTCCACCTACATCCCTTCACACACATACATCCCACTAACACCTCTACTAATATACACCCCATCCCCCGACATCACCACCTTCTGCCTCCACCCTTTACACCTACTCATCCTCTCCCCTGTCCACCGCACCTCCGCACACACAGACACACACACAACCCTCACCGCACTGACCGTTTCTCCACCTGTCATCCTCCTCTACTGTTATCTCTTCACCATTCCTTGACCCTCTGACCACTTCCTGTTGCGCGCGCACCCCACTTCCCTCCACCTCCGACCACCACCAACATTGGATTCTACACCACCTGTCATCGTTCCAGCCATCCACTCCATAAAATGAAAAATATCCAGCTTCTCATCGCACACTCCACGAACTACCTTAGGAACTTACCCACGAACATACACTCACATTTTCTTTTCTTACCACGCCACCTACATCCACACCACGTATAAACACAAACACACAAGTGCGTACCCCCACATATACACACTCAGCCTCCAGAATCCACACGCCCCCTTCCTCACCCCCTCACTCCTCTCCTTCCACACGCATGCACACACCGACTTACACCCCATCCCACGCGCACACCTTTTCCTGAACATGGAACCTCCTTCGTCCCCCAACTCTCACATTCACATACACACGCACACACACACACACGTACACCTACACACATACACAAACACCACCTTCAGCTTTCCCCGCTTCAACCCCGCTTCCCACTCCCAACTCCACCCGCCACCACCCTTACACGCCTCACACCCTGCCACCACTTGTTCATTTTATTGTTTATTTTTATGTTTATTTTTATGTATATTTTTATTTTTATTTGTTCTCCTTCCCCTTTTTTCTAAATGTCTTTCCACCCCTCCACTACACACCCTCGGAACTCTGTTCCAACCCAATTTTCTCCTGAAGAAGGGCTTATGCCCGAAATGTCGTTCCCTACCCCACCCCCACTCTCAAGAGCGTGAACCTAATAAACCTTTATTTGTCTGCCTCCATGTTTTTGTTCCCGTCCAAGTTTTCACTATATATATACATCACATCCCGATGCTGAGGAGTATATAGGGAAGATCAACCACCAGTCACATCCTGATGCTGAGGAGGATATAGGGAAGATCAACCACTAGTCACATCCTGATGCTGAGGAGGATATTAGAGGGAGCTAGAGCAAAGTGCCTTCCTGCGGTCATGATTTTCATTGATTCTGTGGACCGTCACTGCCTGATGAAGATCTTATAGGCTTATGGAATCCCCAAGAAGATAGTGGACCTGATATCACTGCTCTACACCAGCACCAAATCCCAAGTCATTACACCTGATGGGATGACAGAGTTCTTTGAGATACTGGCTGGAGTGCTCCAGGGAGATACATTGGCTCCCTACCTTTTTATCATCGTAGTCGACTATTGTATGCGCCTTGCACTGGAGAAACACCAGGACTCTGGCTTTACTGTAGCACCGGCTCAGAGCAGAAGAGTTAAGGGGAAAATGGTATCGGATGCTGAATTTGCCGACGACATAGTTTTTTGGTGACAAATACAGTGAAGGAAGCAGAGTAGTTGATGCAGGAGATGCAGACTGTATCGATGAGTGTGGGGCTGAGAATGAATGAGACTACAACAACATATCTGGTAGAGAATGTTGAGAAGACAGAGGGGATCACTAATGTAGGCGGGAAGCCGCTAGAATTGGTTGAGGACTTCCTGTATTTGGGAGCAAAGATTGGAAATACGGAAGATGATGTGGTTGAGAGGAAGAGCAAAGCCTGGGCGGCGTGCCACAGCTTGAGATCGGTGTGGAAGTCGGACTTTCGTAAAGACCTGAAAATCCGCCTCTTCGTTGCTACAGTGGAGTCTATGCTACTGTATGGGTCTGAGACTTGGACACTGACCAAGAAACTCACTCAGATGGTGGATGGGTGCCAAACGAGAATGCTGAGGATGGCTCTGAACATTAATCAGTATACACTGAGGATTGAAAAACTGAGCGCTGTATGGGAGCCTCCCAAAAGTCAGCTCAAAAGTGACATAGAGGAGATTGAGGTTAGTTGGACATGGTCACCGACATCCAGAGTTGACATTGCACTCAGTGGTCCCGTGGGAGCTCATACATGGACACACTGGAAGAGGAAGACCATGGTTAACGTATGTTGATGCCATAAGGCAGACACTGGTCTGTTGGAGACGCAGGACATGGCGGCGATGATGAGGGACAGAGACCACTGGAGAGATCTCGTCCATGGATCTCGTGAATTTTACCCGCCCTAGAAGATATATATATACATATATATATATATATATATATATATATATATATATATATATATATACACGATACATTAAGCAGATAAAAAGTGGATAAAAACTCGGAATTCATTTCCAAATGTAGGCATCTAGACAAGTATTTACTGAACGACTTGAGAAAGCAAACAATGTAACCCATTGCACATTAAATACTCTTACACATATGCCGAATCAAACAAACCACCGTTTATAACACAAACAATTTTACATTTTACTTTGTAAACAAACTTATCTCCTTGAACACAGAAAATACCCTGACGCAACTACCACATATAGATACATCAACTTATATTAACAAAACATTTAAAAATCTGTCCATCTATAGAACATTTCACTTGCAGCTATCTGCCCCTATGAACTTTATTTTCAAACTTATGTGCTTGAATCTACACATACCACGCATAGATGTATAATTGAGTATATATATATATATATATACATATATATATATATATATATATATGTATGTGTGTGTGTCTGTATGTGTGTGTGTGTGTGTGTGTGTGTGTGTGTGTGTGTGTGTGTGTGTGTGTGTGTGTGTGTGTGTGTGTGTGTGTGTGTGTGTGTGCGCGTATATGTGT
>OZ024740.1:159310711-159340711 GCA_964016885.1 Eledone cirrhosa
ACCAAGGTTTCTTGGTGAGGAGGGTGACTTTGGACATCCTGCAGGACTAAAAACAAAACCTGTCAAAGGGCAAAGCAGCTCTTAAGAGTCAATGGCCATCCAAAATCACCGGGAGAGATGACCCCTTAGCCTTTGTCAAGGCAGAATTCTAGGAGAAGGAAAACTCTGATATAACACCTGCAACTCTGATGGTATCCAATGATGTTGACTTGTTCTTCTTTTTGGTAAATATCATCTTGGTTAAGAGAGTGGGACTGGCTTTGTGCAGTACCTTTTCTCACTATAAAAGCTTCACGCCACAGGTATTGATTTATATCTGGAGATCTCTCTGCACTTGTCGTCACATGGTACCATGGGCCCAGCACTATGTGTCAATAATTGTCACAAGTGTAATGTTTGTACCAGAGTTTTCAAGTCGCTGGCTGGACTAAAAAGTCACACTCGTTCAGCGTATCGGTAGGAGTTCTACATGGATATAAAGTAGTGGCCGTACTCGAAAACGAGTTGGCAGCCACCATGTATGTATGTATGTATGTATGTATGTATGTATGTATGTATGTATGTATATGTCTGTGTGAAGCTTAGTCCTTATGTAAATAAATTGCAAACCCAAATATGTTATTGCAATTTCCTAACCTTCTCTCGCCACAACAGAAGTTTTCTCTTTTTATTAAGAGCAATTCACTACACAGCACACTCAGAGTAAAAACGAAATACATACATGAATAAATAAAATTGTCTGCTTCGAAAATCGGCACGGGTTTGAATCTTATCGAAGCTGCTGTACTCACCTGTTTCTCTCACGTCACTGTCCATTACCGCTTCATAATCCACCTTTGTTTCATTAACTTATATATGTATATATATAAACATATATATATATATATATATATATATATATATATATATATATATATATATATATATATATATATATATATATATATATATATAAACATATATATATATATATAAACATATATATATATATATATATGTATATATATATATATATACTTACATATATATACATATATATGTAAGCATATATATATATATATATATATATATATATATATATTACTTCAAAATATTAATAATATATATATATATATATATATATATATATATTGTAGGAGGTGAGTTTTATTGTAGCACAATAAAGCAATGCAGATATCGGATAAGTATCACTCTACAGTTTGTAGGACTGGAGTATACATAATATAAGATCAAAAGATGGTTAAAAGAGTTCCAAGTATTTTATTATGCGCATTTCAAGAGGGAAGTTTTAAATCAACATATGTTGATTTAAAACTTCACTATTCACAAGTGTTTTTAAGCTTCATATCATGTCACCCTATTTTATCTGATGAGAATGCAGATATCATCCCATGATGATATTTGTTTTTGAAATGCGCATAATAAAATACTTGGAACTCTTTTAACCATCTTTTGATCTTATATTATATATATATTATTAATATTTTGAAGTAATACATATATATATATATATATATATATATATATATATATACATGTATACATATATACATATATATATATACATATATATATATATATATATATATATATATATATATATATATATATTATATATATATTATATTTTACACACACATATCTATCTATCTATATATATATATAATGTATATATAATGTTATATATCTTCTTCTTCTTCTTCTTCTTCTTCTTCTTCTTCTTCTTCTTCTTCTTCTTCTTCTTCTTCTTCTTCTTCTTCTTCTTCTTCCAAGCCAGACCATGCAAGCTCATGGATGTTATCCAACCATGTTGCTCGGTGTCTACCCCTGGGTGTCCTGCCGGTTTGTTTTGCCTGTAGAATATGCCCAGGGTTTCTTCCTGATACATTCTAATCACATGCCCATAGTATCAAAGCTGTGATCCCTCAATTTGGAGAACTAGAGGCTCTATCTGGAGTGACACTCCAGTCTCCGAGCTGCGCACTCTATCGAGCAACTAAGCATCACATTCTGACAACCGGGGTCTTTTGCGTATCCCCACTACCGCCTGTGCTGTTATTTCTGGCACCACACCTGTAGAGTGGAGTTTCCATCCTCCATCCAAATCTACATATCAGATCCACGGGACTTCGTTGAGGCGACCCCGGCTATATCTATACGGTAGCACCTGTAAGGCTTGTGATGTTCCAGGTTCCAATTGACAAGGTTCTCCCTTCCGCTTTTGGGTTTCGGGATAGCAATCTTTGTGCGTCCATCCCATGCCTCACAGGACAGGTCTGAGGCCCATCGCCTGATTTGGCGGCATGAAATGGAGACTGCAATATATTTTTTGAACAGGCCCTTCTACCTAAGGCCTGAATGCGTCTGTTGTTAACCCACCCGACGGACGATGCGGTATGGTTCTTTTTTGTTTTCCTCATTATATTGCAGTTTCAGGTTCAGTGGTCTTATTCGCGCCAGTCACCAATCTGCTACTTTGTCAAACCCGCGAAGACTAGGTTTTTTTTAGAAGTAGGTTTTACTCGCCTCGTCGTAGCGACGTCACTGTTTTGTGTAAGTTTTCTTGGGAGCTACAAGTGCCACACACTTCTTTATCTCCCCAAGCAGTTTACGGTTGCTGGTCTGGGGTTGCTTATTCGTCCAGCATTTGCCCGCTTATATCGCAACTAGCCATATTTGGTGTCCGTATCACTATCAGCCACCCGCGACCCGTTCTCTAGTAGAACATCTCTGCCGAGAATATATATATATATATATATATATATATATATATATATATATATATATATATATATATATATATATATATATATATATATATATATACATATATATATATATATATACATTTTTGTTAAGGCTAAAAAACTTAATCACAGTGTCATCTGACAAGATCTTCTTGTCTGATGACCTTTTGCTAAACAGGTGAAACTCTAGAGTAACAAGACTCACATTTTAGCGTTAATAAAAAATGAACATTACAACCCTACTCCGTCAACCACTTGGGAGAGTCGTGTTGACAGAGTCCTCAAACACACCTTTCAGCGGGTCATGTTAGAAGCAACAATTTTCAATTGATCATGTTGAATTCCCAAGTGAGACCAGCTGAGCTCTTGGATATCATCTATTTTGTTCGGAGCCTATCCGGATGTTGCCTGCCAGTTGGTTATGCCCGTTGATTCTGTGCAGCAATTTTCTCCTGAGACATCTTAACAACAAGCCCGTAAAATCGGAGCTGTGATCTCTCAATTCAAAGAAATAGCGGCTCTATCCGAGCTACGCACTCTCTTGAATAACGTTACTCCAAAGTCCCTTCAGAGGAACCCCATTTCGGCCGCTTGCATTCGCAATGCTATTCTTTAGGTCATTACCCAACATTCCTGTCCATACGTAAGGGTGGCACGAATAACGAATTGAAGATAGCGAGTGTGGCTTTTACACATACCGCCCTTCTAATTACTGCGCCAACTCCAGCAATTCTTGAACTTAATTCAACCTTCTGCCTTCCATTTCCTCGAGTCAGGGAGGAATCCAGGATTGGTGCGACATATATACACAGGAATACTGGATATATGAGTAATTATCAAACTAGGTTATTTGTTCTTGATAAATTAATCGTTTTCATAAAAGACACCCAATAGTTTATGTTGATTACTGATATTTATGAGTAAATAAAGAACGAAAATTATATATTTCTAATTCATATGAAGGATATAATTACGAAAATGTTCAGCGTGTATGTACAAATAACATACCGGATTAAATGTATGAGTACCTTTGGAGAAATAGCTATTTACAGTTAGAACCCATAACCATCTGATTGGAAAGGGAACTTCTTATTGTATCAACAATGATTTATATAGGAAAGGCATTGTGTCTATGTTTGTGGGGTTAAATTTTAAAGAGCTACAGACTGATATATATGGAGGCGTGTGGCTGAGTCGTTAGAGAATTGGATTCGCAATCGTGAGGTTGTGAGTTCGATTCCTGGACCAGGCGTTGCGTTATGTCCTTGAGCCAGACACTTTATTTCACGTTGCTCCTTCTACCTGGAGTTGCGACCGATAGAGAGTATTAGCAATTGGAAAGACCAACGGAAACATTGTTTCCTCGGTCCGATTTGACGAAAGTCGGTCGATCCTTAAAAATATATATATATATATATATATATATATATATGAAAATAGAGAAATTAATGTAAGCAAAATGCCAACAATAATTCAGACATATAAGTGACTATACCATTAAGATAAAATATATATATATATATATATATATATATAGAGAGAGAGAGAGATAGAAACACATATGAAATATTGTTGTAACAATGATTTAACGTTAACCTTTGTTGCTCTCCTTTATCACTGCTATATCATCATTATCCATTCATTATTTTCAGCTATTTGTCCACTGAAAGGAGAAGATACCACTCGAACCTATTGTGAGCCGTTCTCACCAACGTAACGCACATAAACCTATCAATGTCATTTCTCCAACTCGTCCATTGCTTTCCTCGACTACGCGAGCCTGTACCCCTCAGATGCCATCCTGTACACAGCTTTGTTTTTTGTTGCCAATGCCCACTTCAGTTTTCTCTTCGTAGTATGGTGTCTATGGTATCTTGTACTTTGGTTTGCAAACTTATCCTCGGAGAAGATTTTTTTTTTCCTTTTTATTGATTCCAAACATGAATCCTTCTTTATTTTTTCTGTGCTCTTTTAAGCTTCCACATTAAACCTAATTACATTCCCGACTGCAACTTTGATATCCTTCCATACTTAAGGTTACTTAATAGTAGATCAATGTAGCCAGTCTTCGTCAGTTGTGTTGAAATTTATCATTATCAGTTGGGACCGACGAGATATTTACACACAGCGTGTGAATGTTAAGAGGACGAACGCTCCGTTAACGACGTCGGCGAATATTCGAATCGTTCCTTAACTTATAATACCCGTAAATTTAAGCGTTTATTTATAGAGTGTAGATGGACAAGGGCTTAGAGTCTGCCTTCCCCGTTACTCCTAATCCTTCTTTCATTATGTAATTTTTCGCTCTCTTCATATTTATTGGGTAAAATATGTATATAAAATTTGGTTATTTGGTTTACAAAACAAAATCAATGAATGTAAAAACATTTCCCCATTATGTATGTATGTATATGCATGCCTGTGTGTATGCATGTGTGTGTAGTATGTAAGTATGTTTTGGCTAAAGGTAGCTGCATAAAGCAACCAATAAAAGAAAGGTTGATACGTTATTTCGTTCACCTATTCTACCTCTCTGAAGAGCAAAACCTCGGGTGTATGTTGCCCCATGGTCACAGCGAACAGAATGAAAAAGGCGTTACACAGTAGGATAGCAATGGAGATGTGCTGAATTAGCCATTCCTACACACGTGGCTCATTTTTGTGTGGAACCAACTCCAACCCGATAGCAGTAAGAAGGTATTACCGGGAGCAAGGACATCAGTAATTTTAAGTAATTTTCACTGTTATAGGTTCAATGATAAAACTATCGGAAAGTCGCCAGTACTTTCAACAGCTTGCGATCTTCAGTTTGTTGTGCAAGGAAACCTGGTTCTGTCGCTGAATTCACTAGGCTGCTGCTGGAGAACGTATCGATGCATATTGCGTCCCAGTTGTTTAAAAAGAAAACATTCTTAGCTTATGCGTGCTTGAAATGATAATTTTTCGATAATCTAATATCGTTTTTTGCTATTAAAAAAGTGGTTATTTACATTCGGGGTTGAAGCCTGATCATTTTTTTAAAATAAGCACAAGGCCAGCAATTTTGGGAAACCTGTTAATGAGAATCCCGTAGTATATATTCGAAATCCAATCGAAATCCAATTTCATAAAATGTCCTATACCTTGTGTATATTCTCTCTCTCTCTCTCTCTCTAACACACAATTTTCACTCTTTCATTTAACAATGCAGATATCTTTAAACATTCCCGTCGCCCTCTCTCACTCTCTTTCGTTCCCTCCACGAAGCTCTCTCACCCCCTCACTCCCACACTCAGACTCGCTCTCGCTGCATGTACACACTTTTTCGCTCGAGCTGACTGGAGTAACGTGAAATATATGCCTTGCACAAGGACACAACACGCCACTCAGACATGGAATCGAAATAGGCTTCTTACGGTCGTCAGTCCAACACTTTATTCAGTTGTCCACGTGCCTACAAAGACACACGCATAGAAAATATCTCCCTTTCTCCCACCCTCACTCTCTCTTTCTCTCACTCCCTCTTTTTCCCACTCTCCCTCTCACTCCTTTACTCACATGTAGTTAATATATAAAAGAGTAGAATATTGGGACTTGTGTGTTTTACTCTTATTATAAACATAGGAGGTGGATTGGCAGTATCGGTGTGAGGGTCGGACGCCATGCTATGACGCATAGAGTTACGGCCCTCACCATTCTGAGTTCAAATCCCGCCGAGCTTAACTTTGCCTTTCATCCTTACGGAGTCGATAAAATAAAGTACTAGTAATGCACTGGGTAATTGCTGGCCTTGTGCCAAAAGTAGAAACAATTACAAACATAGAGCTTGAAAGGCACAACAAATTATGCCTGTTAAACAGCAAAAGGTTAGCTATCTATGGATTCCCCCCCCCCTCTCTCTCTCTCTCTCTCTCTCTCTCTATATATATATATATATATATATATATATGTATATAAAGAGATATAGGTAACATCCCGACCGCGGCGCCAAGCGGTTTCGGTTTGTGTGTTCAGCAAACCTTAACGTGGGTGTATAATATTTGCAGGGTGTGTAAAAATACGTCACTAGTCTTCGGAGTGCTTTGGTCGAGTTTATCATAGTATTAAGGTGGGCTGATGGAGAAGGTGTGGGGCGGAGTCAGTAAATAATAAATGTATCTGGACGGGCTAGGGGTCACGAGAAGGAAGTATGGGTTGGGTTAGGGGTGGTTAGATGTAGAAGGGGAAGGAGTATAATGGTCGTAGGAAGAGGGGTGCAGGGGATGAGGGATTCGACTATGTGCAGGCAGAAAATCAATAATTGTGGGGAGAAGAATGGACACGTTCGTCACAGATTAATAATAATAAAATTAGGAAAAGTGACAAATAGAAGACAATGAAGGAATTCAAGGCAGAACGAGGAAAATATTTTAAAGGGGAAACCTTAATTTTCTTTTTTTTTGTTTTGAAAATATAAAGGCAAACGAAAGACACAGAACTGTTAAAGTCTTCAGCCATTGAGATGGACTTTGGCAGTTTCGACCCCTACCAAGTTTTTCATTCTTCTTCCCTCCAAAATTTCAAAGGAATCCCCCTCACTCTCTCTCTCTCTCTCTCTCTCTCTCTCTCTCTCTCTGTAACCCCACCAAGTTTACTTGGTGAGGAGGGTGATTTTGGACACCCTGCAGGACAAAAAACAAAAACCTGACAAAGGGCGGAAGATCTCATGAGAGTCAATGGCCATCCAAAAATGTGTAAATATATACATACATGTATGCATGTGTGTGTGTATATATATATATATATAACAAAGGAAATGTGGTAAGGAACCAGATGGACCATAACGCACCAGACTACTCAATACTTAGGGTAGTAGGTTGGAAATAGGGAAAAGTATGACCCGACGGCAGAGCTCAAGCCGTTTCGACGGCTATTTCTGGACTCCAGAAATAGCCGTCGAAACGGCTTGAGCTCTGCCGTCGGGGTCATACTTTTTCCTATATACATATATATATACATGCATGGAGATGTGCTGAATTAGCCATTCCTACTCACGGGGCTCATTTTTGTGTGGAACCAACTCCAACCCGATAGCAGTAAGAAGGTATTACGGGGAGCAAGGACATCAGTAATTTTAAGTAATTTTCACCGTTCAATGATAATTTTCGCGAAATTTATTATACTTATTCACCAACCAACCAACCAACCAAATTACTTCTCTAAGTGGCATTTCGAGCCACTTTTTTCCATATAAAACAGAAGTAACATTCAAAGACCAACCAGAGGTGAGAAAAACCACAAACCCTCCATCCTAATTCTTCTTTTGAAAAGCAGAAGAACTGCGAAACCGGTAAAGGAACCAAATAAATATATATTTAAAAAAAAAAGACTCCAGTTGCATTTTCGATTTCATCTTTTTTCCTTATACTTTCACTCGTGTAGGACACCGTTATATATATATATATATATATTAGAAAGTGAGGTTTTTTTACAAAATATATATATATAACGCGGTAGGGAAGCACTGTCTCGATGTAATCTATTAAGTTCGAAATACATAAAGGCAGTTATCCCTCGCTGCTCCTACTGGAATCCGCTAGACGTCGCTGGCTGTCAGTTTACGAAACTCACATACATATATGTATTCAGCTACATTGAGCCTAATTCTAATTCAACTTTTAAGTTGAGCTAACCTATACAGCTTATATAGAATAGGTGACGAGAATAACAATTTTTTACAAGAAATAGCAATCAATTTTGAAATGTCCATCAACTCGACATTTAAAGAGTAGCAATTAATAAAACATTCAGAAATTAGTCAATGAATAATATCCCTTAGAATATATAATTCAGAGAATCTTAAAAATATAAATATGGAACTATGTTAATTAAGACTCAGAATTGACCAAAGAGAAGATCACAGTAAAGTACTTTGAAATAAAGAAGCCTTATAAGGGATATATATATATATATATATATATATATATACATGATATAAATATGCATATATATACATCATATATATATATATATATATATATATATATATTATATATATAGTTATAAACTCAAACAGTCTTTTACAATTAAATAGCTCAAAGAAAGGGATATTTCTGAGCTGTGTAATACAAATGAATATGTGATAGGGATAAACACTAATACAAGTATATAAGTGTTTGTATTGCAAATGACCAAGTTAGCTAGATTGAAAAATACTAATTAAATTAATACAGTTTGCCTGTCTCGATTTAAAATAATAAATCAATAAAAACAAACCTATATTGGCAATAGCCGTGATACCCGGACAAATTTAAATTTCAAATCTTAAATTTGTTTCGCAACAATTAAGTGAAAATTCCTATTCCTGTGCTCTTCTGCAGGTATCCAGAAATTGGTAAGTTTCACTTCAAAATACTTAGGAAGACTGAGAGAAATGTGTTGTTGAACGCACATGTGACCCAGCGTCTAGCCCGTCCTATACTCGTGCCGCTAGAAATAGCAGCCGGTTTTATGGGACTAAAAAATTTAGCTCAACACATGGAGGCGAGAATATTATATATAGAGTTATAAACTCAAACAGTCTTTTTCAATTAAATAGCTCAAAGAAAGGGATATTTCTGAGCCGTGTAATACAAATGAATATATGATAGGGATAAACACTAATACAAGTATATAAGTGTTTGTATTTCAAATGACCAAGTTAGCTAGATTGAAAAATATAGGTTTGTTTTTATTGATTTATTATTTTAAATCGAGACAGGCAAACTATTAATTTAATTAGTATTTTTCAATCTAGCTAACTTGGTCATTTGCAATACAAACACTTATATACTTGTATTAGTGTTTATCCCTATCATATATTCATTTGTATATATATATATATATATATATAGTAATAATAATAAATTTGAAGACTAAAATCCAAAGAGGGCTCGATAAGGATAAATATAATATTAAGCACCGATTCTTTGCTTAAACTTTAATCTGTTATTTTAATAAATAAATAAATATATATATATATATATATATATATATATATATATATATATATGAAGGACGTAAAATAAGAAAATTTTAAAAAAAGATTTAAAAAATTAACTTACTTACTAAAATTTTCACTCCAGCTAATTAGTTTCTGCAATGGGATAAAGACAGTTACGTAATATAACCGTCGAGAATTCATTGCGTCATCAGGGAGTCTATTCTCAGCTAAGTCTCCAGGCAATGCGCGGACACTGGGGACTCATATAAAAATAATAATAATTCGGTAGATGGAACAGCTAGCGGGGACTGGATTCCATGCACTGAAAAGCTCGCTGTCTCTGGTCAAATGGCAGATTCTAAAGAATCAATCACGTGACACTGAGGCTAGTCGGAAGGAGTGGGATGGTAAGATGACAGAAGCCTACTACCACACCAATGAATTAGTAGTGGTTTTGGCAGGTTTGCTCAACAAATAAATAATTATTATTTTTATATGAGTCCCCAGTGTCCGCGCATTGCCTTGAGACTTAGCTGAGAATAGACTCCCTGATGACGCAATGAATTCTTGACGGTTATATTACGTAACTGTCTTTATCCCATTGCAGGAAATAATTAGTTGGAGTGAAAATTTTAGTAAGTAAGTTAATGTTTTAAATCTTTTTTTAAAATTTTCTTATTTTACGTCCTTCATATTATTGTTCTGCATCCTCCTGCATTGAACCACCTAGGTACTATGACATAACTTATGTATTTGCTAGCATTAGCGTACATCTGTACGCATATGTTAGTAGACATACTAAATTCTCTCTCTCTCTCTCTCTATATATATATATATATATATACATACATATACAACTTACATATATATATATATATATCTAGGGAGGGTAACGTGCAGTTACTGTAGGCTCACCCAGGTGAGCATTCGATGGTTAGATTCACGTCTGTAACGAGGTGTAAAGCTAAACAGTGTAAATATAATAATAAAAGGACGATTTGCTAAGTCTTCATTAAGTTTACTAGCAGAAAAAAACGCCCATAGGGCGGTTTTCTGCTAGCATATGTACTGTGCATATTGGTATTATAGGCAAATAAATATATGTAAAATTGAAAAGTAAATTGACAATATATTCTTCTTCGCCTACTTATTTCTGAGAGGGTCATGGGGGCAGAGTCCTACTCAAACACTCCTTCCAGCGAGTCTGTCAGAAGCAAACATCTCTAACTGATCCAGCTGGATCCCAAAACGTGTTATCCAACTATCTTGCTCAGAGTCTACCTCTGGGTGTCTTGCCGGTTGGGTTTGCCTGTAAAATGTGTCCAGCGATTCTTTACTGAGATATTCTAACCACATGCTCATAATATCGGAGTTGTGATCTCTCAATTCGGAGAAGTAGCGGCTCTACCAGGAGTGACTCTCTATTCTCTGTGCTATAAACTTTATCGAGTAACTTTACTCCAAAGACCCTTCAGAGGAATCCCATTTCTGCCATTTTATTTGCAATTGTATTCTTTTGGTTATTACTGAAGATTCATGATCTTCGGTAAGAGTTGGCAGGGATACCAGGAAGACAGCGAGTTTGGCTTTTACACCTACCCCCCCCCCCCCCCCCCCTTCATCTGATTGCTGAGTGCTGAGGCTGGCGCATCACTGCATCAGCTTTTGCAATTCTTACACTTAATTCACCCTCCTGCATTCCATCATTCATGAACACGGCTCCAAGATACTTGAACTTCTCTAACTGTTTCAGTAGAACTCCATTCACATGTATCTCAATTTGAGGGACTTCTGTCAACCCGTCTATCACGCAATGTGTATGTGTGTTTGTGTGAATGTATGTGTGTAAAAGGAAAGAAAGGGATACACATATATATGTCTCTAACTTAAAAACAGTGACACACACACAGACACACACATACACACACACACACACACACACACACACACACACACACACACACACACACACACACACACACACACACATGTCTCTAATTTAAGAACACCGACAAACTCGCGCACGCACATATACACACTGTCCTATTACCACTCAAGAGCTTTGGCTCGGGAAAACATCCCCTCAATTTTGGAACCGTCTGCGTTGTCCAGAATTGATGGGAAAAGACTTGACGGTCTTACTCTGTCTTCCTAGTCAAGAGGCAAGTGCCTTACCTGGGACGTCACAGTTAGTGACTCTTTCGCTTCTTCCCACATCCTGGATGCAGCGGTAAGGGCGAGTGCTATAGAACGAAATACAATCCTAAAATACCGTGTTCTGTCAGCTAACTACATTATCCAGCCTGTGGCGTTCGAGACGTTTGAGGGAGTCGGGCTACTGACAGCGAGGTTCTTATATTCACTGGCGGCTCGCCAAACAGAGGTAACTGGTGATGCTCGTGAGGGCACTTGGTTGTTCCAGCACCTCAGCGTCGTCATTGCCCTAGGTAACGCTTCGAGTGTGCTGGCTTGCATCAAAAATTATTAGAGAGGTTTCCCAGCGCTCCCCGCTTTATTGCTATCTTTTGCTCTGGTAGCGTCTCGTTTCTCACTCTTTCGCCTGCATATTGTTCTATAGGATCTAAGATGTGGGTATTACGTGCTTGTGTATTTTTCTCCTTTTTTTCCTTTCCCTTTCCTTTGTATATATTATATTTGTTAGTGTTTTCGTTCTGTAATCATTACATTAAATTTTTATACAAATGGGTTTTTAAAAAAAAAAGAGTTAAACTGTGTTGTTAATAAATAAATAAAACGTTGTACTTTTACCCTCCCATTTCCTATTCACCGAACGCTATCATGACTGTATGACTGTATGTGTGTGTTTGTGTAAATGTATATGTGTGAATGTGTGTTTGTGTGAATGTATTATGTGTTTGTGTGAAAGTATGTGTATTTGTGTGAATGGGACATCACAGTTAGTGACTCTTTTGATTCTTCCCACATCCTGGATGCAGTGGTAAGGGTGAAAGCTACAGAATCCGCAGCTGAACGGAACAAAATCCTAAAATACCGTGTTCTGTTAGCTACCTACATTATTCAGCCTATGTGGTCTTAGATGTGTGCATTACGTGCTTGTGTATTTTTTCTCTTTCTTTATTTTTCGATTTCCTTTCCTTTGAAATATTATATTTGTTTGTGTTTTCGTTGTGTAAGCATTATATAAAATTTTTATACAAATGAGTTTAAAAAAATAAAGTTAAACTGTGTTGTTAATAAATAAATAAAACGTTATACTTGTTTTACCCTCCCATTTCCAATTCACTGAATGTTGCTATCATGACTGTATGTGTGTGCTTGTGTAAATGTATGTGTGAATGTGTGTTTGTGTAAATGTATATGTGTG
This sequence comes from Eledone cirrhosa, assembly GCA_964016885.1. Taxonomy (NCBI): domain Eukaryota; kingdom Metazoa; phylum Mollusca; class Cephalopoda; order Octopoda; family Eledonidae; genus Eledone; species Eledone cirrhosa. The sequence continues at coordinate 159,323,745 of OZ024740.1, forward strand.
AAAGTATGTGTATTTATCTGAATGTATGTACGTGAGCGTGTATTTTTATAAGTTTGTGTTTGCGCGATTATAGTTATATATCCATAATAGTTATATATTCATTCATATAGATGTATGTATGTGTACAATCATACTCGTCAGCGTGTAGAAAATCATAATCATTCTATCTCTCTCTATCTCTATCATCACAAACTCTCTCTTTCTATATATATTGTAGGTGATGTGGTGGTGGGGGTGGTGACGATATACCGGAAGTGTAGAAATTGGAAACTTTGAAAAAAAGACAATTTTAAATTATTTATATTTGTGAAATTCAGTTACGAAATTTACTACATAAATTATGTAATATTCATTCATTATTTATTTAAAGTAATCCGACTTATTTTACTAACAGGATTAAAAGAAATAAACCGTACGCAGTCCCACACTCCTTACTTTATTATAGTTTAGATTGATTGGTAACGCGCGTTTCGCTTGTAATGTCAGCATTCTGTCATTACCACAACAAAGGTCCAACGAGCTTTTGATTCCAGAGTCGGGCCACATCGATACAGATTGGACCTTGAGCTGATCAATAGCTAAACGCACGTCCCCAATCAATAAACGTAATGAAGACATAGCAAATAAATCGTCCGTTTATTATATATATACTAGCTGGCTCGAAAGGCTGGCGCCCGGCTACGTATACCGGCATTTTATCTTTTCAGGATTCCCCCTCCACTCCAGTGCAAAGATACCGCACACCCTCTCGAGTCAGCGAGGGTGGGGTGGGGGTGGAGGGTTAACGTGCTCTGATGTTGGATTTGAATAGTTTTTAGGATTCCCCAGTTCAGCAGCCACTACGTTAAAGAAAATTGATAGTTACAACAATAAAGGCTGAACAAAGAACACATTTTTTAACAAACTTTACAATAATTTGTACAACCATAATGGGAATTCCAAGTAACAGAAAATACATAAATTACATTGTTAGAGCCTCAGAGTATACAATATTCTTTGTTTGGTCCTCGGGAGCAAAGATGAAGAGATTGTTTGGCGAGCTCACCCTAGAGCATCCTACATACAATTGACCATGTGAGAGAAACATGGTTTTCACAGATGAAGGCCAGCCACTTTTAGGGTTTGACCCTGAGCTTTGTTGATGGTAATCGTGAAGCTTAGTCTATTTGTTGCTCTAGTAACATTTTTTCTTCTGGAAAATCTGATCTTGCGGTCAGGCTGGGACTTTTGGGGTGGCATATCAACAGTAACAATGACGATAAGCCGTCTGTGCTTTCGTGAAATAAATACGTTTGTTTATATTTTGTTTTTCTGTATGCAAAAATATCTGTACACGAATATATAATGATATATATATATATATATATTAAAATAACAGATTAAAGTTTAAGCAAAGAATCGCTGTTTTTACCCTTAACAGGATCTTCTGAAACTAAAAAATTCAATCTGTGAACGCAGAAGTAAATATTTCGAAAAACGTGGCAACCGAGGGAAAACAGGAAGATGATACTTTAGTTCGTGAAGACGTTACCTGGCAATGAATGGAAAAAAGCGAAGATAATACGTCAGCAATGAGAACGATATTGGCTCTAGGGTTCTAATATATTTGATATATATTTATCTTTATCAAGCCCTCTTTGGATTTTAGTCTTCACATTTATTATTATTACTAATTATATATATATATATATATATAATTAATTATTGAGAGGGCGTGCGGTATCTTTGCACTGAATTAATTAAAAATTGGTTAGGAGCGGAGTCAATGCAGATAGGCAGCCAGAAAGATAGATATTATAAGCGTACGACGTTATAGCTATGTATCTAATGCAGACAGCCAGACACACAGAGACATATTATAAGGGCGCGACGTTATAGCTATGTATCTATTTAAAAAGACAGACTATGAATGAGAGGAATGTCGTATAACTGGAAGTGTAGACATTTAAAAATTTTAAAGTAGTGAATATTTAAATAAACGATAAAATATCTCGACTTGTTTTAACGAAATTTAGAAGACAAAAATACGCTCACTTTCTTACTTGGAAAAAAGTTACATCTATGGTGCAAATTTGGTGTTGTTTGGTCCAGCCGTTTAGCGAAAAAGTACGTTGAGTGCTTGAATTGAATTGCATCAATATTTACCCTAATAATATATATATATGGCGTCGTACCTATATTTATACACACACACACATATGTATATATATACATATACCTGTATATGTATGTATATATGTATATATGTATATATATATATATATTTATATATATATATATATAGGAACCAGTAAGACCCCGACAGCTGAGCTCAAGCCGTTTCGACGGGTTCCTATTACCCACTCTACTACCTCAAGTATTGAGTACTTTCGTGCGTTATGGTCCACCTGGTTCCTTACCACATTTCCTTCGTTATATATATATATATATATATATATATATATATATATATATAAGTTCTTATTCATTTATTTATTTATTCTTATTACTTCATGTATATGTATGGGTATGTATTTTGACCATGTCGGTTGATACATATACGCTTATGTGACAGCTTATGTCTACGTACTTTTTAAGTATATGCGCGTGGTTGAGTGTGTGTATGTTTATTTATTTATTTTACATATATATATATATATATATATATATATATATTCCTTTTCTTCTTCGCCCGTTGTTTCCTCAGCCTCACTTTCATATTTTATATACTTTGTTTTCAAATCCACATTTTAATAAAAACACCATGTTTTATTCATTCTGACGACTGAAAGCAGATATATCTGCTTTCAAGAAACCACGGGTAAATGAAATAATTATCTAATAAACTCTGTAACCTACATAGAGCACTCTTTTTTCTTGTACCTTTCCGACGGAATTATTTCACTCACACACACACACACACACACACACACACACACACACACACACACACACACACACACATATATATATATATATATATACGCACATATACATGTAGAGCATCTTACAATCTTACACAAAAATGTAGAAGCACCAACTGGTAGATCCCGGTGAGATAAAATTTTTGTTAAGCAACCTAAAGGTAGAGGGCTCAACAATTTCCCTAACTGCAGTTTCAAGAGCAAAGAATAGTTCTGACCATCTCAATAGATTATGACAGTCAATTCTGCCAGCGGACTCAGTCACCAGAGTGGGTTCTATTATTATTATAAGGCCGGTGGATTGGCAGTATCGGTAGAGAATCTGACGCCATGCTTTTCAGCAAAGAGTTACGGTCCGTTATGGTCTGAATTCAAATTCCGCCGAGGTTAACTCTGTCTCTCATCCTTACGGGTGGATAAAATAAAGCACCAGTAATACACTTGGATAATGTTGGCCTTGTGCCAAAAGTAGAAACAATTATTATTATAAGAAAATAATATATTAACCTATTGTTGAACAGCATATGTCCTCATTGAACGAGTATTGTGTCCAATACTGCACCCATGCGGAGATCGACCAACGGAGTAAATATTAATTAATCAGGGAGACAGTGACGAGTCAAAAATTGCCACTAGAAATAGCAGCCAGAATAAACCGTCTATCAACTTATGGAGTAGCAAATATATCGTACAGAATAGAAAAAAATAGCTGCAATGATCTGTTTAAGATGCATGACATGCATAAGTTTTTGGCGTCGTACCTATATTTATACACACACACACATATGTATATATATACATATACCTGTATATGTATGTATATATGTATATATGTATATATATATATATATTTCCTCGTCAGTTGTCTGATATATATATATATATATATATATATATATATATCAGACAACTGACGAGGACCCCCCCCCCCGTTCTTGCTTTCTTCTTACATTTTTAAGCCTAACTTACTAGCAACTACACAGCCACCATATTCTCCATATATTATATTTGTACATATATATGGATATATATATATATATATATATATATATATATATATATATATATATATATATATATATGCACACATACAATCCTTCTCCACTTCCTTTTCCTCCATCTTTAGTTGTTTTGACATTTCTGACATATTTTTATATTGTTATACCCCCCCCCCTTCTTTCTCTCTCCCTCTCTCTGTCTCTCTTGTTTTACTATTCACCACACTCTTGATCTATGATGACACACGTTATTCTCTAACGCCTACTCGTCCATACCACATACATGGGGTAAATAAATCAGCTAGAAATAGCAGCCGAATGAATTCATAAAAATCTTATAGTATAGGACAAAATACTTTCCTGTAATATGTTCCGTCTCTCTGCGTTCTGAGTTGAAATCCTTTCAATATTACCTAGCTTATTATCCTTTCAATGTCATGTAGCAGTGAAGGGTGGTCGTTTAGTAGAATTGTTAGACGAATTGCCTTGCAGCAATTGTTCCTCCTCTGTACCTTCTCAGTTTAGATTGCATCAGACCTCCCAACCTCTAAAAACCCAAACGGGGACTACTATGAAAAATATTTCCCCAAAACAGGGAGAAATGAGGTAAAATGCTGAGATTTTACATAATTGTTTCTACTATTGGCACAAGGCCAGCAATTACCCAATGCATTACTGGTACTTTATTTTATCGACCCCGTAAGGATGAAAGGCAAAGTTAACCTCGGCGGGATTTGAACTCAGATCATAAAGGGACGTAACTCTATGCTGCAAAGCATCGTGTCCGACTCTCTACCGATACTGCCAATCCACCGAATTTTACATAATGAAAGCTATACACATTTTCACAAGAGAAGTCATGTCTCACCTACCCCAAAGTGGGTGGGAGATCTCGGACGGGGAGAGTTGACACGTCTGTTTCATTGTCGACTACTAGGGTGGTAGACATTATCTGTCGCCCAGTTTAACACTACCATCTTCTATTTATATGCCTTTATGGGAGCCCACACTACTGCAAGCATTTGAGGATAACGTCTTTCCGTCCTTCCTACTTTACTTCCGTGCACGTGTGTCTGAGATCGGGAAAATATTCTCTCTCTCATTCCTTTTTTCTCTTCCTATCTCCCACGCCAAAACATTCTCATACACACGTAGATGTGATCAAGCAAACAGCTAGAAATAGCAGCTTAATTTCTCATGAAGTACACATGTATAATGTAGTTCTGAACAGCAAATAAAAAGCAAAAAAATATAGTGAGGTCAATACTAGAACGATTTGGGCGTGTTTAGACTGTTTCAGGATCGTATTAACATCAGACACACACACAGAATCTCTCATTGGTACATACACACACATACACAGAGTCTCTCATTGAAATATAAATACACACACACATCGTTTCTCGTAAACAACAAACACATTGAATCTCTCATTAACACATGACACACAAACTGAGTCTTTCATTAACATACACAAATCCCACACACTCACACACACTGAGTCTCTCATTTATACGCACATACACACTGATTATATCATTAATACACACGCACACACATAAAAACACACACACAGAGTATCTAATTGATACACAAGATACGCACATACAACTCACTAAGTTCCTCATTAATTTGTCCTTTGGACCGCCGTTGACAAGTTCCAATTGTTTGACCAACAGAACAACCAGCACATGTAATTAGCGAGCATATAGCTGACTATTTCACATACACGTATATACATAACATAACCCTCAGGGAGATTCAGCATGACACAATACATAACATGGCTAGTCGTCAGAATTGCAGGAATATCTTACTTTTGCTAGCTGAGTTGATAGGAGTAACATGAAATAATGGTTTCTAATTTAGGCACAAGGCCAGCAACTTGAAGGGAAGAGGAAAGTCAATTAATTCGACCCCAGTGCGTAACTAGTACTTTATTCTATCGACTCTGTAAGGATGAAAGGCAAAGCTAATCTAGGCAGCATTTGAACTCAGAACGTAAATGGTCGTTACTCTATTCCGCAAAGCATGGTGTCCGACGCTCTACCGATACTGCCAATCCACCACCTTCAGCAAGGTGAAATAATTGTTTCTACTATTGGCACAAGGCCAGCAATTATCACAGTGCATTACTGGTACTTTATTTTATCGACCCTGTAAGGATGAAAGGCAAAGTTAACCTCGGCGGAATTTGAACTCCGAATGACAGGGGCCGTAACTCTATGCGTCAAAGCATAGCGTCCGACCCTCTACCGATACTGCCAAGGTGAAATAATGTGCACGTCGTCAAGAATGAAATGCATGACTTTAGGATCGTTTGTTGAACACACTAATCACTATGCTACGCACATTCCCTAACACACAAACATACAACAAATCTATTATCGCAGCTACTAATAAGGGAACTGTTATATGATCGCCTGTCCTTATAGAAATAGCAGTTAAATTTCCCTTACAACAACACAATACTATCTTAAAGTAGGACATATTGGACAATGTAATCTGGCGTAGACTAATCCTAAAATATAAACAAGATGGTATACTACACTCCACCACTCTACTATATACTACAGTCTACCACTCTATGCTACACTACGGTACACCACTATTTTACATTATACTACAAAAATGTATACACACTTCAACAGCATTCTGATAAAAGTGTGTATACATTTTTTGGAGACACCCTGTATATTGATTTCTAATTTTGGCGGCACAAGGCCAGCTTATCTTGGAGAAGTGCAAAGTTGAGTAAATCAATCCCCATTACTTGACTAGTAATTTATTTTATCGACTTTGGAAGGATTAAAGCCAAAGTTCACCAATGTAAAGAATCAGAAGAAATAGTGCAGTGACATTTTATCCGATGCTCTACCAATTCTAACAAATATTGATTTCTAATTTAGGTAGAATGTCAGCAAATTTGGGTGGGCAAAGTTAATTAAATTGACCCAATACTTGACTGGGTCTTTATTTATTGATCCCGGACGGACGAAAGGCAAAGTTGACCTTGGTGGAATTTGAAATCAGAATGTAAAGAGCCAGAAGAAATACCGCAATGGCATTTTATTGACGCTCTACCAATTTTTACAACCATATTACAATTTCTATTAAACAATTTTATTTATTTCCGCCCATAAATTACAACAAATTATTATGATCTATCGTTAAATTAGACAACGAATGGGCAGAGTCGTTAGACCGTTGTGTTATTCATTCCGTTTCTCTGCTCTCTCGAGTTCAAATCCCACCAAGTCAACTTTGCCTTTCATACTTTTGAGTTCGATAAAAAAAGGTAGCAGACCAGTTCTGGATCCTTTTTTTCTTCTCTATATCTCTTTCTAAATTCCTCTCGGCTGTGTTCAGAGTTTGAGAGGGGATATGCTCCGCCAGGTTCAAATTGCGCAAGATACGTTGTATGTTACTACGCCACCCTTACGACTCCATGAGGAATTACGACTCAATCAAATTAGGTACATCTTATTATGAAGTAACGAAAACAAATCTCTAACTACCGGGGAGTGGAGTATTTGTCGGTTATTTCACAGCAGATAAATACTTTGGGTAAACATTATGTCGTTTATCCAAAGAAATAATTAAAATTGAAAAATATGTTGGTGACGTTTGGAATACTTTTGAAATAGATCTGCTCTGATGAGAGAGAAAGAGAGGGAGAAAAAGAAAGAAAGAAAGAAAGAAAGAAAGAAAGAAAGAAAGAGAGAGAGAGGGTGGAGAGAGAGAGAGAGAGAGAGAGAGAGAGAGAGAGAGAGAGAGAGAGAGAGAGAGAGAGAGAGAGGGAGGGTGGAGAGAGAGAGTGAGAGAGAGTGTGTGTGTGTGAAAGAAAAAGAAAGCTAGAGAAATTGAGTTAGTAACGTCTGGAATTCCTTTGAATTTTACGCGATCTGCTGAGAAGGTAGACGAGATAGATAGATGGAGAGAGAGAGAGAACGAAATAGAAAAAGAAAAAGCAGTAAGAGAAATTGAGTGAGATTAAAAGAAAGTGAGATAGGGAGAGAGAAGGAAAGTGAAAAAGTAACACGCACACACATACACGCACACACTTGCACAACCTGTACTCAATTCAAACTCATTTTCACTGTACGTAGTAAACGAATAGTAAATTAAATAGCATATACATTTAATTGATGTATTTCTATTTAATTAATGTACAAATAATTACATGTTAATACTGATTTCAGAAAGTTAGATAGACGCGTGAACGACCTTCAAATGAGTGTAGGTTGTGTGTGTATGTACCTACAGCTGAAACCAGAGGAAGAAGGTATGTGGACCAGTTGGCATGTATCTGTAATCTGTAATCTTACTCGCTCTAAGTTCTAGCTTTTATATTATGTTCTATGGTTTGTAAGTACATCACCTACACTACATATCTCTATATGTACCTGTAACCCATACATAAATCATGTGTATTTAGCACTGGTTATGAAAATATTTAATGAGTAGTTTGAAACTAGCGAAACCTACGCTTTATTTTTTACTAGAGCCTATTAGTAGCTTTGTTGTCTGTATTTCATATCTGACTTGACCTATTAGAAGTTTTCAGAACTCACATTTGGTCCGGGTTTATAACTAGCTTTGTACATGCTTGTGTGCACGTGGATTAATCAGGTAGACAACCAGATGCAGGATAAACTTGTTTGAAGCACTCATTTACAATTAAATCATCAATTAATCTTATTTCCCGACATCACTTTATTATTGCTTATTTTTTATAGAAACATTTCTATATAATAATTCAGATTCCATAATGTCAGCAAGTTAAGACAGGGATTGTAATTCCGCTGATGAAGACCAATAAAGCACAAACGTTCAGAGTTGTCTCACTTGCATGTTAGTAAAAAAATGTTTGATAATACGTTAATATTTGTTAAATCACAAAATATAATCATTTTATGGTTATTAACTCTGATCTGTAAACCACTGAACATAATCAAACCCTTTCTTGATGTGAATTCCCAGCAATTACGAAAAGGTTTTAGGCTGTTATTATCGCTCAGCGAATCAATAAAATATTTCAAGGTCCCCAAAGACAAAATAGTAAATGCGCTACCTCAGAATGATGGCGAGGCAGATATGTTGAAAGATTCATCCTACATCATGGAATTTATTCCTATAGATGACCATATCTACTCCGATGTGTAGAGTGTGGTCTAGAGCATCGGGTGGATTTTTCCACAACTGAAGATCCCCTTCGATTATGGCTGGCCATAGGTTTGCAACAAAAAGGTTTCTCTCGGAACTCATTTCTTTCGAGTGAACTGGAGTAACGTGAAGTAAAGTGTCTTGCCGAAGACGCCGTTCGATCATCGATTAGAATACACAACCTCACGATTCTGAAACCAACACTCTAATCACTATAGGCTCAAAAAGAAAAATATGAGAGCAGTCAGTACTTTGTTATCGTCGAGTGATAAGGTGTGCTGGATCTAGCGTTAATTTTATCATGTTTCTGCTGGAGAAAGTATAGCCCTAGGTCACATCCCAAATAAGGGTCTTGACAAATTAGGGATGGGTAACTGTAATGCTGTGTGAACATTTGTCGACTCCACTCTACAGTCTAACGCTACCAGGGATAAGAGACCAAGTCCATTAAAATTATAAAATGCATAACATTTTAAAAAGGAGTGGTTTGTCTTAGAATGTACCACTAAAATAAAAAAATAAGTAAATAAAAAAATATATACATTACTAATCCCTCTGCATTGAGTTAAAAATATAAAAAAAAAATAAGATCAGCTCATGCTGTGTGAATTCTCTCCCTTGCTTTCTCCTACGTGTCTTAGCACCGTAAAAGGGCAATTTGGACTTTTCTTTTTCTTGCCATATTTAGAATGATTGTCTACTGAGTAAAGAACTCAATTAATTTAAAAAAATAAATGTATGCATGTAATTATATACATAGGCATATATATATTTTCTTAGGCTAAAAAACAGAGAAGTTACAACCAATAAAAACCACAATATCGCACAACAGTAATAAATACGGAAAGTCAAATTTATAAGGTACCTGGAAATAAACACCTCTGGCCAATCAAGATATATATCTAGGGCGGGTAAAATTCCCGAGATCCATGGACGAGTTCACTCCAGCGGTCTCTGTCCCTCATCATCGCCGCCATGTCCTGCGTCTCCAAGAGACCAGTGTCTGTCCTTAGGGCATCAACATATGTTAACATTGGTCTTCCTCTTCCAGTGTGTCCATGCAGGGGCTCCCACAAGAGCACTGAGTGCAGTGTCAACTCTGGATGTCGGTGAGCATGTCCAGCTAACCTCAGTCTTCTCTGTGTCACTTTTCTCTATATATATATATATATATATGATAATAATGATGGCTGCACGTTGCACATGGAGGGGCATATGAAAAAGTAGGTCCTTCATCAGTGACCCTCCAACCGTCCCAGGCATTTCATCGCTTTAAGGGCCATATGCCTCAGGTTGGTGCGAACAACGGCTAAAAAAGAGTCGTTGGGACACGTAAACAAAGGGGACGCCAGGGTAACAAACAAAAAGGTTTAAGCAACGGAAAGTGAGAAGAAAGAGACAAGTCCCAGATCTCTATGAATATAAACTCGGTGAAATCGTGAACAAGAGACAAAAGACCATCAAACCTGGTTGAAATGTGAGCAAGGAAAGAATTTCGCACAAGTCTAACGGGGGGGAAAAAAGAGAAGAAGAAGAAGAAGAAGAAGAAGAAGAAGAAGAAGAAGAAGAAGAAGAAGAAGAAGAAGAAGAAGAAGAAGAAGAAGAAGAAGATAAAGGGGTCTGGTCTACGAATTCGGTAAACATAAGTTTTGTGAAGTCGCAGACGAAAGAGAGAGAGAGAAAAAAATTTCCATACCAGCTTGGTCAAGACCGCGCGAGAAAAGAATTACACACAGGTCAAACTTGAAGGAGGAGGAGAGGTAGTGAAAGTTGAGGAGGAGGCTAACAGAGAGAGAGACTGCTAGAAAGGGTAAAAGGTACAAAGAACGAGAAAGGTTAAAAGGTACAAAGAACGAACAGACAGTGGCAGCAGAAGAAACATTATGTGTAAATATGATAATAATGATGGCTGCGCGTTGCACATGGAGGGGCATATGAAAAAGTAGGTCCTTCATCAGTGACCCTCCAACCGTCCCAGGCATTTCATCGCTTTAAGGGCCATATGCCTCAGGTTGGTGCGAACAACGGCTAAAAAAAGATATATGTGTGTGTGCAGTCTTGAAAAATAGCTTAACCAGCTAGATGTAAATTTATGTAGCAAAGCCGAATTGCGATGGAAAACTAACTGCATTCAAACTACGTTTAACTAGTTATATCATTGATTGCAGTAAGCATGTATAGACATGCAAAATTTGTTCTTGTTACACCAAGTAAGTGCGTGTCAAATCCAGATCAAATCTCAAATTCAATAGGGAAATCACATCAAAAAAGGAAAACAACAATGAAAGTTTTGACGAGCTTCTAGGCGATTTATTAAGTTTGAATAACATTATCGCATCATATTGCAAGCAATGTTAGTAATGTCTGGCGGGTGTCGCGAAATTATTTACATTTCAATATTATACATGCATCAATCCATCCATTACACGCAAGCATTGATTCATACTTTCATACATACGTGTGTAGGCTTGTATATATATATATCGGCTTGTATATATATACATCGGTGGTTCAGTGGTAGAATTCCCGGCCGATGCATCTCTAATTTTTGGTGAAGGCGTGTGGCTGAGTGGTTAGAGAATTGGATTCGCAATCGTAAGGTTGTGAGTTCGATTCCTGGACCAGGCGATGCGTTATGTCCTTGGGCAAGACACTTTATTTCACGTTGCTCCTTCTACCTGGAGTTGCGACCGATAGATAGTATTAGCAATTGGAAAGACCAACGGAAACATTGATCCCTCGGTCCGATTTGACGAAAGTCGATCGTTCCTTTATATATATATATATATATATATATATATATATATATATATATATACACACACACACATATATATATATATACACACACATATATATATATATATATATATATATATATATATATATATATATATATATATATATATATATATATATATATATCAAGTAAGAATATTTTCGAAACAGCGAGTGGGTTTGAAATTATTAGAAATGTAAGCTATCGCCGTATTTTGACTAAAGAAATTAAAGAAATGATTTAGCCTGATAGTGGGGTTAAGAACCCTCGGAGAAATGGAAAAAGATGAGTATTGACGTAAAGATGAGTATTGACCCCACATCTTTGGTTATCCGGACCACTGTGCTACCATTTACACACTACATTTATGCCCTACCCATGCTAACGTGGAAGATGGACATTAAACGATGATGATGATGATGATGATGATGATATATATATATATATATATATATATATATATATATATAAAGAAAAAAAGATGAAATCGAAAATGCAACTGGAGTCTTATTTTAAAAGAAATATATATATTTATTTGGTTCCTTTACCGGTTTCGCAGTTCTTCTGATTTTCAAAATAGAGTTGAGATAGAGGGTCTGTGGTTTTTCTCACATCTGATGTGAGATGTGAGAAAAACCACAGACCCTCCATCTCAACTCTACTTTTGAAAATCAGAAGAACTGCGAAACCGGTAAAGGAACCAAATAAATATATATATTTTTTTAAAAATAAGACTCCAGTTGCATTTTCGATTTCATCTTTTTTTCTTTATACTTTCACTCGTGTAGGACACCTCGGTTATTTTTCATTTTGTAAAAAAAACCTCACTTCCTAATATATATATATATATATATATATATATATATATATATATATATACACAGACACATATATAAATACATGTTTATGCATGTAATTTGTGTGTTGTATGTATTATTGACATTTGTAAGTGTTTGCGTGTGTAATTTATTGTTTTTACACGAAATGCTAGTTAATCTTAAGCTGAAACCGACCAATAAATACTATTAAAAAGTGACTCTGTATATAGATAATTGAGTTGTTATAGCAATAAATATAGTATAAATAGATTTGGGCGAAATATTTTAGAAGTAGGGAGGACAATAATAGGAAGAAGAGAAGAAAAAGAGAATGTTTAATTGCACACACTGACAGATATAAAGCATGGAGAGAGAGAGAGAGAGAGAGAGAGAGAGAGAGAGAGAGAGAGAGAGAGAGCGAGAGAGAGAGAGAGAGAGAGAGAGAGAGAGAGAGAGAGTGGCTAAAGTTCCTAAAGGAAAAAGTAGCCCTTTTGAGACCAAACTGTCTAAAGCTGCTCATGGTTCTATGCTACAGAGCTGTTTATTTTAACCTGTTCATATTTAATTCTAAAACTTCATCAACATTTTATGTAGAACGAAATAGCAAGATGTATTACTAAAAATTTCAAATAATTTGTAAATATGTGTCATTCAAGGATGGATTAAACTCTTTTAAGGCCCAAAGCACTTAACAGATTATGACAACCCCATCCCATGTATAATGTCTGCTAAAATTATTTGGAAGTATAACAAATAATTTGAATAAAATAGTGCTCCTTTACCCTTGATGCCTCGCAGGTCTGTTATTTTTTTTTAATGGTTAATCCATCCGTGGGCGTCTTTCACTTTCATTAGCCATATGATAACGAGGGTTAAAAAACCTGTCATGGGTGGAAGCGTGGTTGTGGTGATGGTGATTGCGGTCATAGGCTGTTTTGTGTGGGGGATTGTTGTTTGTGCGTGTGCGTAGGGAGAGGGGCTTCTTTATGTAGATATCCATGGTGGTATTAGTAGCGATGCTTATGGAGGTGACAGGAGTGCATATACAGAAGCCAGCTAGTGGGAGACTTAGCTACTGCCTTCAGCATGGGTGTTTCTGAAGGGTTAAGAAGTATACTTCATATTCACTCCCACTGTGTGGCATCTTGAGTTAGTGTCATTGGCAGTATCGGTAGAGGGTCGAACGCCATGCTTTGAAACATAGAGATACGGCCCTTTATGATCTGAGTTCAAATCCCGCCGAGGTCAACTTTGCCTTTCGTTCTTATGGTGTCGATAAATTAAAGTACCAGTCACGCAATGCGGTCGATTTAATCGACTTTCCCCTTCCCCAAAATTGCTGGCCTTGTGCCTATATATAAGAAACTAATATATATATATATATATATATATATATGTGTGTGTGTGTGTGTGTGTGTGTGTGTGTGTGTGTGTGTGTGTGTGTGTGTGTGTGTGTGTGTGTTTGCATTATAAAATGAAACATTGATAGTGAAGAAAGCGGTGGAGGTGATGTTGATGATTGTAGTTATTGTTGGAGATATAGTTGTTTAGCCCTAGGTCATCCTTGATTGGGAAGGACTTAAAAGGTACGTTAAAAAAGATACGAAAGATACGTTAAACACGACCATGTACATATATTGTCCTGACAGACAAACAGACAGACACACACACACACACACACACACACACACACACACACACACACACACACACACACAAACACAGACACAAACGCATATTAGATAACAACTTTCCTTTTAAACATATATTCAAAACACGACTCTTCTAATTTTGTGACTGACAAGTTTCAGAAAGCCAGTACCATGCAGTAGGAATATATAAAGGTCAACAGATGACAAATATAACAAAACAGAGTAATGTTTTACCCAATATATTTCAACATGTTATTTCAGGGCTGTTTATATTATCTTTTCAAATAGAAAACGAAAACGTTTCATACCAAAAACGACCGATCCATAACTGGCCTAAGTGTCGAAAATACGCATGCGTGGGGTCGATACAGTAGCCAATCAGCTATGGGCATTTCCACTCTATTGTTCATTTGTGACTTTTTCTAGCTGATAATGGACTCTTTGATACTTAAATTTCCCATATTCAATTCTGTCGCCTCTATGGTGACCTCAATGTTCCGTCAGCGGCTTCTGTCAAGATGTATTTTGACAGCTGCAAGGCTGTGACGTCACTTTAAAAATAAACGCAACCATGCCTCTCCTGGTCTTGATGGTGTTACGTACCTGCTTCTCAAACGTGGAGGGTACTTCCTTCTGCACCAGCTATCACTCTTCTTTCAATTCTGTCTGAACAACAGTGCTACTCCAGAACAGTGGGAAACTGCCAGTGTCATTCCTCTGTTCAAAAAGGGTGACCCTACATCAGCTGTGAACTATCATCCAGTCAGTCTTACTAGCTGCATTGCCAAACTGATGGAATCCTGTGTCAGAGAAACGCTTTGAAACTTCTGGAACTCTCACAGTCTTATCCGGCCCTCGCAATTTGGATTTATCCCTAACTCCAGCTGATGTGATCAAGTTATCGAGTTTCTTGAAGACATCTCCCGGATCACTGATAGCGGCTCATGGGTGGATGTTGTTTACCTTGACTTTGCTAAAGCTGTCAATTCTGTGCCACACAAAAGACTTATGGCAAAACTCTCTGCAATGGATGTGAAGGATGATCTTTTTAACTAGTTGAAATCCTTCAGTCGAAGAGAGGTAGTCACGGTTCTGGGACAGCATTCCTCACCATATGAGATGTCATCTGGTGTACCACAGGGATCTGTTCTTGGCCCCCTTTTGTTTGTGGCATATATTAATGACATAGATGCCAACTTAAAGAATGCCACAGTACTGAAATATGCAGATGACATCAAGCTGTACCTTGAGATAAAAAGGACAGATCCTGAACACTATAGATCTTGCCTGCAGTCTGACCTGGACACAATGCAACAATGGATCACAGACTGGCAACTCAAGCTAGCTGTGGACAAATGTACCATCATGCATTTTGGGAGTAAAAACCCACAACACTAATATCAAGAAGTCTTCTTGTGATGGTGACCTGGGCATTACTGTCAGCAGCGATTTGCGTTGGACGAAGCACGTCTTTAATATTGTCAAGAAGGCCGAGGGTGTCTTAGCATCACTCAACAAGACCTTTGTCAGCCGCTCTCCAGCTATCTATTTAAAGCTATATATAGCTATGGTGCGGCCACACTTAGAATTTGCATCACCAGTCTGGAACCCCTATCTTGCTCAGAACATTGACTGCCTGGAAATTGTTCAGAGACATGCAACCAAGCGAATACCCTCCATCAGGCATCTACCATACTCTGAACGCCTTGCTTCCCTGAGCATGGATACATTAAAGCTCCGACGCCTGGCAACTGACTTGGTAAACACCCACATAATGATTAACTATCTTGCCAACAACAACCCTGAGTACCTTTTTGATTTCCATGTGTCTAACAAGTCAGAAAACAGCACAGCTCCCATGACTTTCGGAAATATATTTTCACGCTCAGAGTTGCTGAAGCATGGAACAAACTACCTGCATCAGTTATTAGCTGTCGAGACACTGCTGCATCATTTAAAACCTCCATGGTTCCTGAGATTCGCCAACACTACACCTAATATTCCCCCTCCATACACACGCACACATGTATATCATGACTCATACACTATTCACTTCCCTGATATTTGTATATTATTCTATGTACTATACATGCACCTTTGACGAGTTGTAGTGCACCTGAGCACTGTACACAATAATTTCATTATTATTTTCCAGCATAGTTACGTCCTCTTACGATCTGAGTTCAAATCCCGCCGAGGTTAACTTTGCCTTTCATCCTTACGGGGTCGATAAAATAAAGTACCAGTAATGTACTGGGTAATTGCAGGCCTTGTGCCTAAAAGTAGAAACAATTATTATTATTAAATGCTCTCGTTGTCCTGTGCTCCTTGAGCCGTATGTGTAACAATCGGACGGTATTTCGATGTAGGAGAAGCCACATGGTTTACATGTGACCTTGTAGACCACATAAGCTCTCATGCACGATGTATTTTGTTATATTTGTCATACTGTACCCTATATATATTTCTACTGCATTGTACCACCTTTCTGAAACTTATCCGTCATTTTTTATATATGTTTAGTATTAACTATACTACTTTATTCGAATTTTACTTATGACCGTATTGCACTTCGTGTGGGTCTCATACGAAACAAACATAAATTGTACTCCCTCATATGTATATAAAAACACTCATACATTTATGTATAA
>OZ024740.1:159343211-159353211 GCA_964016885.1 Eledone cirrhosa
CTCAAGCCGTTTCAACGGCTATTTCTGGACTAGCCGTAGAAACGGCTTGAGCTCTGCCGTCGGGGTTAAACTTTTTCCTATTACCCACTCTACTACCCTAAGTATTGAGTACTCTGGTGCGTTATGGTCCATCTGGTTCTTTACCACACTTCCTTTGTTATATATATATATATATATATATATATATATATATATATATATACGTATATATATATGTGTGTGTGTGTTAGGTAATCCCGAAGGAAAAGCAACGAAAAAGAAAAGAGTGCTATTTAATTAAAAAGTGAACAACAGAAAATTAAACTACTCCATTACCAAATGTTTCTGGATCTCCGACAATAATAATATACGTCTGGATCGGTCGTCAGACAGGGATGATCTCTTCAAACCTTTGGTTATGGAATAGTTGTATTTTGTGTTGTTCACTTTCTAAATATATATATATTATATAAAAGAAAATTTCGCTCTACATGGCTGAATACAATAAATGTAATCTGAGTTTTTCGAATATTAATAATTGTTTCTACTTTAGGCACAAGGCCAGCAATCACCCAGTGCATTACTGGTACTTTATTTTATAGACCCCGTAAGGATGAAAGGCAAAGTCAACCTCGGCGGGATTTGAACTGAGATCATAAAGGGACGTAACTATGATGGAAAGCATGGCGTCGGACCCTCTACCGATACTGCCAATCCAAATAACATTCGATTCGTTTGCAATTTTGCAAACAAGACTCAATTTCATAGCCATGCCAGGAGAATGAACACTTCATTCTTGCTCTTATGTCGGCATGAGAACAGAACTGCAGACACTAATGTTTCTGGGTATCACCCTTCCTCAGGACAGCTCACTGTTCACCTGCCATAAGAGCAAGAATGAAGTGTTCATTCTCCTGGCATGGCTATAAAATTGAGTCTTGTTTGCAAAATTGCAAACGAATCGAATGTTATTTGGATTGGCAGTATCGGTAGAGGGTCCGACGCCATGCTTTCCATCATAGTTACGTCCCTTTATGATCTCAGTTCAAATCCCGCCGAGGTTGACTTTGCCTTTCATCCTTACGGGGTCTATAAAATAAAGTACCAGTAATGCACTGGGTGATTGCTGGCCTTGTGCCTAAAGTAGAAACAATTATTAATATTCGAAAAACTCAGATTACATTTATTGTATTCAGCCATGTAGAGCGAAATTTTCTTTTATATAATACTAGCAGTAAAGCCCGGCGTTGCTCGGGGTCGCTCAGTAGCTGTGTTAAAGTTACAATGTTAAGTTTCTTTTTTGGCTTAAAAACTGTAGTGTCTACTGTGCGGACTTGCATGTGGTGTTTTTGATTAATATTCCCTCAACCAACAATATGCCTTATGAAGTTAAGAAAACATAACGATAACCCGAATGTTATAACAAAAGAGGATGCTGGGGATAGAAACTGCACTGGTTATTTATTAACAAAGATCGAAAATGTAAACACTGCAACGCAGAGAAAAACATTAGCGTAACCAAATTATCAGTTATGTCTGTCTGCACGCCTATATCACCTCTCTGCACGACTGTCTGTCTGCACGCCTATATCACCTCTCTGCACGACTATCTGTCTGCACGCGTATATCACCTCTCTGCACGACTGTCTGTCTGCACGACTGTCTGTCTGCACGCCTAACGACGAAATATTTGCTTGTTTTACGTAGTCTTTAAATAGACTTGTTTTCAAGTAAAAATATTGTTTTAAAATGCTTTTAAATGGAAATGAAGCAAAACGGAAGCTTAGTGTTCGAACTGATGAATTTTGCAGGTCAATATTTTGCTGGCTCGACAACTGTTCGTGTATTGTGTTAATGTCATTTTAAACGCTGAGAAAGCCAGCGTAATGTTTTACGTAAGACGCTCAATGTAAACAGAACAAAGGGAAATAACTGATAACTTACGCTCAAAAATCGATACATTATATTCGATTTCGTCACATAGGGTGGGTCAATTTGAAATATCTTTTTTCCGATGTCTTCGCTAGGGCTCAATGTACAAGTATAGCAATTTCGGTGCAATTCCGTGAGAGATTCTAAGAGGAGATGTGTGCCAAAAATCGATAGACAGACAGACAACCACAGTTTTATATATATAGATATATATATTTAGAAAGTGAACAATACAAAATACAACTACTCCATAACCAAAGGTTTGAAGAGATCATCCCTGTCTGACGACCGATCCAGACGTATATTATTATTGTCGGAGATCCAGAAACATTTGGTAATGGAGTAGTTTAATTTTCTGTTGTTCACTTTCTAATTAAATAGCACTCTTTTCTTTTTCGTTGCTTTTCCTTCGGAATTACCTAACACACATGTACCGATGAAGGGTGATACCCAGAAACATTAGTGTCTGCAGTTCTTTGCGCATGTGTTACATCCGGGTGTCTGTGTGTGTTTATATTTGTTTATTTATTTGTTTATTTACATGTTGTTTATTTACTGGTTGGTTGTTTGTTCTATGTGTGTGTGTGTTTTCATTTTCATTTGAAAATGAAAACACACACACACAGACACCCGGATGTAACACATGCGCACAACACACACAAAAACAAGATGGCGTAGGACAGAACAAAGTAGAGGCACAAAAACAAAGAAAAGAATCCCCAGTCACTGAAGAGATGACAGAATGTGTGCCGAAAGAACTTTGACAATATATGAACAATCGTCTGGTTGTGGAACCAACCAACCAACCGGAAATTTATAAATTCCTAAATTTATAAGTTTAATTTATAATAAATTGAAGTGAAAGCATGGTGCGTGTGTTTCTTATTGGCAACATGACCCTCCCAAAGTATAACAATATCGGTTTCAACACTCGTTTTCAGATAAAGAATCTTGCTAAACAAATTCAGAAACGAAATATATATATATATATATATATATATATATATATGAATTATAAGTATTTGGATGTCGATTCTCGAAACGTAACATCCTCCTGTATTGAACTAAAGAACATCAGACTACGATTCTCTAACTGGATTGTCAAACGCTCAATATCGAATCGTCGTGGATTATGTGAGGGGCATATAATCTGAAAAATACACTCCCCAGACTATGAAAATGTCGAAGTACATGAGGTCCATATCATCCCTTCACTGCGCATTTCCAATATTTTTTATATTTTTAATGCTTGCACTATTTTTAATGCTTATATTATTTCTCCACACACAGACTATAACAATCATATAAAGAATTTGTCACCAGATCAACCAATCTAACACTCTTGTTTACCTACTTAAGGGCTTCTACTACACGTAACTCTCTGCCACACTATATAAACAAGACGCACGTGCTTGACACACATATAACCTTTGCACTATATAACCGCTTATTTTCATGTTGTACTTTAACCTGTATTTTGGATTGTATCTTTTAATATGAATGTAATCTCTAAGTGTGTACTGCCACTCTAAATGCTGTAATGAATGTTGACCCACAATATTTGCATATGTATCTGTATGTCTCTTGGGTGAAAATGAGGTCATATAAGTGTTCATTCATTAATAAATTGCTCCGAAGAATCCAAACCTCGGTTTGGAGGAAACAGTTGTAAGCATAAAAATGTTTTGAACAGTTCTTTGATTCTTATAATTCATTTAACTGCTCTGTAAATCATCTGATGTTTTTACATTGAGCTACTTAACTTACTGGTAATAAGGTAGTAATATATTACTGCCTACCACTATTTAGGGTTTGTATAAAAATATATATAACTGCAAAAGGTTTTTATATTTACATAACCATAAATAGTATAATTAATACTATATATATATATATATATATATATATATATATATATATAAATATATAAATATATATATATATATATATATATATATATATATAAATTTTACTTTTGAATATATATATATACTCAAAAGTAAGATTTTTGTAGTATATCAACACAGGTAAATATGTAGGAAAAAGAAATTGAAACTGCAATTTAAGAAGGTTTATTTACAATAACTTATACAATTTTCATGAATTTTCGAAAGTTAAGAAGTTAGGAGAACTGTGTGGCTATGCCATTATGTAACTCGCGTCTAACTGGTGTTGGGAGTTTATTTCAGTTTTATGCAAAACATGCGCCTAAGATTGCGGTATGATTAAAATAAAATTTGATAGGTTGAGGAAGATCATGTAATTAAGCATTGAATTTTGTTATAATTTCACACCAAAAATTGGGAGTGTCATATTTCTTGTTTTATTCGGAAAAGTGGCTCAAATTTCTCTCTGTTTAAAGTATAATTTGATATGCTGAGAATGATAATGTGATTTGGTTGTACTTAAGCGTCATAGTACGGGCGTGTCGTGGTTTAGGGAATGTGGACACTGCCAATTCATGCTGAACGTATTGTCTTTGTGGAAATCCGAAAAATTCAAAAGTACATGAATTTTCTTTATGTGTGTGTAGCTATGTTTTTGTTTCCTGCTACGTCCGAATAATAATAGCACAGTAACAAAAATAGTAATAATAATAATTATTATTAACATTACCGTCACTATCATAATTGTTTCTTATATAGGCACAAGGCCAGCAATTTTGGGGGCAGGGGAAAGTCGATTAAATCGACCCCAGTCCGCGACTAGTACTTTATTTTATCGACACCGTAAGGATGAAAGGCAAAGATAACCTCGGCGGGATTTGAACTCAGATCATAAAGGACCGTAACTCTATGCGTCAAAGCATGGCGCCCGGCCCTCTACCGATACTGCCAATCCAATGACCCAATCAGCATAAAGAACACGAATTGTACGTGACTATGTGTGTGCGTTATGGTTCAGTAAGTAGCCGGGTGCACAAATATATAATTTTTATTTTGAATAAATATATATTATTTTATTCATTGTTGTGTCGTATGTGTGTGAGTGCAACAATGGCGGTTTATTTCCTTCTCTGTCCGGGTACCAATGATCATGTGATAACAATAATAATTGCGACAACAATAACAATGATAATGTTGATAGTAATTCGATTAGCTTGGTGACGGATATTATGTGCGCGCACGCGCCGTGTGGGTGTGGGGGTAGTTTGAGTCTATTCAGATGTGATTTGTATTTTTGGATAAATAAATATATATATACATATATATATATATGTGTATATATATATATATATATATATATATATAAACGGAAAAAATGAAACGAAATTTCAGTTCCCACTCTTAGTACGGCTGTTACTTAAATATAAGTATATACACGTACATACATATATGTATACAGACGTACAGTAGTATATATATATATATATATACATACATGCACACATATATATATGTACGTATGGATTCACCTAACATTTATTATAATGCTCGGTGTGTTTTTAAACAAACATCCCGTATTAAGCCGTAGTGTCTAGCAACCATCGTTGCTCGTTTGTTCAACACTGACAAAGGAACGCTGTACTAGTTTCAAGCTTATTAGATATCGTCAGCAACGTATACCTTCCTGCCAGATTGTTGAACGTATATACTTACCTTATGCATATTAATAGCTGCGAAGCCCAATTTGCATATCGAGTGGGTTAATGGGCCGGGTGCACCGAAAACGATAAACGGTAAAAACGAAACGAAATTTCATTTTTTTTTTCCGTTTATCGTTTTCGGTGCACCCGGCCGATTAACCCACTCGATATGCAAATTAGGCTTCGCAGCTATTAATATGCATAAGGTAAGTATATACGTTCAACAATCTGGCAGGAAGGTATACGTTGCTGACGATATCTAATAAGCTTGAAACTAGTACAGCGTTCCTTTGTCAGTGTTGAACAAACGAGCAACGATGGTTGCTAGACACTACGGCTTAATACGGGATGTTTGTTTACAAACACACCGAGCATTATAATAAATGTTCGGTGAATCCATACGTACATATATATATGTGTGCATGTATGTATATATATATACATACTAATGTACGTCTGTATACATATATTTATGTACGTGTACATACTTATATATATATATATATGTATATGTATATATATATATATTTCGTTTCTGAATTTTCTGAACACATGCGCAAACTAAGCACACAACACACACACAAAAACAAGATGGCGTAGGACAGAACATAGGAGAGGCACAAAAAACAAAGAAAAGAATCCCCAGTCACTGAAGAGGTCACAGAATATGTGACGAAAGAACTTTGACAATATATAAACAATCATCTGGTTGTGGAACCAACCAACCAACCGGAAATTTATAAATTCATAAATTTATAAATTTATTATAATAAATTGAAGTGAACGCAACTGGTGCGTGTGTTTCTTATTGGCAACATGACCCTCCCAAAGTATAACAATATATATATATATATATATATATATATATATATATATATATATATATGTGTGTATATATGTATATATATATATATATATATATATATATATGTGTGGGTGTGTGTATACGTGTCAACACGTTTGCGTATTTGTATATATACATATGCATAGAGCTAGTGTTTTCCTATGTATACTTAACTAAAATAAGATAAGCACAAAAATCACAACATATTAATGGGAGCGGGCAAATGGTCAGGGAGAGCGAGAGAGGCAAAATGATAGATAGAAGGAAAGATATTAAGACTGCGAAGAGAGGGTTGAGGACACAATTGCTTTGATTTGATTGACATTAAACAGAAAACAAAGATGACAATCAATATTATAGTGAAGAGAATGTGGTAAAGAAAATATTGGAACAATTTATTATACTTGTGTTTGTTTCATCGCTTTTTGATGGATATAATAGTTGTAATTTAATGTCGGTCTTATCTATTTTCTGACCTATCTCTTTGTCAATAAATTGAAGCAATTACTGAATGAATATGATATTCTACTGCAGATATTTACATCAAATCACAATTCACCAATCATTTGTTAATATCGGATATATTGAGTTCAAATCATAGATATTGAGTTAAAAAAAAACAGATTCTGTCATTGAAAATATTTCTTGAGCTGAATTCATAGATCATGAGAATAGAAATTACAGATCATGAGCTGAAATTACAAATATTACCTTAAAACCACAGGTCTTCTGTTCAAATCTCAGATCTCGATCTTCGATTCAAGTCGCAAATTTTGAGTTCATAGTAATAGATCTTTAGCTGACATGACAGATCTATAGATCAAACCGCACATCTTACATTTAAAAGAAATAGTTATTGAGGTGACAAAGCTGATGGCGAGTTCAGTTCACAAATCACTGATCAAATCACATATATTGTTCTTTAGTCCAAATATAAGAGCTGAAAATGTAATCATACATATATTGAGATCAAATCTTAGATATCATCATCACAGATATTGAAATCAAACCACAGATATTGAGATCAAATTACAGATATTGACTTGCACTCAAATATCAGAACTTAATATCAAAGGGCAGATATTAAGGTCATATCACTTATTTACCTCAAAGCCCGCAACTATAGATAAAATAACATATCAAAGATCAAATCACAGAACATGAGTTCAAATCATACATCTTTAGATAGAATTACAGATAATCTATTCAAATCCAATGCATGCATGTAATGTCATCTGAGTAATTAGGCAGTGTAGCTGATCAATCTACACTAGATAGTCAACATGAAATAAACCTACGTCTTATCTAGAGGAGCTTGGAACTGGCTTATTTCTTACCTTATTTTATTACTAAATGCACACTTACACACACACTCGCACACATACATACACAGACACACATACTACATACACACACACACATATACATAAATACACGCACATAGATACAAACATACATACATATATACTGTAAAGATAAATTTAAGACTTGAAGTGAAAGATAATGTCTACATATATAAATAAACAAGACAAAATAATCAGAGGAATCCATAAAAAGAACGTAAAGTTAACATAAAAATAGGTATGAATTTAATTAAATGTTTCCTCACATATTGGATCCTTGAATTAAACTAGTTTGGAATTGTGTCAGATGCCAAAGACACACAGAAATTGTAACATGTTTCCTTTCGCTTGGCTAATCTGATTAATCTTTTTTGCCAATCCCTTTATCTCTTTAGGTTCATATCAATTATCTCTAGGACAGTAAGACAAGATTCTATGTATACAAATTATATAGATTTAATTTTAACTCTGTTATGCTTTTAAGTTATTGTTTAGCTCGCAGGAAAGCGCTGATTCTGGGTAATACATTTAGGTATAATCCTGTGGATAGCCTTGTTTAAGTTCACATTTAGTCCCACAAGACAGCCCTAAAGTCGGAATTTAAGCTAATGTTTAAACCATATGACAATCCTAATCTTGGGCGTTAAGTTATTGTTTAGGTCCTAGGACGACGCAAATCCCAGGCATTAATTTATTGTATACTTCCGAAGACATGAATGATCTTGGTGGGCAAATCATAATTAAACACAAATACAATGCTGATCTTCGGTGTTAAGTTATTGTTTTATTCCCAGCGTAGAGCTGATCTTTGGATTATGTTATTGTTTAACCCCATGACAGCTCTATCAGTGAGAGTTAAGATATGGTTTAACTACTGGTCAGCATTGAGTCTTTACGATGTTGGTAAATCTCCAGGAGAACGCTGGCCCTGGTAGTTATTTAAAACCCAGGATAGTGTAATTTTCTCAATGTCAAGATGCAGTTATGCATATATCAGCATAATTATTTGACAAACAAGGACTGATATCATCAATGAAATTCTTTAAGGTGGTGCCCCCATCTAGATGGCAATTGAAAGACAGGAGACAATGATAGAAAAAATAGTTAACACATCTTAATATATAAAAGCGATTGTATGTAATATATGTCTGTAATGTAGGTATGTATGTCCCAAGTTTGCATCTAGGTACTATGCGCTGTGTGATTTGTTCAGATATGTTTCATAACCTCAGTAGGTTATAATCTAGCATGTGTCAAGTGTTTTATTCAATGAACGTATCATGTATCATGTATTGTAAGCATTAGAAATTATCATATTACCTATATTAGAAATGACTGCACAGGCGTGAGTGGGGTTACGGCTGTCAGAAAATGTTATAGACTGGATATTATTAGGAAGAAGGATTTGCTTCTTGAAGCTTAGGCTGGGAGATAGGTCTCTGTGGGCAAGTGTATGCACCAAACAAGGAGTCCGAATACAAGTCACTGCAGTCCAAATGAAGTCACTGCAGCGTTAGATATAATTATTAAGAATAAGTAATATATCCTAATGGGAGACTGCAATGCATTGATCCGCTGACATGGAAAAGAGTGATTGGAAAGAACGGCGATCCCGATCTAAATACGAAAGGAGAGGCTTTATCAGACTTCTGTTCTAACAATGGACTCTCTATTATGAACACCTTCTTCCATCATATAGACCTCCATAAATATAAGGGGAATCGGGGACAGAGATCAATAATTGATTGTTATTCTCTCTGATCTCTTCGATTCTGTGCTGTTAAGAGAGGGGCTGAGCTGTCAATTGATCATAATCTAGTTATCTGCAACTTGAGACTACCTAAAGCCAAAGAAGCCCACAAAGCCGGCAGGTCCAGGTCGACTTACAGGATAAAATAGGAAGCAATGGTGGATATGACAGTCAGGACCAAGTATGCAGATACTATTGCATCTACATTCAGAGACCTTCCCGAGGAAAATGAAGACGGTGAAACGGAGTGGTGATTGTTCAGTTCAGCAGTTTATGTTCCAGCTATTAAATGCCTCGGGCGAAAGAGGCTTGGTGTGGTCCCGGAGAGCGGCAAGGTCCCTTGTTTCAACCAAGGGGTTAAAGATGCAATCCGAGCAAAGAAGGAAGTCTACAAAGCTTGGCTTGGAAATTAGCCCTCCTTGCACTTGCGGTACTAACAGGCACTACGAATGGCAGCAGAGACAGTAAAGGTATCCAAAGTTGAACAGCGTGATTTTCGCCCCAGATGCAGCACACAGCCGACCAAATATTCACACTGTGGCAGGTCTTTGAAAAATCGCGGGAGT
>OZ024740.1:159358211-159370711 GCA_964016885.1 Eledone cirrhosa
TAGTATATTTAGCAATATACCGTATGTTTAATTAAAAACATTTAGAAGACCATTGGCCATGAGTTTTAAAAAGATGTAATCGAAAATGCAACTGGAGTCTTATTTTTAAAAAAATATATATATTTATTTGGTTCCTTTACCGGTTTCGCAGTTCTTCTCGATTTTCGATTTCATCTTTTTTTCTTTATACTTTCACTCGTGTAGGACACCTCGGTTATTTTTCATTTTGTAAAAAACCCTCACTTTCTAATATATGTATATATATATATATATATACAGTATTTTCCGTAGTGTTGTAATATAAATATTACACACAGTAGATGGACAGCTCACGTAGAGTTTGCTCGACGGTTCCAGTTGTAGTTCCAAAAGTAATCCGGAGAAAAATAGAAGGATTTAAATGGATACAGTTTAGTTAAAAGGACACGTGTTTCAATATGAACTCACCATCAGAAAGTGGTGTAAACAACAAATTTGGTTTTAGAACGTGTAAAAACCCACCCACTAACCCACTATTAGATGCATTTGAGCAGGACTTTATGGACTTAATCCTTAAAATTAAATTCAAAGGACGTAACACCAACAACAAATTAGAGAAAGATATTAAAAAACTACTGGACGACCTTAAAAACACCAAAGGAGTTGTAGTAAAAGCGGACAAAACATCAAACCTGTATACTATGGACTGCACTACATACAACAACTTCATTCGAAAAGAATTACATAAAAAATATATAAAAACGAATGAAGTAACTCTTAAGCACATCAATGATGAGGCATGCGAAATAGTGAAAAATCTTGGACTCGAAGATAGGACGGGGACCACTCTTACCGGCGGTACCCACCTTCAATCTTAAGGACCATAAGGTAAACTTTGATAATGACCCTAAAATTAGATTAATCTGCCCCTTTAAATCAGATATAGGTAAAATAAGCAAATATATCTTAGATAGAATCATCCCCCAAATTAAGGCTAAGGTTAACATTAAACTCTGGGGGAAGATCCAAGAAGCAATAAGATGGTTTAATAGCATTAGCAATAAGAATAAATCTAAGTTTATCCAGTTTGATATCGACGAATATTACTCATCGATATCACCTGAAACTTTGAATAGAGCCATTAAGTTTGCTAAGGATAACTCTGACCTTACAAACGATGAAATTAAGATTATATTAGAAGCTAGGAAAACTATAGTCAAATTTGAGAACAGTTATTGGGTTCGTAAAGATAGACCCTCTAACTTTGACATAACAATGGGCTCTAATGATTCGGCGGAAATAACTGATATTGTGGGGTTATTTATCGCCTTTAGACTCAACGAAAAATTCAGCAATCTCCACAGCGGAATATACCGCGACGATGTTCTCCTCCTAGTTAAAAACCTAAATAACCAAAAACTAGAAAAACTACGCAAAGATATAAGAAAACTACTACTCGAAATAGGACTAACTATAACATATGAATACAACCTTAAAGTAGTTAACTTCCTGGATGTCACACTCAATTTAAACTCTGGTCTGATTAAACCGTTTCATAAATTGAATGAAAATCTCAAGTACGTAAATGTTGGGTGTAACCACCCCATCTCTATAATTAAATCTATCCCTAAAAATATTTCCCTTAGAATCTCGAGTCTATCTTCTAACATACAAGTATTTTAGGAACACGCCGAGTACTACGATAACGCCCTTAGTAAAGCAGGCTACCTCAACAAAATAGAGTATATAGATGAGAACAATCAAAACACCCAAAATAAATCCCACATAGGTAGATATAATAACACAACACCAAACAACACTTACTACCATAGTATACACACCAGTAAACCAACAAACAAAACTAATAGAAAGCGATGCAAAGAGTACTTATGGTATAACCCTGAATACAATAGTTCCATTAGTACAAATTTACCAGTACTCTTCTTTAAAATAATTAAGAGACATTTTCCTACATCACACAAATACCACAAAATCCTAAACCCTACCGCTATAAGACTGTCATACTCTACAGCGTTAAACCTTGAACAACACATAAAAAAGATCAATACTAGAAGGTTAAACGAAAACACTAAAAACTTAAGTACAAAGAACACAAAAAAAACAGTAGACAATACACTACAGAACATAAATAAACCACACCTAAGTTCGTCCGCAATACTACTCCAGAGAAAACCCAACGTACACAACTGTAACTGCACCTATCCTGACAACTGCCCCCTCGGCAATAACTGCCTGGAAAAAAATATTATTTATAAGTGTACCATTAAATCCGGAGGCAACGAGTGGTATTACATGGGATCAACGGCAACATCGTTTAAATCTCGATTGTATAGGCATTCTTACTCAATAAAACACCAGAGCCAAAGAAATGTAACAACTTTAGCAGAAAAAGCGTGGACGCTCAGGGATAGCGATCAAAAGTTTACCCTAAAATGGGAGAAATTAGCTAAAACCCAAAGCTTTTCCAGGAGCCAAAATTTCTGCAAATTGTATAATCTTGAGATTTATTACATAATCACACACAAGAAGAAATTGCTGAATAACTGAATTGAACGAACATTATTCTGCCGTCACCGAACTAAAACCCTCTTTTCCCACTACAAGCTGAATATTACATAAAAGAGGGACATCCCCCCAACTATATAAACCTCAATCTAGTTAGAAAAATATAAAAACAATCTCTTCTCAACATATATATGTATATTAATAACCTTAAATTACCACACTAATAATGGAAAGATATGCTGATGAGAATAGGTGCAAATGTGCTATAATGAATGTGTCTAAAAGCGACCATATGTATGTATATATATGTGAAAATGTATATAAATAAGTAAATATATATATATATGTTTGATGTGTATAGTTAGATGTAAGTGTATTCATGTATTAAAGTGTTTATATATATATATATATATATATATATATATATATATACACATAGACTGGAGTATGTATGTATATATGTGTGTGTCTATACGTGTGTATATAAAGATAAGTTGAGTATGAAAATGTATACACATGGATACGTATGTATGTACATGTATATATGTGTATATATATGTATATATGTGTGCATGTGTATATGTATGTAAGTATGGGCATGTAAGTATGTGTATGTGAGTATATGTATTTTGTAGAGGTGTGCATATATGTTTGTGTGTGAATGCGTGGGCGAAAGGATACTTACACTTGAAAGATAAATTTAAGTCTGAATGTTAATTAAGTGCAAACACAAAACCAACCATGCATATCTATACTATCTCTAATCCTTCTATAGATTTAGAAAAATAACCAATAATATATTCTATAAAAATGTCAAAACAACAGATGGGAATCTAATTACTCACTGCCACCAAAAATTCTCACTGCTATCAAAAAACCACTCCCTCAACTATTCTTCTAACAACTTCACCTCTCCCTCCTAATATTCTCTATAAAAACCAAACAGGTCCTCAGTAAAATTATTCTGATGAAATGACAGTTGATAATAACATTGAAATATTGAATGTCTGCATAACTAATACTTTGTAGATAGCAGCTGTTTTCAGGTTATGTAACTGTTATTGAAACACGTGTCAATAAATTCCTTTTAACTAAACTGTATCCATTTAAATCCTTCTATATATATATATATATATATATATATATATATATATATATATATCCGTTGAAAAACGGAAAGAAACTGCAATTAAAGTAATGTGCTCAATACATCAGGTAGAGTGGTTACTTTATTTGACTAGTTCTGTGGCTTTCTGTGATGTAACAAAACAATTCAAGTAAAATTGACCTCTGAATAATATCGTACATATAGACACTGATATAAATGAAAACGTAAACATCGCTGGAATGTTGGTACTTGTGTTGTCCGAGTGAAACAGGCATGCCTTTCTTCGCACTCCCGTCCATCGTAAAATTCAGTGGACTGGTGATTGTCTCGTTTGGGCATCTCTAACTAACGTTCACAAAATGAAATATAAAGTTAACAAATACTTAAATAAACAAATAAATCTTGACAATTGACTTAATTATCTGGTAACAGGATGTTTATAGTATTGAACCTGCTCAGAGCTGCCGATTTAAATGAAAGCTTTTCAACATGCTTTTATTAAAAAACTGTTTGCTAAAAATGCTATTTTAAAAACACAATAATTAATAGTTTTAGGAATCTTTCAAAATTATTAACTAATTAATTGAAATACACGGTATGTCATTAGAGAGGCGGTGAATTTGCAGTGTCGTTAGAACGGCGGATAGAATGTTTTGCGATATTCGTTCCAGCTTTCTAAGTTCAAATCCAGCCGAGGTCAACTTTATCTGTTATCATTTCGAATTCAATGAAAAAAAAAAAAAAATACCTGTCCAGCACGGATTATTTTTCTCTCTCTCTCTCTCTCTCTCTCTTCTCTTTCACTTCATCTCCACTTATCTCTCTCCTTCTCTGGAAGAAATTGTTTTCCTTTTGACCTGGAGAGGGTATGGACTCTGCTGGGTTTAAAGTACCCAAGCCCCACCGTATGTCATAACGGTGTCCCTACGACTCCATCAGAAGTTTCAAGTAAAAAAAAGTATGTTATTAGAAATATGGTAATTAAGTGGTTAGATCGATTTCATGTAAATAAAGGCTTTTGTTTTTGTTTTGAAATTAATTTCTCCCTATATTGTTAATTATTTAGTTAATATATAGTTACAGTGAGGGTGAGTGGCTGAGTAGTTAGAGAATTGGATTCGTAATCATGAGGTTGTGAGTTCAATTCATGGACTGTGTGATGTGTTATGTCCTTGAGCAAGACACTTTATTATTGTTGCTCCTTCTACCCAGAGTTGCGATGGATAGTTAGTATTAGCAATTCGAAAGACCAACTGAAACATTGTTTCGGTCCAATTTGACGAAAGTCGATAGACTGTCGATAATTATAGTCGTTTACGCGTCAGATTAAATGCCTTTCAGTATCTGTTCCGGCAATATGCATTCTGTGCTCAAAATCTTGCCAACTGTCAGGAAAAATGGTGACATCCTGATAGAACATGAAATCTATTATTAAAACTCAAGAAATTTCGGACGAGATGAAATCTCGAGCTAAGCCTACACAGGGGTGAGTCTTAACAACAAGTATTACTATGTATATGTGTGCATACATACATAAACACACACGCACTTGCACACACACACACACACGCACACGCACACACTCTCACACAGGCACACACTTGCACACAAGCGCTCATGCGTGCTTTAATACACCTATCCACTGTCAAATCTACTTTGTTCGCTTTCACACGTACGTTCACACACACCTCTCGAGGTTCCTACGGCTTTGTTGCGGTCTGAAACACACATCTCCACAGCTTTCCAGAAACCAACAACAACTAGACACCTCTACACTTACACTCACAGCTCTGTACGGACTAACAAAAACATCCACACACACATATGCACACATTCACACTCACACACACTTATACTCATACATGTCCATTCTAAATACAAAAAGATTTTTTTCCTTTTCAGCACGATATAGGACGTTTTGGTCCCAGCCTTTCAAAAGACGGCCAACTGAGCTACCTACACCATAAACGCTCCTATCAACAGTTTTCCAAGAGATGGCGAAATGAACAGGCTTGCTTTTTCTCGAAGAAACTTTTTCGTTTCTGCCCTTGTTCACACTCCTCTATTTTTCTATTTCTTCTTTAATTTCTGATTCTATTTTCGGATGAAGGACTAGTGTCTAAAACGTCAAGACTTTGCTTACAATATTAAGCGTGAAACTTATATATATCTTCATTGTACTTCATCGTCTGTTGCGTTTTTTCCGTTTATGTTCACCACACACGCGCGCACACACACATACACACACACACACACACACATATACATATAAATATGTATACATACATACACGGATAAGACAAAGTTCTCTAACACGAAAATACTGAGATGCAACCTCACACATACGTCGAGGTGTTTCAGCTGTAACAACAAAAATACAATACCACATCTATTTTAGCATTTTAAAAATTTATCGATTTAATAATTATAAGCAATTTATCTATCAGCCCTGGCATAACTTTAAATTGAGAACAATGACATACTCATCTTAGACTAACCCGAATTCAATGAAAGTCGAATGGTAAACAGAAGATTCTGTCAGAGAATTCAAAATTGCCAATCAATGGAATACGTAAGAAATATTATGCACAATCGGCTTAGTGAGCGTAGCTCGGAAGCAGTATACTTAATCATATATGGAGAGTTATAACAGTTCATAAAGCCGATATTTATCAGTAACTTCAGAAGGGATTTAGCATATGGAAGACAAATCTTCGCTACTATTAATCCCTCTGATATAACTTGTTTATTTCAAGATGAAGTATCGGTTTTTGTTTATATTCAAAGCCGTGGTAAAATAAGACCTGTAGAACTAAGTGATTTCTTCAAGGAAAAGAATAACCGCTGTAGTTTCTCCAAACATTTATATATTATTTGTGATTCTATCCTTACGCGGAAAGGTCAAGGATTCTGTTATCGCTAGACAAAAGAGATGCACCTTATCTTTTTCCAGGGTCTCCGTGACTGCCAACAGGGATGACAGTAGGAAGGCAGGTATCCTCAAATCGGGGACTTCGCCTGAATGTTTGTCATAAAATGGATATCGCTAAATACAAACAAGAGCTGGGTGGCCGATAAAGTTTACCACCCACGTAGTCTACGGCAGGGTTTGAACTCAGATCACATACAGCCGGAATAAACCCGACACTCCAATAATTACCTTAGACTACTATCATAATTTCATGAAAGCCGAAGGTATGACAGGTAAAGTTGACCTCGGTGGGAATGGAATTCAGACGGCCAAAGGTTAGAGTGTATATCGTAAGTCATTTCGCCCGATGCTGAAACTCTTAAGTCATTTCGCCACCTTTTATGATTTTCTTGTTTTGCAAAATCTATTTGAGCCCATTTTGTTTGACCCAAGGATTGTCCACTAACAAAAAAGGGTCAAACTATAAATTACATTGGCCCTCCACGCAAAGGTTTGTGGAGGAAGATACAACACATGTCTGTCATTTAGCCTACCCACAATCTATATATATATTAGTTATTTATTTACTAGCTGAAATACAAACCTATGTGCGGTTCTTGCTAGTGTCAGTATGTGTGTGTTTGTGTGTGTGTGTGTTTCTTAAAGTATCTATCAATATGTGCAAATGTAGGAAAAGGTAAAATTACATTGTTGACATGAAAATGATACGAACCCCCTACCGACCGACAGTGGTGGGTGATAAAAACAGTACCAGTGCAGTACTGGGTTCGATTTTTCCTCTATATCTCTTTCTCACTTCCTTTCCTTTTATGGAAAAAACGGCTGTGTTCATACCTGGAAAGGAACGAACTCCATCGGGTTTAAATGCCATATGTAACTACGGTGCCCTTACAGTGACATGAGGATTTACGGCTCCATACATGCATACATTACTGATGTATTTTTTAAAAATTATATTTGTTTATCGCAATTGGTGAACAATAACTTCATGGGTTACAGATTTGCAACGGGTCAATGAATAAATTCACTATATTTCTGAGTACGAGATTGACAAGGAAGTGTTATTATAACTCAATGCAGAATATACGGGGTGTTCCCCCAAAATGTATACACACTTCAACATCATTGTAATAAATATTGCCTGTACAGGTAATCAAAGGGTGTATACAGTTTTGGGGGGCACCCTGTATATTTATGGACATAATTTCTTTTTTCTTTTCAGTTTTTCGCTTTGCATTTTTACCCATCACCGAAAGTTACACACAAACGCGCTCACATGCACACACATATACTCATTCACACAGAGTTTTGCCTCAGTATTGTCTTATTCTATTACGTTTATATTATTTCTGTTAACTTTGCCTTTCATCCTTACGGGGTCGATAAAATAAAGTACCAGTAATGTACTGGGTAATTGCTGGCCTTGTGCCTAAAACAGAAACAATTATTTCTATTCTTTCAACTAAATATCTTGTCAACCACCTTATACTAAATACTTTATATTTTACGTTATACAGTTTTAAACCTTAGAATGCCAATTGTAATCAGTTTGTTCTGACCTGCCTGCATCTTATAATAAAACCAGTGATCGTGTGAAAATGGGGTGACGTGAGACACGACGTAATGACGAAGTAAAATCTTACTTAATAATTTATATCACCTAAAAAAATATTATCATAAATTATATCAGAACTGATCACCTATTCATATTACACCATGAAAATGACTACCAACATTAATTCCACGAGCAGGCTGTTCTGTTATTCCATCAACTAGAACCCTTGTCGTCGGAAGCAACGTATGTCTAACAACAACAATAATAAATACTGTAGTATTTTTCAAAAGAGAAGGGTACTATTACGAAAATAACAACAACAATAATAATAATTATAATAATAGATCTAACTCTAATTCTTTTCTTCGAATGTGGCTTAAACATTTTTAACAGACATTTTCTGAAATTATAGAGGATTTATTGAGCGTCTCTGTAATTTTAATCGGCCATCACTTAGAGTTTTACATTCTCATTATTTTTGTTTTGTTTTTGATTCTTTGATTTCATACAGCAAAACCATAACAGTTTGATTCAAGCTTGTAATTAAGTAAAATATTATTATATAAAGTAATCAGTTATTTTTATTTTTGGTTGGACTTTTCTGTTGTTCGTTTTCGTCATTCGTTACTGTGCTGTGTGTTTGTTTGGTTGGTCCGTGGACTTGTGGGTTGGTTGGTTAGTCGGTTACTCTTTATTTTTAATTTCGTTTCGTTTCGCTTTGCATTTTGGTAATTTTTTTTTTTTAATCTTGGGTTCGCTTTCTCTTTTACTTTTTTCTTTACCTTTCTTTTTTTTCCTTTCCCAAATTAAAACAAATATTTTTACCGACCATCAAAACATTTCAGCATATTTGCTGCTCTGACTTAATGAATCTAGGTGGCCTTGTATACATACATATATATATATATATATATATATATATATAACAAATGGACTAGATGGACCATAACGCACCAGAGTACTCAATACTTAGGGTAGTAGAGTGGGAAATAGGAAAAAGTAAGACCCCGACGGCAGAGCTCAAGCCGTTTCGACGGCTATTACTGGAGTCCAGAAATAGCCGTCGAAACGGCTTGAGCTCTGCCGTCGGAGTCTTACTTTTTCCTATATATATATATGTGTGCGTGTACTGTTGACCATGTTATTCTTCACTCTTTCACTATATATATATATGTGTGTGTGTGTGTGTATGTTTGTGTGTATGTGTATATATATATATATATATATATATTTGTGTATGCGTGTGTCAATGTATGCATATTAGAGAGTGTATTTGTGGACTGTTTGCGGATATGTGTGCTGGCATATTAATGTATTTTGGTGTCTGTATAAATGTGTCTTCACCTGTGTGTGTGTGTTCATCAGTGCTTGTATCTATTACGCACATGTATACGAGTGTAGTGTATGTGTAAATGTGTGTGTGTACAGATATGTGTATTTGTATGCATCCATGTGTGCGTCTTTGCGGTTGCGTGTGTATACCAGATCATTATACAAGCTGTATCGATTAAGTGACTGCATTTCAATCGATCCGTCTGCGTATGCACGCGCATAAACGTGTAGAGTATAAGGTAGCGGTGGAGGTGGAAGTGTTAAAGATTTTTTTTACATCTGTTTTTTTTTAATGTAATTATTGTTGTTGTTCTTTTACTTGTCATTATTTTGGGGGGATTTTTTTCTTCTCTATTTTTGTTCTCTTTTTGTGAACGCATTTATCTTACTTTCACTATTAACAAAAATACACACGCCGTCTCTGTCGAATTTCAAGTTCGCCGAATTCCATCTATTTATTCCTTCTCGCTAGAATACCACACACATCTACCCCCACACACGCACTCGCAGTCACACACAAACATATATAATTACACACATAGGTTTATGTGTGTAATACACTCGCATATCCACATATACATTAACAGATACGCACACACACTCGAATACACACATATACAAACAAGCATGCGAATACACGTACATTTACTATTTCTGCTTGTGTTGAGGAAAGTCTATGCCTGTTGCCACTGCCATTCAACCAAATACACATTAGGCCATTATATTAACCACCAGCCAACCATCCAGTCAGCCAGCTAGCCACCATATCAGCCAACACAGCCAATCGAACTAGTTCTTTTTCTCTATATTTTTCTATTTTTCGCACACACACATCTCCACACACACATATATATATATATATATATATATATATATATATATACATACTTTGACGCACACACTCACGTACACGTACTTAATCAAACACACACACACACACACACATATATATATATATATATATATATATATATATATATATATATATATATATATATATATATAACAAGGTAAAGGATCGAATAGATATCTTGTTTATGAGAAATACGTGTTCTATTTTTTTTCTTTCATTTCCTACTTTGTTTCTGCGCTCTAAATGTTCAATGTCAATTACATTCATTTGAGTTTTTCAATAATACATGGCTTCCATGTCCCTCTTATATGCTCTATACTTAACTTTAATAGCTATTTTCTACTAAAAATGCCAATCGTTGAAAGTTATGTATAAAGAGGCAGCCATAAAAATGTCGTATATACGGAGAAAGATAATTTTTTTTTGCTATAATGTGGAAAATGGTGTTTAATTTCTTTAATGAACCAATTCGTTTATATACACAATATACAAGATGTATTTTTTTCTGTCTAACCAATTTCGATCCACTGCTCGATAAAACCACAGTAATTATGCTTCTCTCTTGCTGTCTATGCCCGGGTGCTCCTGTTGTCGGGTTCCCAGCTTTCATCATCAACACCCATTACATCTATTTCACCTAAAATACAGTGCATTATGCATGACATATATGTATGTATATATATATATATATATATATATATATATATATATATATATATATATATATATATAAAATTGCAAGTTTGAAGAATTAATAGATATACAGTATTTCCTCTTCCTAGTTCGTAGAAATCAACCACATAAAAAATCATTTAAACGAGGATATAAATTTAAAATGTAACTATCAAGAAATAATAGACAAATGATACAGACTATCTTCCGCGAGCGACAGCCAGATAAAATTTACCTAGTTATTTCTTTTAGCCCGTAGAAATTGACTAGACAAATAATTGTTTCTACTTTTGGCACAAGGCCAGCAATTACCCAGAACATTACTGGTACTTTATTTTATCGACCCCGTAAGGATGAAAGGCAAAGTTAACCTCGGCGGGATTTGAACTCAGAATGGCAAGGGCCGTAACTCTATACCTCAAAGCATGGCTTCCGACCCTTTACCGATACTGCCAATCCACCACCCTATTGACTAGACAAATAATCAACACGGAGTTAGGTATAAAATAGAAGTTTGATGAAAAAATGCATATAAACTTTACCAAAATTCCTCTAGTCTCGACTACCGGTAGTTTCATTGCTTTTCAGTGGATATACCCGATCTTGGATTTATCCACGAGGCTTGGTACTCATCAAGAGACGCCCCGAGTCTGGACTAAAGTTATATATATATATTTGTGTGTGTATGTGCGTGTGTATATGTGTATACATATATATGTATATATATATATGTGTGTGTGTATACATAGCTACTTGAGTACAATTTCGTATTAAAAAGCATATAGTTAATTCATATATTTTAATACATGATGCAAGTAATGCCATAGAAATTGCCAGTTTCATAGACAGCATTCGTAAAAGCACGTATTCTCCAATATGAGATTTTCTACGTGCATCTTGTCAGGTCTAAGCATCTGTTTTGACGACATTCAGTGGATTGGCAGTATCGCTAGAGAGTCGGACCATGCTTTCCAGCATAGTTACGTCCCTTTACGGTCTGAGTTCAAATCCCACCAAGGTTAACTTTGCCTTTCATCCTTACGGGTTCGAGAAAATAAAGTACCAGTAATGTACTGGGTAATTGCTGGCCTTGTGCCAAAAGTAGAAACAGTTATTTAGTATATATAACACTATGCATATATATATATATATATATATATAGCAGTGTGGATTGACAAAATCGTTAGGGTGTTTGGGCAATAATGTCTGCTCTATTTATTAACTTACGTTCTGATTCCAAATTCCACCTAAGTCAACTTTACCTTTCAACGTCTGGGCTCGATAAAATAAAATATCAGTCAAGTTTTGGCTCGATGTAATCAAATATACCACTCCCTCTGATATTCGAGGTCCTGTTACTATGTTAAACATCAATATGCTGTGTACACACTATATTTTATGCATTTTATTATCGTGTAAACATAGTATATTGTACACGTTTTATTATAGAGTATTTAGGGCGGTGGATTGGCAGTGTCGTTAAGGCAACGGACACCATGCTTCGCGGCATAGTGTTACGGCCCTTGACGTTCTGAGTTCAAAT
>OZ024740.1:159375711-159383211 GCA_964016885.1 Eledone cirrhosa
CATATGTCCATATATAGATACTGTTATTTAAAATTCTACATATATAAATATGTGTGTATATATATATATATTTTTTCAAAACATACTTACTTGATATATATATATATATATATATATATATTTATTAAAATAACAGATTAAAGTTTAAGCAAAGAATCGCTGCTTTCACCCTTAACGGGATCTTCTGAAACTAACAAAGTCAATCTGTAAACGCAGAAGTGGATATTTAAAAAAACATTGCAACCGGAGGAAGACAGGAAGACGATACTTTGGTTCATGGAAACGTCCCCTGGCAAAGAACGGGAAAAAATGAATATAATACGTCATTAATAGGAGCGGTGATAAACAATTACACGCAAAGACAGAACCACGTTTATGGTATAAAAGAATGTTTGCAACATCAATTGGCGCGAAATGTATAGTGCTTATTCACGTGACATTCAACAACCAACCAAATCTTAATACCTCCCAACCCACTTTTTTCACATAAAACAGGAAGAATTTTCAAAGCTGATCAGATTAGAGCAAAAATCACGAGCACTCTATCTCAAAATTATTTTTGAAAAGTATAAGAAATGCGCAACCGGTAAAAAACTTTAAACTAAAACTGAATACTAACTAATACTTATTACTAATTTATACTTATTCCTAATTAAACAATCTTTCTCTGGGAAAAATTTGTCAGCATTTTTTTTTCCTTTTTACTAATATATATATATATACACACGCGCACACACACACACACACTCATACTGAAAAAATTAATAAGCAGCATACGCATGTGCGCCTGCGCGCGTATGTGTCAATATATTCAGTATGTTTAGTTAAACGCACGAATTAAAGATCTTGTGTATTAAGTTTCTCGTACATTCCTGTCATTTGTTAAGTTAGAGAGAGAGAGAGAGAGAGAGAGAGAGAGAGAGAGAGAGAGAGAGAGAGAGAGAGAGAGAGAGAGAGAGAGAGGGGGGGAGAGATAGAGAGAGTGCGAGAGAGAGAGAGAGCAGCTTAGTGTTCTTAAACTAAGTGGCTAAGGATGAAGGTTTAGCTATATGTTTTTAGCGCGTAGAAAATTCAATGATGCGGTTGTCGTTACTTAGCCAAAGGTCAGCTTTATTTAAGCAGATCCTACGATCAAAGGCCTTCTAGCTATGACTACATTATCCAGTATGCTTCTTCTAAGACAGTTTTGTGTGATTTGAGCAGGTATTTGACTTATTGCTAGCAGACCATGGGACCATGCAAATACTGTAATGTAGTTGTGCATTTTCTGCTAGCTGATGTCTGCGTCTTTTAATTTGTTTTAGATGTTGATCTTGGGTCAGTTGTCATTGTCATTAACTAATGTTGATTCGAAAAGCTAAAATATATATATGATGTTGATGGTGCGCAATGGTGTAGTTCTCTGTGTTTGGTAGAGTATTATGTCTTGTTTTCTGAGGGCGGTGGATTGGCAGTATCAGTAGAGAGTCGGACACCATGCTTTGCAGCATAGAGTTATGGTCCTTTACGGTCTGAGTTCAAATCCCGCCGAGGTTAAATTTGCCTTTCATCCTTATGGGGGTCGATAACATAAAGTACCAGTAGCGTACTAGGGTCAATTTAATCGACTTTCCCTTCTCCCCAAATTACTGGAAATCATCATGTCTTGCTTTCTGTCTGGTATGAGGTATGAGCTTTTGAGGTGTATAAAGCGTACTTGTTTGTGTGTGTGTATGCATAATAGTACGTATATTTAGTTGAAGTAGGTTTTATAATTTCTGTATCTATATACTATAACGAGTTTATTTTTGATTGTTTAAGATTGGTTCATTGGTGAGCAGTATATTTATGGTCCTTTCATAGCAAAGATAGCACGGATAGCGTCCCCTGTGTAAGGTTTTGCTTTGATTCGAATTCTCTGTTTCAACATGAAATGAGTATTTTTTCATACAAGTGCCTAAGTATCGTACTTGTGCTAACACACACACGCGCGCGCATAAACATCCACACACGTATATATATCCTTAGAAAACGCGGGAAATATGTGTAGCCACAAGTAAAGTATAAGGTAAAGTATAAGGTAAAGTATCCCTATAGATGGAAAAATTGGCACTTTAAGCGATTATCTAAGCTACAATTTATAGCAATCGACTATGGTTACATTTATTTTCTCTGTCTTACATTTAAGACAACGTTTCGTTACTTCACACTTACAATATATATATATATATATATATAACAAAGAACGTGTGGTAAGGAACCAGGTTGACCATAACGCACCAGAGTACTTGATACTTAGGGTAGTAGAGTTAGGATTTAGCTGTCGAAACGGCCCGAGTTCAGCCGTCGGGGTCCTGACTCCTATATATATATATATATATATATATATATATATACATACATATACATATATATATATATATATATATATATATATATATATATATATATATATATATATATTATATATATATATAGCGAGAAAGATTGATTAATACACTCACTCACGCATTTATCTTGCTTTCACTATAGACAAAAATACACACGCCGTCTGTTTTGAATTTCAAGTTCGCCGAATTCCATCTATATAGTCCTTCTCTCTAGAAAACCCACCCCCACATATATATATTTATATATATATATATATTTATGGGTTTTACTTTATAACTTTACTACCAGCAGGACCCGGCGTTGCATGAGGTAGGAAACGTGAAATAGCAACACGCGTATGCAAATATTTGAAGAATGTAACTGTGTACTTTTTGAATTCCCTTATTCTCAGACAATGATTGTTCATCTACTGGAAACGTAGAGCACCAGCAGGCCGTATCCAGTAGTAACAGTGTCAGTGGGCTGATTGCGGCAATCCTGTATGCGAAAGGAGAAAGTGTTGGGGCGATGTATGTCGTAAGTCTGTTCATGTATTACGTCACGGATGGGGAACACACGTCAGTCTGAAGGAGCGACGTAGTCAATTGTGTGAAAACCAAGTAGGGATGTACGTTTAAGTAGGGATATTGAGATGACGGAATCAGCGTGGCAACGCAGCTGCAGCAGAAGGGGTCATAGTACAATTAGCACAAACGCTGGGCGGCAATGGTGGCACTGTGTTTACACAGCAACAAAAGTGCGACAAAAGGGGTCACCGCGGAATTAGCACAACCACTGTTCAGCGTACTTGCGCAGGGCGTTCATACTGCGGTGTAGGTGCAACAAAAGGGGTCTTAGTAGAAGTAGCACAGACGTGAGTTTTACGGTGTCAATAACACGACAACGTACACAGGGCCCGGATTTGCGCGTGATGACAGCACCAAGCGTCAACAGGGCACCGACAAAAATTCTAAGGTGTTCCTCATTTCCTCAATCCCCTGAAAATGGTCCTACCTAAAAGTAAGTAAATGTTGTGTCCTCTGTTAAATAAACCAAATTTTTAACGAACTATTATACGCTACTTACTATGTTTAAGTAGCGTTTATATTGAAAATGAAAATGGCATGTAATGCTCAGTGCTAATTCGTAAATTTACTAGAAACCATTAATGGAATCGGAAATTGTTTTGTCCACAGCAATGCGAGGGGATTAACTAATGTGTGCTGTAAATTTCGAGGAAATCGGCTGGATTATCTCAATGTTACGCTTCAAAAAAAGCCTAAAATGCCAAAAAATGCTGTTTTCGCCTAATGCGGGCCCCAGGGCAGAAAAAGCTAACATTTCAGCCCATTGCACTTCAAGAAATATAAGTAACGCATGTGTAAAGTTTGAAAAAAATCGGTCGGGTACTTCTCGAGTTTTAGGGATTTACACAGACAGACATCCTCTGTTTTATATATATAGAGATGATTTGTATTGTTTCTATCCTTAAATCTATGAACTATTAAATATAAACATTAGAAAACTATTCAGTAATTTAAAGCACGTCTTTCAAAGACAAGAAGATATACAACATAATTTCTCGTGCTGAAATTTCAATCAGCTTAAACTTGCTTTAGATTAGCCATGAGCTAATATTTATGTTTGGATGATTAAGTACGATGACTGAGTGGAATAGTGCGAGAAGAAAAAGAAGTGAAGGAAATTCTAACACTTAATGAAAAGCACTGCAACGTCAACAGCCACCTACTGAAACGGCTTTTGAGTATAATTAAAAAGTTACTTTCGCAATCATAAGGTCCCTAGTTCGATCCAACAGTGTGGATCACACATCTTGGGTATGTGTCATTTATCATAATTTAGCACCGCCCCATGTTTTTTGAGCAAAACTGAGTTAACAAAAATTGTTTAGAATCCTGTCGGGTGAAGTGTACATGTAAGTCAAAGAGCCAGCATTGTCAGCATTCCCTTTGGGAAATATGTGGAATGTTCTGCAACCTACATGCTAATTTAACAAGCAGGCTATTCCGTTGAATTGAAACGTTCTATCGAAACAGACAGAGGTCCATTACATATAGTATTATGAGAAAGTCTATGTGGTTGCTAGACTTCTTAGAAATAGCAGTTAAATTTCTCTTCTAACCTCTAATTATATCCAAGGCCACCAGATGAAGTGAGCAACATTTTTTAACCTCGCAGTTTGTTGATTTCCCTGGTACCTGGTTACAGTATCTAATCCCAGAAGAGTTTCACAGTCTGATTTTATAGGTTCTCTGGTTTGTACTAATACCATCCTCAATGGTTGGGAACCTATATTATTTGCATGAACACCCATGGAGGTGTACGTTTAGAGTACGGCTTTGGTCTCAAAGACATATCAACAATGAAACAAAAATACATGTTTATCGTTCTTTTGAGTTACCGTCTCTTCTGTACTCTTCTGTAACTTGGACTTGTTATAAATATCACTTTAGAC
Source organism: Eledone cirrhosa (assembly GCA_964016885.1). Lineage (NCBI taxonomy): Eukaryota > Metazoa > Mollusca > Cephalopoda > Octopoda > Eledonidae > Eledone > Eledone cirrhosa. The sequence goes on from OZ024740.1 coordinate 159,380,537, forward strand.
TCCTGGAACGATTCCATCAAGCATGCTTACGGCATATTCTGAAAATAAAATGGAATTCATTCACTCCTAACTCTGACGTTCTAGTTGCATCTAATTTTGAAAAACCAACTGAGGTGGTCTGAACATATTGTCTGCATACCTGATGATTGTACTCTTAAGCAACTGTTTCGTGAAGGCGCATGGCTTAGTGGTTAGAGCATTGAGCTTGCAATCGAAAGGTTGGGAGTTCAATTCTCGGACCGGGTGATGTGTTGTTTCCTTGAGCAAGACACTTTATTTCACATTGCTCCAGTTTACTCAGCTGTAGAAATGACTGGGCCCTTATCACTAAATTACCCAAGACACCTCCAACGAGATATACATTGGAGGAGGCCAGCTAAACCTGCATGGGTGTGAGCTGTCACACACACAACTGTTTCGTGGGGAACTTGCTCAAGGTAAAAGAAAACAGAGTAAGCCAAAGAAAAGGTTCAATGATGCATTGAAGGAGAACTTGAAGAATGTAGGAATTGACCCCAGAAATCTGGAAAGTCTTGTAGTGGATTGCTCTACCTGGCCTTCAAAAATATGGGATGGTGTGAAAACCTTTGAATAAAACATGTTAATACAAGTAAATATTAAGAGGAATATAAGAAGAAGAAAAAGACAGCCACAAGGGAATACGAAATCAATGGAACTTCCTCTACTTGTACAGTTTGTGACAGAATCTGCTAGTCAGAGGTTGAACTTCAATCTCACCTAAGAACACACAGCAGGGCATTCCCTACTGACTATAGAATATAGAAACCGGTTTACCATTTATAAAGGTCACGTATGCCACGTATGCCACAAGATCTGCACATCTCAAGGAGGTGTAAAGAAATATTTTAAGGTTCATCAAGTTACATAGGCTGTATAAGCTGTGCCAAAACTAATATGCAATTTATGTGGTCGGCTTTTTAAATGTGTCTGGTCTAAAAAGCCACATGAGATCTCATGTCAGAACTGAACATCATGTACACTGGAGTGGTCAAGCTTTGTATTGAACCGACAACCGTTATATATATATGTATATATATATATATATATATATTTATATATATTTATATATATATATATATACAATATATTAATAAATGGAAACTATATTATATATATTTCACATATATAACTTATATATATATATACGCAGATAAACACACACCTTTATACTCACAGAGATATATAAACTTATATCTATATATGTGTGTGATCACCTGCATGCATGTGTGTGAGTTGATAGGCACGCAGGCACAGACACATTTACCTCACGCTCTTATTTCTAATAAATATCATATTTTTCTTATCTACACTTGTATCATCACTATATATTGTCGAAATTATATTATTGAAATTTCATGACAGCTATTCAGAAAAATAAATTAGTAAAACCACACAAATACCATTATGTTCACAGATTTTTCACATCCTAAGAGTATTATACTTTATTAATTATCAAAGTCTTTAGTCATAATCCTCTAACGGTATTTCTAATATATGTTGGCAATAGAGCGAGATGGACGCAGTTCAAATAGTTATTTCATGTTCTTTCTACAATTATACAGAGATGTGTGTCTGTTTCGTAATGTATCACACAACAATGAATCTGTATGATTCTAAAGTTAATATTTTTAAATCAACATTTATGTATGATTTGTTCTAATATTTCCATTTTCCTTAGGGGCAACCAAGAACAATCCACATTTTATATATATTCATATTTTTATTGTTATACTTGTGGTGGGTCATATTATTGTAATAATATTGCCAGAAATAATAACAGAACACACTCACTGTTTTATTGGTTTTCGCTTCTGTATCTTTTATATCTCCACAGTTAATTCATTTGGTCCTCAAAATTTATCATTGACTGACCAAATTAATTAACTGTGGAGATATAAAAGATGCAGAAGCGAAAACCAACCAAATAGTGAGTGTGTTCTGTTATTATTTCTGGCAATATTATTACAACAATATGACCCTGCCCAAGTATAACAATATTTGTTTCGACACACGATTTCATATCAAAAACCTCGCAAAACATATTTTTATTTTGATGGATAAATTATTAGATCCTTGACATGAGTGTTGATATACATTTACACCAGGTCCGAACAAAAAGGAACCAAACTCCCACTGTCACTGCTCCCGTCTCCCGCTTTCCCTATCTCTCACTATTATGAGAAAATGGTGGCCCACGTGCTGGCTACCCCACGGCCCCGGCGGACTAAATAGAGAAGGCGTTTCCCCGGAGGATGGTGAGGGAGACGCGCTTCGAAGCTCATTTCATGTTATTAAAGAATTCAATTATGTCTTCAAATTTGTTCTATAGATTTGTTTGTCGAAAGAGTAACTTTCAAACTAATGTTAAATGTTTTAATTATGTTTTCGACTTCATTCCATAGTTAAACATGTTTTAAGCGAAATATATTTCATAATTTTATTTTTAAACTTTGAAGAGCTGCCAGATGCCCTTGTTCTTAAAGTTTATTTAAAATAAGATAGTATGCTTGGAAACTTGGAGCCTTATTACAAAGTGAACTTTAAGTGAAATTACACCAAATTTCATGGTATAAAACTTTTACAATGGAGAACAGACATGATTGAAACTTGGAATCAGATAGGATTACAACACAAATTAGAACTATATGAAACAA
>OZ024740.1:159395711-159400711 GCA_964016885.1 Eledone cirrhosa
TATTTGTTTATTTATTTATTTATTTATTGTTGGTTGGTTGTTTGTTCTATGTGTGTGTGTGTTTTCATTTTGTCCTGTGTGTGTTTTCATTTTGTCCTTAATTGTAAGTTGTGATGTTGCTGTTCCACTCATATTTTCTATTTAATTTTGGTCTTAATTCTTTTATGCTTACTGCCTCTGTAATTTGCCTAAACATTGCGTCTTTTCTGTGTGTGGATTCTATTTTTATTTCTAAGTTCTCTAAACTACCCCTGTGTTCTATCTTAGCATGTTGGTAGAGCACAGATGATTCTTTATTATCTTGGAGGTCTCGCCAGTGTTCATTTATTCGTTCCCCTATACTACGAGCTGTCTCACCTATGTACACTATATTTTTGTTTCTACATTGTCCTTCAGTACATCTTATGCTATACACTACATTTCTAGTTTTACAGTTAATATGGGGGCTTATTTTACAGGTTATACATTTCTTATCTATACATGAGGGTCTTTGGAACGGGTATGTCTTGCTAATAAGTGTTTTTACGGAGGTACCTGGTCTTTCTACTATCTTAATATTGAGATTATGTTTATTTGGGGCCCTTTTAAATTCGTAGGCTAGTTCGCCTCTAGGGGTTGTATTGATGAACATTACACTCTGGTATTTATTGCTATCATATCATGAGTTTATTCTATTGGCCTTGTTCCTAGTTCTTTCTATTCTATTCCAAAATATGCTCCTATACAAGGGGCAGGTCCCATTTAAGTCATTATTTACCATTTTTTCCCATTTGGTTCTGGCTCCTTTATACACTCTGATTCTATCTCTCTGATTGTAGCCAGAGAACTGCATACGGTGGATGAAGTGTTGTATGTGTCTCTCTAGTTCTTCGGGGTTGCACATGCGGGACACATTTCTCATCACCCGTACCAAATCCGCAATCAGTATGTTGATTTTGGTATGGTCCGAAATGGCCGAGTTTCGGTGGATCAGATGTTTGGAAGTCATGGGTTTGGCATAATGGGAATGGAGGATTTGTTTTTGGTTGTTAATGGTATCTAACAAGAGCTCTGTGTCTAGTACAGGTAATCGATGGTTGGGGTGTCTACTTGGGTAGTCTATAGTAACTCTAATGCTCTGTTGGATGGAGTTTGCTATTTGCTGGATGCTTTCCATTGTGTTTTTCTCTAGTTCCTGACTGTTCTTTAGTGGGGGTGTCTTAACTACGATGTTTATATCATCTACGTAGCGGGAGTACATTATCAGGGTTAAGCTGTCTTCTAATTGTTCTTTAAGTTTTTGTTTAAGTCTACTGTCCCACCATACCATGAATAAGTTAGCTATGTCGCCTGCAATGCTAACACCAATGGCTGCTCCTTCCTCTTGGGCATATGTTTTACCATTAAATTTGAACATATGTTCCTTAAGGGTTAGTTTTATGCTGGCCCCTACCGCATGTGCAATCATTTTCTTCAGTTCATCGTGGTTTTCGGGTGTCCGTATGGCTCTGGTCCACCCGTTCCATCTATCTGTGTGGGTTTTCTTGGCCATTGAGGTAATGGTAGGTGGTCTGCCTCTTGCTGGTCTTGTAGGGCACAGGTTGCTAAGGTCATAAGTGTGTAGGTAACTATTACTATGGGTAAGCTTAAGTTGAAGTCCCAGCTCACTGGTATCAATCCCACGGAACTCAACCTTGCTCTCGCTGATCATTTCTACGCATTTCTCCACAGCAAAATCCACGCCAATAGATGGATACAGGGACACAACATCCATACTGCCTATTATGCAGTTTGTTAGGTCCCCAGATCGGTTACCCGCGCCGATTCTGCTGAGGAGGTCCTCCGTGCTGTCACACACATCTGGGGACATCTCAATGATGGGGCGTATGATCAGGGAGAGGAAGTAGGACAGTCTGTAGTTACTAGCAATGTTAGCCCCACAGACTGGCCGTGTTGGTGGACCATACCAAAATCAACATACTGATTGCGGATTTGGTACGGGTGATGAGAAATGTGTCCCGCATGTGCAACCCCGAAGAACTAGAGAGACACATACAACACTTCATCCACCGTATGCAGTTCTCTGGCTACAATCAGAGAGATAGAATCAGAGTGTATAAAGGAGCCAGAACCAAATGGGAAAAAATGGTAAATAATGACTTAAATGGGACCTACCTCTTGTATAGGAGCAAATTTTGGAATAGAATAGAAAGAACTAGGAACAAGGCCAATAGAATAAACTCATGGTATGATAGTAATAAATACCAGAGTGTAATGTTCATCAATACAACCCCTAGAGGCGAACTAGCCTACAAATTTAGAAGAGCCCTAAATAAACATAATCTCAATATTAAGATAATAGAAAGACCAGGTACCTCCGTAAAAACACTTATTAGCAAGACATACCCGTTCCAAAGACCCTCATGTATAGATAAGAAATGTATAACCTGTAAAATAAGCCCCCATATTAACTGTAAAACTAGAAATGTAGTGTATAGCATAAGATGTACTGAAGGACAATGTAGAAACAAAAATATAGTGTACATAGGTGAGACAGCTCGTAGTATAGGGGAACGAATAAATGAACACTGGCGAGACCTCCAAGATAATAAAGAATCATCTGTGCTCTACCAACATGCTAAGATAGAACACACGGGTAGATTAGAGAACATAGAAATAAAAATAGAATCCACACACAGAAAAGACGCAATGTTTAGGCAAATTACAGAGGCAGTAAGCATAAAAGAATTAAAACCAAAATTAAATAGAAAATATGAGTGGAACAGCAACATCACAACTTACAATTAAGGACAAAATGAAAACACACACAGGACAAAATGAAAACACACACACACATAGAACAAACAACCAACCAACAATAAATAAATAAATAAATAAACAAATAGATAAATGAACACAAACACACACAGACACCCGGATGTGGCGCATGCGCAAACTGAGCACACAACACACACACAGAAACAAAATGGCGTAGGATAGAAGAAAGGAAAGGCACAGAAACAAAGAAAGGAATCCCCAGTCACTGAAGAGGTCACAGAGTGTGTGACGAAAGGACTATGACTATATATAAACAACTATCTGGTTGTGGAACCAACCAACCAGCCAGAAATTTATAAGTTTGTAAATTTGTAAATTTATAAATTTATAAATATATAATAAATTGAAGTGAAAGCAACTGGTGCGTGTGTTTCTTATTGGCAACATGACCCTCCCAAAGTATAACTATATCTATATATATCTATATCTATCTATCTATGTATATATATATATATATATATATATATATATATATATATATATAATAATTTATATATATATATGTATATATATATATAGAGAGAGGATAACAAGATATCCATGTTATTCTCCACTTTTTGAATTGTGTATATATATATATATATATATAAGTATGTATGTATGCGTACATACATATATGTATACAGACATACAATAGTATGTATATATATACATACTACTGTACGTCTGTATACATATATGTATGTACGTATACATACATACATACTTACATTTAAGTAACTGCCATACTAAGAGTGAGAAATGAAATTTCGTTTCATTCTATTCCATTTATAATATATATATAGGTAAGTTATTCCGGGTTGAATCTGAGGTAACCACAGCAAGTAAGGTACTCAATACATAGCAGTGTATAAAAGTTCTAATATATATGAGATTCTACAGGACTAGAACTGTTTCATTCTTTAGAAATCATCAGGAATCTCAGATTCCTGATGATTTCTAAAGAATGAAACAATTCTAGTCCTGTAGAATCTCATATATATATATATATATATATATATATCTATATATATATATATGAACAACTGGATGCATGCATAAATATATAAACGTAGTAAGTCATATAACCGATGATTATATATGTATAATATATTATAGATTCGATAGGATATATAGAAGGATAATGTTGATTCATGTGGATGTTGGAGTATGAGGTGGTAGTTATAGTCATATATTTTAAGTATGTCTAAAGACTGTTATTATTGCTTAACAGCGATTTCTATTTACTGTGTGCTTCCATATGTTTATCCGCATCGTAAATTACACATACGATAATGTTTTATGTATTCATGCGCCAGCATATATCCTTTTTGTTTACATATACCGATGTGTAAGGTGCTGCAGCGGCAAGCTCGTTAGAAAGTTGGATAGATATCTCTAATCGATTTGTTCTGCCTTTTTGTGCCCTGAGTTCAAATCCCACTGAAGCAAAGTTTATCTTTCATATTTTCGACATCGATAAATAAAGTACCAGTTCAATACATGGATCGATTCTTCTCTTTTTCACACATACATACCCCCCGCCTCTCTCTCTCTCTCTCTCTCTCTCTCTCTCTCTCTCTCTCTCTCTCTCTCTCTCTCTCTCTCTCTCTCTCTCTCTCTCTCTCTCTCTCTCTCTCTCTCTCCTTATATATATATATATATATAAAATTGAGATGAGCGGAACAAGTAAGATTCAACGTTATGTAGAGAACAAATCCGTTGTTTTATTTAGCTGCTATTTTTAATGGCGTGATAGACAACACGTCTATGTTTATTTCCCGCTTCTACTAAGGGCTGGTTCGTGCACAGGTCAAGTTTACGGCCTTATTCGATCCTCTGCTAGCTGGCAGGTGGCAATATATTTTGCCGTTCCTGGGACTTTTGTCCTAGGTAAGGAAAATGCTCTCTCATGATCCGAGCATTTCCATTGGAGGTCCCTAGGTCCTCCAATCTTTTGTAAGGTGAAACCATCGGTAAAAGCAAATGGAATAGGTAAATATTTAAATTATATTTTTTAATTTATTTAAAAAAATTGTTTGAATCTTACTTGCTCCGCTTATCTCAATTTTATAGTTGTGGTATGTCAAATTAATACCATAGAACACCACTGTATCATAGAGACCCTATATATTTCCAGGGGTACTTCGTACATGTGGGGATATTAATCTCCTTTTATATATATATATATATATATATATATA
>OZ024740.1:159420711-159425711 GCA_964016885.1 Eledone cirrhosa
ATCAATCTGTGAACGCAGGAGTAAATATTTCGAAAAACTTTGCAACCGAGGGAAAACAGGAAGATGATACTTGGGTCGTGAAGACGTTCCCTGGCAATAACGGGAAATAAGTGAGGATAATTACGTGGGACCCCATTTTCTCACCATACGGCTCAATAGGCAAACTCATAAACTATTGTAAATAAACATATTTAACAATAGATGCACATATAATTTTAAGTTTTCTTACAGGAATTTGTTATTATCGTCAACATCCAAAACATAAACATACACATACCAACCATAATTAAATATGGAATGATACGTGATGCCCCCCCCCCCCCCCTCCCCACAACCCCGGCGGTCAGAATGGAGAAGGCGTTTCCTCGGAGGACGACCGTCTTCCACGCCATGCTGCCCTCAACGAGGTCATAAAGCATGGCTTGGACGCTGCAGCCATGCGAGGGGCTGGACCGAGGGGACGGCAAAAGGCCAGATGGCATGACTATCTTCCCGTTCTGTGGTGGCTAACCCCTCGTCTGGGATGCCACTTGCACCGACACTTTCTGCAGCCGCAACCTGGTGCAGTCTGCGACTAACCCGGGTTCTGCTGCACGTCGCGCTGAGGAGGCTAAACTCTCCAAATACCGGTCGCTCTCCGACAGGTTTGCGGTTGTACTCCTGGCAGTGGAGACTTCTGGTGTCCTCGGCCCTTGGGCTACCTCCCTACTCACCACCATAGGCTCTGAGCTGGCCAGACGCAGGTGTGAGCCCCTCAAGTTGAAGTGGCTTTTCCAGCACGTCTCCCTTGCCGTCCCCTCCGGGGAAACGCCTTCTCCATTCTGACCACCGGGACTGTGAGGGGGGGGCATCGCGTATCATTCTATATTTAATTATGCATATTTAATTACCAGTGCATTACGTCGTTATGTGGAGTGATAAGAAAAAAAAATATATATATAAATATTTGTGTGTGCGTATGTATTGTATATGTATGCGTATGTATGTGTCGGCGCATACTTATGCACTGGCCTAAATCTTAACTATTGGTGGATTGGCAGTATCGGTACAGGGTCGGACGCCATGCTTTGACGCATAGAGTTACGGCCCTTGCCATTCTGAGTTCAAATGCCGCGGAGATTAACTTTGCCTTTCATCCTTACAGGGTCGATAAAATAAAGTACCAATTTCATCGACTTTTCCCTCCCACCAAATTGCTGGCCTTGTGCCTATATAAGAAACCACTATTTTAATAACCTCTGTCATTTTAGTTTAACTACTTTATTTACATTATTCTCAAACTCCGGAGCTGAGAATCATTCGGTATTCTAAATAAAATATTACCCTAATGATTCCATTTATACCATAAACATGTTTTTGTCTTTGCGTGAAATTGTTCTCAGCGCTCCACATAACGACGTAATTATCCTTGTTTTTTAACGCGATCACGAACCAATGTATCATCTTCCTGTTTTCCTTCGGTTGTAACGTTATTCGAAATATTTACTTCTGCGTCCACAGATTGATTTTCTTAGTTTCAGAAGATCCCGTTAAAGGTGAAAGTACCGATTCTTTGCTTAAACTTTAATGTTATATATATATATATATATATATATATATGTGTGTGTGTGTGTGTGTGTGTGTGTGTGTGTGTGTGTGTCTGTTGGAGACGCGGGACATGGCAGCGATAATGAGGGACAGAGACCGCTGGAGAGAACTCGTCCATGGATATCGGGAATTTTACTCACCCTATATATATATATACTCTTTTATTCTTTTACGTGTTTCAGCCATCCAGCTGAGGCCATGCTGGGGCACCGCCATATATATAATTTTGATTCCATCTCTAAGTTTTTCTGGGGGCTTTCTGTCACCGACCCATCTGAAATCACTCTTGCTTTCATATTCTACATTCTCTCGACATCTATTCTCAAGTCTGCATTCTGTATTTTCTCGTGTTCTCTATTATTGATTTCATGTTCTCCTAAGCAAGCTACATCGATCAACAAACACGTCCTTTCAATACCTTAAACTATTAAAGATATGACTCGCCTTGTATTTTCAAGAACTCTGTCTGTATTGTAAGTCCCACAAAAGTTTCAGTCTGATCTTCTAAGACTTTCTCTAGTTTGTGCTGATACCACTTCTCATTGGTTGCAAACCCACATTTCTTGCATAAAGATCAATGGAGGTGTAAGCACGCTTTATCATGACACCTTTTATATTGCCTCTTACAAGCATGTCACTGCCACTCACGATATGTGTTACACTCTCCACGTTCTTCCCACATAACCCACACTTAGTTGTTTCATCTGAGTTACACATATTCCTTATCACGTTTGTGTTTAGTGATTGGTCTTGAGCCGCTATTAATAAGCTTATTGTTTCTTTTTTTAAGAACTCCTTTTGTCAACCAATTCCATGAATATCTTCCTTTTACTTCCTTCGTTTTTTTTTCAAATGGACCATGTAATTCTAAACTATCCCTTGTGATCAGACGGACATTTTTTAGATCCACGCAGAGCGACGAAACCGTTCTGTGTCTAGTGTTCGTGAACTACTGACTTGTGTCGAATAACTATTTTCGCATGTAGGATGGATCCAGCTATCGACCGAGTTCATTATGAAGATTGCCTCGCCACCATCTTTTGGCCGGGAAGTGCAGACAGTATTCCTCTGGCCGGTGACTGTGGCGAAAGTGGTTGTGTGGTTGATGTGACTGAAAGGACTGAAGACAGACACTTTCGTCTTTGGCCAAACTCTCATGAAATTTTTCAAGTTTCACATGGAAAAGAAAGTGAGGCTGGAGAGGGACGTTCTTCCCCCAGTACTTTGTCAAAATGTGGATGAATGTAGCGAGAATGACTCGTGTGAATGGGCCTACTCTGACCATGCACCTCTAGGTTGGATAGTTTGAAGAGAAGAAGGGCGCCCTACAAGTTTGCTCTTGGAGTGTATACTGGTTTAGGATTGGTGAGGTTCCTGATCCACTTCTACGTGATACTCTCCTTAGGGAATTTTCATTATGTATTTTGCAGTTTATTGTTATCTGTTATCCTTGTTTACTCGATTTTATTATAAACTCCCACTGTCCCTCTCTTTTTTTATTGCCTTCCGTATGTCGGCCTTTGTGGTCAATAAATAAATGATTATAATAATTATGATTGAAACTTCCTTTGAGTTCTGCTTCATTCCAAATCATGCGGAATGTCAGCCTGGCACCTGAGGCAAAATTTGATAATACACACATTTTACAATCAATTTCACACAAATGATGCCATAAGGGCACAAACAACAGTAAAATGTCGTTGCAAAGTATTCAAATTGATAATGTTCTCCATAGGACACCAGCAGAACCAGTCAGCACTATTTTCTGTATCTCTTGCAGCGATGGCTTTCCAGGTATTATTATCATCATCATTATTATTAGGGAGGTGGATTGGCAGTATCGGTAGAGAGTCAGACACCATGCTTTGCAGCATAGAGTTATGGCCCTTTATGTTCTGAGTTCAAATCCCGCCGCAGTTAACTCTGCCTTTCATCCTTACTGCTTCGATAAAATAAAACACCAGTAATGCACTGGGGTAATTGCTGGCCTTGTGCCAAAAGTAAAAACAATTACTACTACTGAGTGCTACACCCGTCGAGGTATGTTAGTTATGCCTTTCTTCCTGACAGGGTTAATAGAATAAAGTACCAGTAATGCATTGATGTAGAGCTAATCGACTTTCCCGTTCTCTTCAAATTGCTGGCCTTGTGCCAAAAATCAAAATGACTATTGTTTAATTTCCTAGGGAATGGCAGTGTTACGATTATTTCAGAAACTGGTAGGAGAGAAGTGAGAAAGTTACCTCAAACCAGAGACCTGGTCCCAACCCGTTAAAGCCATCCAAAGGCTTACTGGTGACGTTAAACCATGCAACAGTAATCCACGGAGTGATTTGGTTTAAGAATATCTTCCTCTCATCCATATTACAACTGCGAAGGCCTTGAAAAGATATCATGCTTCTTCCATTTCGCTTCTGATTAAGTCTTTACAAAATAAAACTAAAATAATAATAGATCGATATAACACCTTAGTTCATGTTATAAAACCAGCATGAAAAAACCATATTTATTAATAGAGATTGATTTTCTCACTAGTCCTCAATTGACCTTAAGTCATTTAGGGATAATTTACTGTCACAAACCATTAACCTAGCAATTCTTTCCATTCTCTTTCTGTCTTTCTATCTTTCATTGTGGCTAATAAAGAAATCTATCTTCTTCTTCTTCTTCTTCTTCTTCTTCTTCTTCTTCTTCTTCTTCTTCTTCTTCTTCTTCTTCTTCTTCTTCTTCTTCTTCTTCTTCTTCTGTCCTTGCTATTGCTTTTGTACGTGCTATTGCTTTTGTACTTGCTATTGCTTTTGTATTGTTTTCCTTCGTCTTTTAATTCTATTTCTCATCATCACCATCTTCATCATCATCTGCCGTTTTACGCTCCCCTCGCCCCCTTCCCTCTTCTCTCTTTCTAGTCGTTAGTTTTCCATTTCCAACCATTAAGCTCTTATTATTTCCTTTACAGTAATCTTCCATATTCTATTCCACTCATTTAAAACGTTCCTCATTCTTTCGTTTGATCCACTTTCACAGATAACAGTTCAGTATTTTGTTTTTCAGTTTCACATTTAAACTTCATCTAACACCTGCCTCACGCACTATCAGCATACACACACTCCAATGCACAAACGATCATTTATGTGTGTATGTATGGTTAAGAAGTTCACTTGGCAGTCATTAAGTCTCAGGTCTGTTCCCACTTCATAGCATCTTAGATAAGTATAATTTACCACAGACTCAGGTAGACTCATGCCTTGAGAGTGAAATTCGTTTGTATTCCAGAGATACACATGTATGTATATATGTATGTATGTGTGTATGTTCTTCTGGTTTTATAATTTTACAAAGTTTTACCAATAGAGAGAGAGAATCGGTTTCTAACATAGACACAAGACTCTCTCATTAGAATTTAGACAACATCA
>OZ024740.1:159430711-159433211 GCA_964016885.1 Eledone cirrhosa
ATAATGTATCTAATACCCTGTTATTCTGTGTACCTGCCAAACGGACAATCATATCATGTCTGTCAGTAGTTACAGATACACAGATACACTTGCCCTAACATATATTTACGCACACTTTTTCACTATACGTACACATTTGTACATACACACATATGTACATCTGTGAGCGTATATACATATACACACACCTAACTATATTTCTTGAAAGATTTTTATATATTTCATATGGCTATTGTAATTCCTTTACCTATATTTATATAATTTTTTTTGCTTCTCTTGATGAGACTTTCCAAGTATTTAGCCATGTTTTATATTGCCTCGTCTGACGAACGAATGAAGACGTTTCTTTCGTATTCGCCTTATTCGGGAAACCTCTGGTAATGAGGTAATTATATTGATTTTTATACATTATATATATATTAGAAAGTGAGGTTTTTTTTACAAAATGAAAAATAACCAAGGTTTCCTACACGAGTGTTGAACAAAAGGGCAACGATGGTTGTTAAACACTGTACGGCTTAATTCGGGATGTTTATTTACAAACACACCGAGCATTATAATAAATGTTCGGTAAATCCATACGTACATATATATATGTGTGCATGCATGTATATATATACATACTACTGTACGTCTGTATACATATATATGTATGTACGTATACATACTTATATATATATATATATATATATATATATATATATATATATATATATATAGAGAGAGAGAGAGAGAGAGAGAGAGAGAGAGAAATATAAACGGTTGTGTATAGAAGATTATATTAATAAAAGGAATTCCAACTTTGTCTGATTTACTCGTTTTATTTACTATCCTTTAAAATGTATAATGGTATTAGAATGAAATAGTATGGTAGAATATTAAATGTTAAGTGTTAATTGAACAAGTACATTCGTGCTTTCGCAATCTTCAGGTTCATATTGTGTGGTGACAGTCAAGTTTGCAATTTTCAACTGTAATGAGATGCGTAAATGTTGTGTCTTATATACAGTGGAAAGTGGCCCCAGAATGCTAAATCTTGCAAACTGTATTTCGACCAATCGCTGTGTAGTTTCACTGGATTACTAAAGCTGATTGGTTTAGGCGTCACGGTTGGTTGAGCATGTCTAACGACTACTAATTGACCCTATCCAAAGCATCAATTGTTTTGCTATTTTTAGAAATGATGAAAATACCATTTTCTAGTAATCATCACCATCAACATCACTTTTATTATTATTATTGTTGTTGTCGTTGTTAGTGGTCGTAGTTATAGTCATAGTAGGATTAATACCGCATTATTATTGTATCGGTAGAGGGTCGGACGCCATGCTTTCCAGCATAGTTACGTCCCTTTACGATCTGAGTTCAAATCCCGCCGAGGTTGACTTTGCCTTTCATCCTTACGGGGTCGATAAAATAAAGTACCAGTAATGCACTGGGTAATTGCTGGCCTTGTGCCTAAATTAGAAACAATTATTATTGTTCATTTAGCTTGGGTTTGAATTTATCAATACAATTCTTTTCTTTGATTTTTCTCTTGATTTCACTTGGGCTGTGTAATTTATAGAATGGGAATATTATAAATATTCCCTGACCACATGTTGCAAGCTGGTTACTTAGGGGTATCTGACGGACATTTGGGTCTCTGATTTTCTGTCGGTGTACCCGTGCACGTTCCGATAGTGCATATCCAGTTTGACCGACATAGTTCTTCACAATTCTTCACACACACACACATATATATATATATATATATACCAGTTCGCCGATACACAGAATGCGTTGGTCGACGTAAAATGTTATTTGTATATCTTATTAATTCTGAAGATTCCAATTATTGGATTATATAATTAATTAATTAATAATTTCTTAATTGTTAACTATAATCAATAAAATGGATAATATAATTAGCAGTGTTTGGTTTTATTGTCAATACATATATATATATATATGTATATATATATATATGTATATATATACATAACGCATCCAGTACACTCTGGCAGATTATTAGGCATCCAGCTGTAGAAACCATGCCAAATAAATTATAGATAGGTTTCTTCTCTCATGTTAATTGCATGTCGACCTCTCTATTGCCATGCAAGGTGCACTACGTACAGTGCAAGAATATATGTAAGCTAGATGGGGTCCAACTCGTCCGGGAAATTAATTGCTCCGATAATGTACTGACCTCGTATTTGATGAGCTGTCCAACTTTTGCTAGCAGTGAACATGAAATTTAAATTATGCTGCTGATGATGAAGATGATATTTGTATGAGACCCCATACACTAGTATTTCAAAGTTTCATATGATACATAAACATCTGTGGAGTAAGATAATTCTCCTAATCATCAATATCTAATTTATAGTAAGATGGCGTTATGATATGTAACAGAACAAGGATTATGAGCGAAACACTTAAATCTATTATTAACATTATTGGGTTATACGTACTTCATAAAGAAGCATAAATTGTAGATTGAATCTTACTCTTTATA
>OZ024740.1:159443211-159470711 GCA_964016885.1 Eledone cirrhosa
CTTAGAAATCCCATCGAAGCCATCTTTACCTTTTACCTTTCAGTTTCAAAGAAATGCAGTATCCACCGAGTACTGGAACGATATTTTAGACTGTCTTCTTTCCCATGAATTTAAGACCTTGTACCTATGTAAATTATCAGTATCCATGATGATTTAAACTGTAAAGTAAAACTAACTACAGCCATCACTAGCAATTTGTATGACTTGATAGCATGTACTAGGCTTTCGCTAAGAGTATTAAGTACACATACTGTCGCTGGAAGACACAGACACTCTCTCTGCGTTCAATCATTTGATCTTATAGAACATCCAAAATGTGACATCTGGGTGGAAAGTGAGCTGCACCAACAAAGAGCTGATACTGTGTGTATCGGCTCCGAAAGGATGAAAAACAAAGTTGATTTTGGTGGAATTTAATCTGAACACGCAGAGACCTGAAAGAAATATCCAACTCTCTAACAACTCTACTAAATCGACTGCCTTAAGCTGTAAAGTAAATAGATACAAAAACTAAAGTTAGTACAACTCATTGCTGTAAACAGTAGCATTAAGTATAATACTGATGTGTGACATTTTGAATAGCATTTCTCAGTTGCAGACAAAGCTAACCATGACAGATTATCATCCAAGGCAAAATGAAGAACTATAATCTTATCTGCTTAGCAGTATAGACTATGATTCTTTGAGATTAAAAAAAATAAAAAATTAACCTTGTGGATCTTTTGTAATCCAGAAAGAGTTAGAATAAATAAATAAAACAAAATGCTATATCACTAAAAGTTATTTTCAGTTCTCAGTTAAATTCTTGTAGGGAGCAACATTGCATTATAGTTCTCCCTTATTTCAATTTAGCAGTATAGTGATATAACATGATACAGTATAGTATAATTTCGTGTGGTGCACTATACAGTTTAATTAGCATTAGCACTATCATAACATGATTCAAAGGATATACAATATGCTTCTGTAACATAAACATCCATTGCGTGACTTTTGTACGTTTGTTGTACACAAACATATTTTATATGCTTTCATATACACCTCAACTATACAGTTTACTTCAATTTAGGATAACAGGATATAGGCATGTTTATTGCAGGTATTGTCTAGAGGAGGAGGCAAGCTTTTTTACCACTTTCTAATCTGTACCCGATGGTGCTATTTGTGATGGTGTCGAGACAAAAGCTTCCTAACTAGCTGTTATTATTGCTGGGAATCTGAGTTCAAATCCCGCCGAGGTTGACTTTGCATTTCATCCTTACGGGGTCGATAAAATAAAGTACCAGTAATGTACTGATTAATTGCTGGCGTTGTGCCTAACGTAGAAACAATTATTGCTGGGGATCTATTTGATAAGGATTGACCTCAAGGTAAACAACAACAACTAGGAAATTAACAGTTCTGGTTCCGACTCTTTACATTCTGAGTTCAAAACCCGCCGAGGTTAGCTTTTCCATTAACGTACAGGAGTCGATTTAATCGATTTTCCCCTTTCCCCAAAATTGTTGGCCTTGTGCCTAAATCAGAAACCATATTTTTAAAAGTAGAAACAATTATTGCTAGTTCAGCAGCTGTCTACTCTCTCTCTCTCTCTCTCTCTCTCTCTCTCTCTCTCTCTCTCTCTCTCTCTTCTTGTCCCCCGAGACACAAATCATAAAGTGACTCTTACTACCACAAGTGTAACAGTCAGTCATCCTGCCATGCACCGTCAGTTACTTTGCATTTGTTTTTGCATTCAGGACAGAGAACAATTTCTGGATCACCTAGCTTGTCAACTTGCTTCACCCACGGCCTTGAATATTTAGCTTTATTCATTTGCTATTTCGAGGACTCACTGAAATTCGACTCCTAACTCTTCGCGAGGCAAATGTATGCCACTTTTCTTGTCCGTTTTTTAACAAATTCTTCAGATAAGGTGGCACAATATTTAGTGACGCATCGCTGCCAAATTTTGTTGATCTTATGCATGTTGAGAAATATTTTTTTCAAGCAATGTTCACACAATTGTTTCCAGTGACAGTTATGATCAACAAAGTGTGTATGAATGTTTATGTGGGTGAGAGAGAAAGGAAGAAAGAGCTGAGAGAGTCATCGAAAGAGGGTGTGTGTGATCTTCCCCTTTCTGCTGTGAATATTTAAATCAATATCGTTTTCTGTCATAAAGTTATTTTTTTCCCCATGTGCGTCTGTTTGTTCTGTGTTGTTAGCATTATTTATTCTATGTTTCTTTTTTTTTTAAATTTGAGATAATGCTTTTAATATGATTGGTGGTACCACTACTGTGGCAAACATCTACCCCCGCTACTCCAACAAAAGAAATCAGTGTGAATTGTGATTAAGCGTAACAAATTGAACAAAACGCCTTCAGAAATGGCTTTTTATCTCTCTCAAACTGGTGAAAAAATACCCCCCCCCCCCCAATAAACCTCTTGCCTCTCTTTTTAATAATTCAACGTGAGACAATGTAGAAAGTTTTTTTTTTAAATGTATCAATTTGGTAAAGTAATCTGACGATTCTTTAAATACACGCAGCTTGCAAAAGGGGCATCTTCTAAGTACAAAAAACACAAGGTTTCTAAATTATAGGAAAGATAAGTCGATTTTATTGGCGCCAGTACCTAACTGATACATTATTTTATCGAACCCGGAAGGATGTAAGGCAAAGTTGATCTCAACGGGATTTGAACTTGGAAGGTAAGGAACCAGAAAAATGCAGCAAGGAATTCGTTTGAAGCTCTAGCGGGTCTGCCAATCCATCGTTCTTAATAAATCATTTCATATCTAGGTATACGTTCAGCAATTTGGAGACGGGGCAGTCGATTACATCGACCTCGGTACTTCACTAGTACTGTATTTTATCGACTCAGGAAATATGAAAGGCAAAATTTATCTCAGCGGAAATTTAACTCAGATCATAAAAAATAGTGTATTGTTGATAGAATCAGACTCCTGTATAAACAGATTATTTCATTTTATCGACCCTGGATTAGGAGTATGAGGAACAAAGTTAAACTTCGTTGAGGGTTAAAATAAAATAAAAAGACAAAGATAGGGCATCTATAAACAGCAAGTCATTTTAAAATGTTCTACATGTAGTTAATATACTGAAGCCTATAGCTTCACTGAAATATGCTATTTATAAAATTTGTACTCAATGTTCTTTGTGTGTGTTGGTAGGGGCACTGTGGTTGTGATGGATGGTGGTATTATGTTTTATTCATTTTTTTATCATCCTTGAAAATTTCTTTAAAATGAATTGAACTGTGAGTGAACTAGCAATATAAGCGGAAATGTTCGGGTTCCATGCAATATGATCTGACTTCAGAATCATTCACAATGTAAAGATTCCAATATAATATTTCTCTCTCTAACTCCTCTCTCTCTCTCTCTCTCTCTCTCTCTCTCTATATATATATATATATATATATATATATATATATATATATATATATATATATATATATATATATATATGTGTGTGTGTGTGTGTAAACAGAAATAGCACAGAGACGCTGACAAAACGAGACAGAGTTTGTGGAACAGATAGAAAACGAATGAACGAAAACACAAACAGTCAAACAAGGAACAAGTTCCCATCATCGGCTGCCTATCGATATTCTCGTAGTTTCGACATCCTTACACACACACACACACACACACACACATATATATATACACACACGCACACAGACACACACCCATATACACACACACATATATATATACACACACACACACACACACGCACACACACACACACATATATACACACACACAGACACACGCACACACACACACACACACATATATATATAAATATATATATATATATATATATATATATATATATATATATATATATATATATATATATATATATATATATACATACATATCGAATAAGGAAAAGCGAAGTAATTTCAGATGTTAAAGTACTTTAATAATAATGCTGTGATACATATTTCAGTGGCCACAGTGGCTACACTGTTCCGTGCGCCAGTGACGCGACATCGTCAGACAGCTTGTTACATAATAAGGTTATGTTTCTGAGGCAATCCAAATTGAATCGACATGGGAACGGACGAAGTGTGTGCTCTTGGGTTCTTCGTCTGTTTCTCTGTGAGTACATACATATATAGGTAAAGTAAATAATGGTTCCTATTTATACACAAAGCCAGGGCAGCGGATTGGAAGTATCGGCAGAGCATCGGACACCAATCTTTGCAGCATAGAGTTACGACTCTTTACGGTCTAAGTTGAAATACCGCTGAGGTTAACTTTGCCTTTCATTCTTAATGGGTCGATAAAATAAAGCACCAGTAACGTACTAGGGTCGATTTAATCTACTTTCCCCTCGCGCCAAATTACTGGCCTTGTGTTTATACTAGAAATCATTTATACACAAAGACAGCATTTTATGGGAGAACGAGAAAGCCCATTACATAGACTCCAATATTTGATACGTTATTATATCGACCAAGTAGTTGACTGATACATTATTTAATTAACCCAGAAAGAATGAAAGGAAAAGTTTAGCTTCGTTGAATTTGAAGTCAGAACGTAAAGAGTCGTAACTAAATTATTCAAGGCATTTGTCAGACGGTCAAACGATTCTGCTAACTAATTGTTCCTAACACAGGTACAAGACCAGAAATTTGAGGGAGAGATGAGTCGATTATATTTATTCCAGGACTTGGCTGATATTTTATTATATCGAACCCTGAAACACGAAAGGCAAAATTTGTCTCAGCCACAACAAATACTATAAGGTAACACAGTAACAAATACGTTAAAATAAACCCTTTAGATCCCAAATTCAAATGTAAATCATTATCATCACATGAAACACATTCATATGTAATCATTTTAAATCCTCCAACATTCAATTTTATTTTATATATATATATATATATATATATATATATATATATACATAATTAAGATAAATCAAAATGAATTTAATCTAAATCAAAATTATGGGTGTCATGCCAGAAAGGCATGCGCCATATCACCCGTAAAATAAGGTCTAAGATCTGTGCTTGCACACTTGTAAAAATTATCCCCTCTGATTGTTTCATATGTTTATTTATGTTAATCAATTTCTAGTTGTTATATATATATATATATATATATATATATATGTGTGTGTGTGTGTGTGTGTGTGCCTGTGTGTCTGTGTGTCTGGGTGTGTATGTGTGTCGGACTAGACACGGAACTTGGATTTCCGAAGTGCCTGTCCGTGATTCAGAGCGCACACATTTAGTTATTAGTGGTAAGTTCGGGATTACGTGTGGATTTTACTTTTTCTTCACATTTCTCTTTCCATACCTCCCTTCTGTCTCTACCTACAAACACTTCTTCCTAAGACGAATCCACAATATACACACTTTGACATACATACCTACATCAGCATACATCCTACATACATTTCTATCCACATATAAACACAATGACATACGTAAACACACATGTTCTATGGTGCAACACAAATATACACAAATTCGCATACATTTTGATGTTTATAGATATACACGTGCCGACACGCACACATACACATACGCACACATGTATTGCACATATCAGTGTATACATATTTGTACACAAGTATCCCATACAGCAGAGCCTAATGTATTCCACTTGCAGTACGTACAATCTGGACTCACATATCGTTTGTGCAAATGACTGGAAATATCGAATAATGTACGCCATTTTTACCAGTACCACAAAAATACTGGTCCACACACACACACACACACACACACACTTCTCCGTATAAGACAAGAGCGGAAAAATATGTTTCAACATGTTAAAATACCCCCCCCACACACACACACACACACGTACACACACATTCCTACTGACCGATTCATTTCCATTATTACAACAATGAACCACTTTACTACACACACACACACACACACATATTTGTCTTAATAGACACCTGAACTGTTGACCTCTCAACATGACTGCAACTCAATCAAGCGGAAAAGGACACTCTTCGACAAACCTACATTTGGCGCGAAACCAGCTCTCGCTAAAATCAATTTAAACATTCACGTGACTTCTACCGACCAATCAAAATTGTTTTGACTACAAGAATTTTTGCAACACGAATTGGCGCGAAATTTATAGTACTTATTCACGTGACATTCAACAACCAACCAAATCTTAATACCTCCCAAGCCACTTTTTTCACACAAAACAGGAAGAATTTCCAAAACTGATCAGATTAGAGCAAAAATCACGAGCACTCTATCTCAAAATTATTTTTGAAAAGCATAAGAAATGCGCAACCGGTAAAAACTTAGAACTAAAAATGAATACTAATACTTATTACTAATTTATACTTAATCCTAATTAAACTATTTTTCACTGGGAAAAATTGTCAGCATTTTCTTTTCCTTTTTACTAATATATCACAACTCGTGTGTCACACCTCTATTTTTTGTTAGTATATATATATAGTTTAATAAATGAACAGAGAACAAAAGACACAGAGGCAGTACAAATGATGTGGTTTATAGTTTCACGCTTGATAGTGGGGGGGCGACGTTTCGGGCATAAGCCCTTCATCAGGAGAACAGTGGGTAGGAAGAGAGATCCGAGGGTGTGTGGGGGTGGGGTGGAAAGACATTTAAAAAAATGGGAGGGGAGAAAGAGGAGGGAAAACAATTTTTTAGAGAGTAAAGGAAATTTGTTAAATGTACAAATAAAAATAAAAATAAAAATAAAAATAAAAATAAAAATAAAAATAAAAATAAAAATAAAAATAATCAAAGGGTGAAAGGGTGTGAGGCGTGTAGGGGTGGTGGTGGGTGGAGAGGGGAGAGGGGGTTGGCGAGGGGAGAGCGAGGCGGATGGTCCGAGCGGGGAGGGCTGAAGGTGGTGTTTGTGTATAGGTGTAGGTGTACCTGTGTGTACTTTTGTGTGTGTGTGTGTGTGTGTGTGAATGTGAGAGTTGGGGGAAGAACGACGTTCCATGTTCAGGTAAAAGGGAAACCGGTGTGTACATGGGGTGATATATATATATATATACTGTAGTATTTGACTAAATTACTAGATTAGGTTTTAAACCCTTTACTCCATGCTTTATCTTTCTATCAACACCCCATACTTTAATAAAATCAATGAATCTGTTTTAAACTTACTGGTTTCAAACTAAACAACTTGAATAATTATCTAATGAAATGTTAATAGCCTAACTTCTCAAGACTAACTGCCGATAATAATATGCATTGTGTACCAGTATATCGATGTGTTTATTTGACTGAGCATACCTTTTTTATAAAGTCTGTCTCACATTCTCTTTCTCTCTTTATCTAACTATCTATTTGTCTGTCTATCCATCTATCTATTTCTCTACCCTTCCTTCTCAATCTTATTACTTTACCAGACCTATCAACTCTCCCCGTTGGACGGGAAGATCTCCCACCCACTTTGGGTTGGGTGAGAGATGTCTTCTCTTGTGGGTATAGCTTTCATTGTGTAAAATCTCCCAATTTGTCTCATTTCTCTCCGTTTTGAGGCACTTTTATTTCAAGATTTTCACCGTTTGTTTTTTTTAGAAGTTGGCAGGTCTGCTTTACTAGCAAATCCTTTCTTCCTGTTCCTCACAGGCGCTCTGTTCTGTGGAGCGAGATAAAAAAAGATGCATAATAGAATACGATTTTCATAACCAGAGAGAGAAAGGAGGAAGAAAAATAGTGTCGTCTCAAATACCATGCATTTTGTAAGGCATGGTATATTTGAGAAAGAATGAGAGAGAAATTTTATCCTTATTCTTTGGAATATGTCATACATATAAATATCTAATATATATGTGAATCACTGTCAATTTTAATGACGAGGCTCACTAAAGCTCTATAATTTTGACATAGCCGATATTATAATTCAGACAATTGACATATCCCCAACAGTTTTCTTTAAAACGCACCTTCTAGTTACTTGCGCATACTAGAATATTTCTACAATTTATCGTCTCTTAAATTATATATCAATGTATATTTCTGTGCAATCATCTCATATAATTTGATGGTGTTCTATATCATTTAATTTATTTCATTTTATATTGTTTTCTGTAATCAACTTTTATAATTGGAATAGTCTTCTCTGGTGATATAGTAAACGATTTCGATTCTCACCTCTCTTACCAATCGGCCCCACCTCCTGTCATACATTATTTCCTCCCATTACACACATAAATATTTGCTGTTTTATACGATTTACTTATATAAATGGTTCTTATGAGATTTTTGACACCTTTCAATTGAAATCACGAAAATCTTAAACTTGAACTGTATTATCAACTTAATATAAATAATTTCTTCATTTAGTTTGCTCTGCATCTAACGTTGAGATCTTTATAACTATGAGTGTATATATATGTCCTGGCATTGAAATCAACATTGAACGGTTTGACACTCATATGCCGCACTAACCTCTATTGTCACTTTGCAACACACTTATCTCCTTTTACTCTAATTCTCCTCGCACAACAGCCATATCATTACATACAGGCCGTGTTGTCAAACCTTTCCTTGCTTTCGTCTTTTTCCTCTTTTCCTACATTTTCTCTTCCTCTTTCTACCACACGATGAAAGGTGTAGCCCGAAACGTTAAGTACTGACTTTTCACATCTGAACGGTAAACTAATATTCTCAATTGTTACCGTATTCCGTCTTCTTTACGTTTTTGCTGTTTCCATCTCTCCGCCCACTAGGAATAGCACACACGCACACACACACACACACACACACACACACACACACACACACACACACACACACACACACACACACACACACACACACACACACACACACACACACACACACACATATATATACACACACACACACAAACACACACACACATTATTGGCTTATTCACTTCATCTGAAACATTTGTAAGGGATTAAAAACAATTATCTGATGAAAGAATATTGAGTTTCCTTTAATACATTTATATATATATATATATATTATATATATATATATATATATATATATATATATATATATATATATATATATATATATATATATATATATATATATAAATAAACATACATATATATATATGTGTGTGTGTGTATGTGTTTGTATGTACACATATGTACACATATAGACATGTGTATATATATGTGTATATATATATATATACATATATATATATATATATATATATATACATATCTGTGTGTGTATGTGTGTGTGTGTGTGTGTGTGTGTGTGTTCTGTGTGTATATATCTGTGTGTGTGTAAAAGTTTTCATCTGTTAGAATTAAAATTGTTTCTGCGCATGGAAATTCCATCACTCAGTAGTAAGCTTAAGTAAGTTATGTTGACGTGGGAGACCGCCAATTGTCTTTTCTTCACACTACCAATGTTGTCTGAGGGGAAAGCAATGGCCGATACATATTTGTAGTAGAGTTACTGAAGGCCAGCGCAGAACGAAAAAGCTGGAGTATGCCAAACACGCTAACAACTACTCGAATCCACCGCCATGTACTGGGACTTTATTGACCCTAGGAGGCAAAGGTGACTTCGGTAGATATCATGGTTATATATGCAAATTGTCGAATTTGTACTGCACATCGAAATACTTAAGTTTTGATCAATTTCGAAGCCACATTGAGTCACTCCCTCTATACCTGGAAAGTTGCTGCAGCTTCAGTGACACAAACACACTCACACACTCCCCCCCCCCACACACACACATAACAAATGTAATCTGCGTTTTTCGAATATTAATATTAACATTTGATTCGTTTGCAGTTATGCAAACAGGCCTCAATTTTATAGCCATGTCAGTAAAGTGAACACTTCATTCTTGCTCTTGTGTTGGCATTCGAACAGAACTGCAGACACTGATGTTTCTGGGTATCGCCCTTCATCAGTACAGCTCACTGTTCACATGCCAAACTGCCAGAGCTAGTGAAAATATATGCTATTTTCAAAAATACACAGTGACTGATCGACCTGATTTGCATATTAGCAGACTGGCTGATCAGTCAGATCTGCATATTAGCAGATCCACTGATCAGCCAGATTTGCATATCAGCAGACTGGCCAGTGAGTTTCCTGTATACGAGCGATAAATGTTATTATTAATATTCGAAAAACTCAGATTACATTTATTGTATTCAGCCATGTAGGGCGAAATTTCCGTTTATATATATATATATATATATATATATATACATACACACACGCTAGATACCCTCGTCAGGGCCATAACATATTTCAGCCCTTACCACTTCCGCGCCCTTCCCATAAAATTCAAATGAGTTACTCGTTAAGTTAATCATACACTCGTCACACCCAAGACGCCATCAGGTTCAACAACTCTAACTGAACAAAACAAAAATACTAAAAATAAAGATTTATCTAGACATGTCAGATACATAGATTCTTTCTGCAGTAAGATTGAAATTTCACAGTCTTTGTTATTAGCTGAAAAACTACCCCCAAATGCCGAGAAACATAAATATTCCAGAGCATTAATACGACAGCTTAACAAACAGTATCTCTCCTACTAAGCTCAGAGAATCATAGAAAAAGACAGACACCCACAAATAGCTGCAACCTCAATAGCTTCGCTGGCTTCAAATACGTGGAGGGACAGTATCTTTCATATTATGATGAAGTTCAGAATGCATTTGCTGTGGTCATCACTGGTATTTACTGGCTTATAAGAATGGTGAAGGTAGTGTAATATGTTGTCCTACATCCAATAAGACTCACAACTGATTATCGGAGGAGGCAGTGCATGCAACATGTCCAGGCAGTTATATAGCACCCGGTTAGATTCATCGCTACATGTCTGAATATGGCGTGTACAGGAATAGACAGTAGAGAGAGTAATATATATCGAGACTGTTACATTCCGTCCCGCGTGACTTATCACTGCGTGTAGTGCGTAATGTCGTCCTCAGCTGGGATAATTTGGAGGATGGATCTTTAGGGTCATGCCACGCCGTTCGATCAACTATCTGCGTGCCCATAGGATTACTCGTTTAGGGGTGACTTTTGGTTACACAACAGCAGTAACAACAATGCTAACTACAAACCAAGGAGATTGATTGGTGGGGGTAGAGAAAGAGTTGGATTTAGACCTTGGGGGGGGGGGGGGGCCCTCATACACGAAAAATTAGAATACACAGCAAACTTCCCAATTTCACATATCAAAGTTAGCTTGGTATATGTAATTGGAATTGAAAAGTTATACATACAAGTATTAAATTCAAAATTTCTAACCATCCTAAAACTAAAAAGTTCGGCTGAGGGCACAAATAAATTACCACGGCCGTCGGTGATGCCCCCCCCCTACTGCAGGGGGGAAATGGGGCAATTACCCTTTGCCCTCCATTAAATCCGAACCTGAGTAGGAAGCATCGATATGATCCTTCGACCTCCGAGAATTAGAAATTTACATAGACGGTCATGTGAAATTTCATGTTTTCCTAATATGAACAATTATCAAATCAGTTCTTGAAATCATTTATTGAGCTCGATTCAGCAAGCACTTTCAGACAATCAATTCAAGTTCTCATAGATCAATATAAGAATAAGGAATTTTACCTTGGTGGCTTGTTGAACTCTTTCTAAATAATTTACAAAATTACATTCTTGTTAATGACAGGTGGAATTCTAAGATATGTTTCAAAGTCGAGCGTTTCATTATTATTTCACGAGAAACATTATATTAGTCATCTTGTGGGTGTAGAATATTGAAGACAAATGGAGCGCTGCAAGTCTAACCTCATACAGCCGCTCATTTTAAAGCTGCAATTAAGTTAGTGGCTTTCTTGTGTGTATTTCAGCAAGAATCTAAAAGCTTCGATAAAGTTTGTTTCCCAAAAGATGTTAGTGTATATTGTTGTTGATGGTGGTGAGGATGTTGTAGATACAGCACCACCGAATGGTTATGGAGTTCGCTTTGCAACCATTAAGTCTTGAGTTCGATTTCCATAGCCACGAGTCGACGCCTGCCCTATGAAACTGGGTAGATGATTGGAATCCCTTTGCATGAACTGTTCCTGTAATTTAAAGGGCCAGTCATATCACACCTTGTCATTCTGAATCTCCCTCAATCTTATGTTAAGTGTACACGTGTTTGTGGAATACTCAGCCATTTATTTGTAAATTTCATGAGCAGGCTGTTTCTCTGTTGGAATAACTGGAACACTCATTGTCAAAAATGACGGGGTGGGGCTGGGGTTTCTTTCGATTGTTGTTGTTGTTAAGTCATTTTCCTGATAGTTGAAACTCAGGATGAAGCTGACGCTGTTTATAATAATTGTTTCTACTTTTAGCACAAGGCCACCAATTACCCAGTGCATTACTGGTACTTTATTTTATCGACAATAATGATTTCTACTTTAGGCACTAGGCCAGCAATTTTGGGGGGAGGCGAAAGTCGATTACATCGACCCCAGTGTGTTACTGGTACTTTATTTTATAGACCCCTGTAAAGATAAAAGGCAAAGCTAAACGGAATTTGAACTTAGAACATAAAGGGCCTTAACTCTATGCTGCAAAGCATGGTGTCTGACGCTCTACCGATACTGCCAATCCACCGCCCTAATAATGATAATAAAAATACTTTTACCACAAGGCCAACAATTACTCCAGTGTATTACTGGTACTTTATTTTATCGACCCCGTAAGGATGAAAGGCAAAGTTAACCTCGATAAAAATAATAATAATTATAATCGATGAAAATCACGACGACGACGACGACAACGAGGATGATGATGATGATGATGATGTTGATGATGATGATGATGATTATGATGATGGTGATGGTGATGGTGATGATGATGATGATGATGATGATGGCGACGACGACGACGACGACGACAACGATGATGATGATGATGATGATGATGATGATGATGGCGACGACGACGACGATAACGATGATGATGATGATGATGATGATGATGATGATGATGATGATGATGGCGACGACGACGACGACGACAACGATGATGATGATGATGGTGGAAGTGCAGATGGTGCGGAAGATTTTGATATTGCTGCTGATGATGATACTGACGATTATGACATTTAACGATGATGATACTGAAGATATTGATTAAAACTGAAGTAAAATTCTGAAACCTAGTATTTTAAGTAATGTTAATCTTCAAACATTAATCCTGCCTTAGCTGTCGGATAAATGTGACAATTGAGAGGACTGGAATTATTGTTTGCAGGGAATAGAATAAATCAAACGTTTCTTATTGTTGTTGTAGTTGTTGTTATTGTGTTTGTTGCAGTTGTGTTTGTTGTTGTGGTTGTGGTTGTGTTTGTTGTTACAGCTGTGGTGGTTGTAAATGTAGCAGCGGTACTTGTGACTGTTACGGTAGAAGTCGTATAGTGTTTGTGGTTGTGCTGTTTGTTAATATAGTTGTTGTTGCAATGGCTGCTGTTAGTTTAGAAGTAGTAAATGATGTTGTTGCGATTGTTATTGTAGTTGTGATTGTTAATATTTTCATAATATTTTCGTAAGTTTTATTCTTGTTGCAGTTGCTTTATTTTTTCATTTAAAGAGTATTATAATTTTTGTTTATCATATAACCGAATGTATTTGTAAATATGTGTGTGTGTGTGTGTGTGTGCGCATGCATATTCTTATGCGTCTATGCGTATACACACGTACACACAGATACAACCATATATATATATTCTTACACAAACACACACACACAAAAAAAAATATATATACATATATATATATATATATATATATATATATACACACATATGTACATATATATATATATTCACACACACACACAAATATATACATATATATATATACACATATACATATATATGTATATATAGTTACTTATTTACGGTAACATTTTGACTAACTGGGTTGTGTATGCAACGCACCAATCAATGAATAATGATGCATTTCGGCTAAGCACTCAACGTCATGTATTTTCTTCCAAATATGACTTGTAATCAAAATTGTAATGAACCAGTATGATAAGTAAAAGCTATTTTGTTTTGTAAACATAGCTAGTAGAGATTTAACAGAAAATAATTTAAAGCATATTTGTTAATTTATAGTTTATAGTGTCTTTACTAGTGGACAGATAATTGTAAGAATCTGCAAAGAGATAAATGTGTAATGTGACGCAGCTATAATGCTGTTTTGAATTTTTCAAGAATGTGATTTCATGTGATACATGATGTCAAGAGTTAACGACTTACATGTGAATTATAACAAATCATTGAAATCTTTGACATAGAGGAGAAACGATTATATTGTATATATCAGATATACAGTGATTTGACAGTATTATATTAATTGAATCAAATCCCGCCGAGGTTGACTTTGCCTTTCATCCTTACGGGGTCGATAAAATAAAGTACCAGTAATGCACTGGATAATTGCTGGCCTTGTGCCTAAAGTAGAAACAATTATATTAATTGAATATGCATCTAGATAATGGTATAAGTATTTGGAAACGACTTTGGACTAACAATTATACATAATAGATACACAGCAAAACAAGAAGCCCACACCACAACGTCAGTTGAACAGCCTCAGTTTTGTCCAATGGACTTACTAGCATTACAAACAACCAGCAATGTCTATTATATCTAAAATAACTCTACAGTACAGGAATATTAAATGATTCGTAAAAAGATGGTGTGAGATGCCAACATATTTCTGATTCTAAAGCGTGAATGAAAAGAAATATATCATAAAATTAATGGTAAAAATAACATTTATGAGAAGTGTGCACCGCAGTTTTACCTAGGATAAGACTGGAGAGGAAGATTTTGTAAATGTTTGTGAGCAAAAATGGTACAATTCCCGATATGAAAAAAGGACGATATAAAAGAAAAGAATAATAATACGTTATTACGTCGGTTTTCCAGATTTCTGAGGAATTTTCCAAATGATTTTGCAACGTTTTATCAATATGGAACTTCTAGAGGTTTTGTAAATTTCCTGTAGTGATTTTTTTTTTCATGTAAAACGATGTCATGAACACCATATAATAAAACGGTTGTGAGTATTGGAAATAATGTCTTTCGATTTTCCCCTACTGGTTGTTTCACAGCATAGTCAAGCTGACATACAATGCTCTTTTCTAGTTTAGTTCTAATAGCCATAAAGTTTACTCCATCCGTTTGAACATCTACGTGCAACTTGTTTGATATGAGATTCTTTGCGAAGCAATGAACGTCAATATACTTTATAAAAGGTGTGACGATGTGAAAAAAATTGTGTAATATTTAGAGAAGGCTGCTTTCATGTATGAAGAATATCTAAGCCACGGGGAATATTTGCTTAGCAACGCATAACGAAATCTGTGTGATCCCTTTGCATCATTTTTTGAAATCAATTTACTAGAAATGTGTAACACATTACAAGATTGCGCTTTTGATCATGTATTATTATTTTTATTATGAATTAACACATAGCTTCATATCATAACTACCAAAACGTAGAACATACACATTGGCTATAGTCAGCTGTTAGATCAGACGAGGTTTCCTTGTTCTATAGGTTTATCTCAACCGCTCTTACTTTTTCTAGTCCCGTTGTTTGAAGTTACATTTTTATTCAATGTTCTCTTATAAACTTTCTAATAACAGTCTCTGAAAAGAAAATATTTAAGAATTCATCTGGATTATCCAGCAAGCCTATAATGCAATATCATAGCAACGTACAGTAACAACTTGATCTAAAATCATAATATCCTAACATTAATATCATTATCATTTAATTCGACTTCAATGTTAAATTAATAAGGTATTAAATCATAGTATCCTTACACTATTATCATAACATGCAAAAATAACAACTTCATCTGAAATAACAGCATCGTCACATTAATATCATTATTAACAATTTGATATTAAATCATTGTATCCTTACATTATTATCATTATCACTAAAATCACATGTAACAATAGCAACTTCATCTTCACTCACAGTATCGTGATACTAGTATCATTATCAGAAAAAATCAACGTCCTGCTCTTCATCCATTATCAGTATTATTGTTGTTCTTATTATTATTTGGGCAGTAGATAGGCAGAATCATTAAAGCTGTTTCCAAAATGATTTGCAATATTCGTTCTGTCTCATTCTGTGTTCAAATTCTGTCGAGGTTAGCTTTGCCTTTCATCCTTACAGAGTCGATAACATAAATTACCAGTAATTCACTGGGGTTGATTTAATCGACTAACCTTTCCGCAACATTTCAGGTCTTATAACAACAAATGTATTAGCTAAACAACTGCAATGTAAATATAAAACATTCAGAATATTGGACACTACTATCAATGCAATGGATCTAAAACAGATTGGAAAATAGTGTTTTGGTATAAATATCACAATAGTGTGTAACAATATCTTAAATCCAAAACTCTTTTCCCACAGAAAAGTTGACATCCCTATTTTTGAACTAATGCTTAATATTTCTTGCTTTATAGTTTAAATTCTGAGGTAGGCAAAGGGATGAAACTCCCAAAGCTGTTTAGGGCCTTAATGATAAGGTTCCAACGCCTAAACCCTGTTGTACTAAGTAAGAAGGTTTGATCCAGAAGGCTAAATGTCCGCCACAACACACACACGCGCGCAAACTCAGGTAAACACACACATAGCGACACCCACACACACGTGTGTGTGCGTATATTTGTGTGTTTGTGTGTGTGTGTATATAATATATAATCAATGTTACATCTCTTTAACATTTGCAACTAAAGAACTCTGACAATGATTTACCATTGATGTTACCTTTGAAATAGCTTTCATGTTTATATAGTTTGTTTCGCAAATCAATGTTTAATAACACGGTGAATAAAATAACACGTCTAAGAAAAAAAAGTGGTCTTCATGATAATAATAATGATTTTGATTATAAGAATGGTGATGATAACGATCCCCATTATAATGATAGTAAATATAATAATAGTGATAAAAACGATGATGGGTTTGATAATTATAATGATGACGTTGGTGATCATGATTATTATGATAATAATGATGATAATGATGTTCACTATGTCAGTGAGGAAGTTAATGGTGATGGTGATAGCCTTAATGACGGCTATAAATTGAAAATAAAACCTAATTTACTATTTGTCTTTTATGTACAAACCCGAATATAATAAAATTTTTCAGAAATTTATGAAAGTAAATTCCAGTTCAAAATTACTGTCATGTTTCAATATACATTCTTCTTCTATACATCCATTACCAGTACCATGACGAAGCTTCTCCTCCAGCTCAACCCCGTATCATCTTTAAGAACATCATTCAGTGTGATGATTGGTCTCCCAACTTGTCTGTACACATCAGGTTTCCAGAAATGAACTCCGCCAGCAGGTTCATTGTACCGTTGCACCTGTCCGGTTGATGAGTGCCTCCTACGCCTTATGATGTCAAAAAAAGGCGAGGGTGTGAACAGTAGCGTGATTTATTTGCTACGTGTGTTTTTCAGGATATGTTCTGGACCTTTCTCAGCATTTGCGTGAATGTATCTTTAATTCTCTTTGTGTGTGTTTTGTTAATGCCCATGACTCATATCCGAAGAGGAGAATGGATTCAACCGTTGCTTTGAATAGTCTCAATTTAGTTGTTTTCTTGATCGGAGATACCCATACCTTTGATAGGGAGTTCACTATTCTGGTGTTCACATCGTGATTTGTGTTCATGAAATTGCCAATGTATACGGCATCATCTACTTCATCAATCTCCGAACAGTGAAGCACATGCATTTGTTTAATTGATGTTGCTTTGAGATGCATGAACTTTGTTTTGTCAGCATTTTAGAAGACTCTAAAGCACTGCGTTACAGCCTCCACTCTGTGAAACTTGTCCTCAGCTTCTTTGCAAGTGTTTTCCAGAAGAGCTGTCATCTTCATAAGCCATTTCATGTATACATATAATATAATGAAATTATCGTGTAAAGTGCTCAGGTGCACTACAACACTATATATATAAAGTTTAATAAAGATATGGCTTCTACGGGGCTAGATCTGTTTCATTCAAATGGACTCATATATACACACAGTGTGTCCTCCAAAAATGTATACACATTTTGATTACCTGTATAGGTAATATTTATTAGCATACTGGGAAGTATCGATGCACTCTTTGGGGACATCCTGTATATATATATATATATATATATATATATATATATAAGTATTGAAGTTTCCGTTGAAAATTGAAAAAGTCATAGGAGTGAAGAGTGATCTATGTAAGTACCAGAGCAAAATTTAATGTATAATAAACAATACAATATAATTACCTCATTACCAGAGGTTTCCCGAATAAGACGAATACGAAAAACGTCCTCATTCGTTCGTCGGACAAGGCAATATCAGGTATTGCCTTGTCCGACGAACGAATGAGGACGTTTTTCGTATTCGTCTTATTCGGGAAACCTCTGGTAATGAGGTAATTATATTGTATTGTTTATTATACATTATATATATATATATAACGAAGTAAATGTGGTAAGGAACCAGGTGGACCATAACGCACCAAAGTACTCAATACTTAGGGTAGTAGAGTGGGTAATAGGAACGAGTAGGACCCCGACGGCTGAGCTCAAGCCGTTTCGACGGGTAATTCTGGTCCAGAATTAGCCGTCGAAACGGCTTGAGCTCAGCCGTCGGGGTCCAACTCGTTCCTTTATATATATATATATATATATATATATATATATATACAACAAATTATAAACGTAAACATGTTAGTATGTTTTTGAAACGGTGCGCGAGTTTGAAATTAGAAATTAGAAATTATAAGCTTTCACCGTATTTTAGACTAAACAAATTTCTAGCCTGATAGTGGGGTTTATAACCCTCGGAGAAATGGAAAAAGATGAGTGTTGCCGTACATATATATATATATATATATATATAAATATAAGTATGTATAAGTATGTATTCGTACATACATATATGTGTACAGACGTACAGTAGTAGTATATATATATATATATATATATATATATATATATATATAATTGAAAGACACTTATTCGAGGCGTTATTTTGAGATTTCCTCGCCGTTTATAGCGTATCTAATGACCGCATTAGCGACTCGCTCGTTTTACTCATACTTATTTCTATTTTCTTACTTCCGTTTGTATGTGGTATGGGACACCAATTGACCTTGATTTGCCGTTGTTGCCTTCTATTGTTTTTGTTGCCTTCTATGTTTAGTTCGTTTGTCTCTATTCTTTCTTAATTTCATTAATATGATATCAGAAAAGGGTTAGTTCATGATCAATTAAAGTAGCTAGATTTACTTCCCAACAACAAAAGTACGTTTTTGCTTTCTTTTTATAAGCATTTTTTTTTTCCATTAGCTTAATCAAAGTAATTAATTTGCTATTCATAGAACTGCTGTTAGATTTTCAGATTTCAAACTGAAGACGAAAGACAACAGCAGCTACAACGACGACCTGAAGATAAAAGTAAAAACAAACAGAAACAAAAGACAAAAATGCAATAAATAAAAATAAATAAATAAAGAATGGAAGATGGAGTGAGTCTAGTTGCAGAACATTCGATTCATTTGTTTATTTTTCTGAAGCAATGGAAATTCAGTTAGTATCTACCGTTCATTCAGGAAAATAATATTTTAGTTGTAATGGCAACTATGCTGTATTAAAAGGCAAAACACACACTGTCACACTCGCTATTGTTTTCAGAGTTAGTGTGTCCCAGACACACAGAGGGTAATGTTATATTTCCTTCTAAATATCATCACCTGGCTATAGATATCTAAATGGTTCTGTCACAAAGTGATATATATATATATATATATATAGTAGAATAATCGAGTATCGAAAAATCGGCGCACGAGTTCACGATAAACAAAATTCGATATGAGCGGCAGAGGGCTCAATAATTTAGATAAATCAGAGCTATATATATATATATAAATATAACGAAGGAGATGTTGTAAGGAACCAGATGGACCATAACGCACCAAAGTACTCAATACTTAGGGTAGTAGAGTGGGTAATAGGAACAAGTAGGACCCCGACGATTGAGCTCAAGCCGTTTCGAAACGGCTTCAGCTCAGCCGTCGGGGTCCTACTTGTTCCTATATATGTATATATACACGGTGACCCAGAAACATGTATGATACTTTAATTACCTGTACAGGCAATATACATATAATGGTGAATACATTTTGGGGGGACACCCTATATAAATATATATATATATATATATATATATATATATATATATATATATATATATATATATATATATATATATATATATATATATACATATATATATATAAATATATATATGTGTGTGTGTGTGTACGTGTCAACACGTTTGCGTATTTGCATATATACACATATGTACAGAGTTTTCGTATGTATAGTTTAATAAAATAAGATTAACGCAAACAAAAAAAAAATACACCAAAAATAACAAAGCAAACGACACAGTACATTGACGAAATACATTAGTTTCACGCTTGAAATAACAGGAAAACATTCTTGGTACTGAACTATTTCAACACTACGTGCTCATCAGATAAAATAAGTTGATGCCTGACATACCTTGACTATGTTGAGGGTTATAATTTAGTCATGGCAGTCTATAACCCTCTACATAGTCAAGGTATGTCAGGTATTAACTTATTTTATCTGATGAGGATGTACTGTTGAAATAACTCAGTACCTCTGATATATGTATAATAAAATGTATTTGATCACATGAATGTCTATATTTATTAATATTTTGAAGTAATATTAATAACTCCAGAAAACATTTTTGTAGAGGCCTTTATTTTCTGTCTGTATAGTGTTATGTATGTGTTTGTAATTGTGTGTATGTGTGTGTGAATGTATATATTTATATATTATTTTTTTAAAAAATATATATATTTATTTGGTTCCTTTACCGGTTTCGCAGTTCTTCTGCTTTTCAAAAGTAGAGTTGAGATGGAGGGTCTGTGGTTTTTCTCACATCTGTTTGGTCTTTGAATGTTACTTGTTTTATATGGAAAAAAGTCGCTCGAAACGCCAGGTTTTTAGAGAAGTAATTTGATTGGTTGGTCAATAATTATAATAAATTTCGCGCCAGTTCGTGTTACAAAGCTCTTCAAACAGGGTGAGGGGGGGGGGGGCTCAGGTTGTTTTTTTCATATATGAGTGTTTGAATTTCTTTTTACTTAAAAGAAAGGGGCTCACGAAGGCCTTTTTTTAATAAACATAATTTGATTGGTTATAAATGAAATTATGGTTGTCACGTGAACAAGTTTTCATTAAATTTCGAGCCCGTATTTGGAAATTTATTCTGTAGCCTTTTTAGAGAATTTTATGACAAGCAAAAGATAATGGTCAAGAGAAATGGGATGGGAGAATTGTTCTGGTTCAGTGAATATGGTTAGTTCGCTGGGGTGTCAGGATTCCGATTTTCTATTGAAATAAAGAAAGTAAAGATATGTATGTTTATTTGTGTGCTTGTGTGTGTGTGTGTGTGTGTGTGTGTGTGTAGGAAGATTATTCTATTAGTAGAAATGGGGGAGGGAGTTGTGTGTGTGTGTATATGGTTGTTATGTGTGTGTGGGGGGAGTATGTTAAGATGGAGAGGATATATATATTTTGTGGGTGTGTGTATGTGTGTAGGAAAGTGATTCTATTAGTAGAAATGGGGGAGGGAGTTGTGTGTGTGTGTGTGGGGGGGGGGGTTATGTGTGTGTATGGGTGTTATGTGTGTGTGGTAGTATGGTTAGCATGTTAAGATGAAGAGAATATATATATATTGTGTGTGTAGGAAAATGATTACGTTAGTAGGAATATTTTTAAATGGACATATTTTCCTTACCTATTCGTATTTGTTCTGTTGTATTGTCAGCGCAAACGTATGTTAAGGTTTATTTAGTTCAGGTTTTTATTTTCTAAAGTAGCAGGGGTTATGTTTGTATGTATGTGTTTGTTTGGATGGTTAGCATGTTATGGTGTTGACATAATGTATATTAAACCATATTTAATGCTGGTCTATATTTTTGGATAAACATATTTTCCTTATTTATTCGTATTTGTTTTATTGTATTGTCAGCGCAAAGGTAAAATGGGAAGACTTGGAATTTGGGTGTCTTATTACTTGAGCATATGTCTAGATATACGCTTAGTGGTATCTGTCTCGTGGTTGGATCTCGTAATTGTTGGCGATGAACTGTTTCTGAGTGTGAGTTTAGTTTGTCCTATATAATCTTCATTGCATCCTTTACATTTATTGGCATAAATTAAATGTTTTGATGAGCAAGTGAAGTGATTTTTTACAGAAAAATTTTGTCCTGATTTAAATGTATATGTGTTGCATTAAATTATGTGAGTGCAGGTTACATAATTAGAGCGACCATATTTTTTGACAGTTGGTTGTGGGTTTGTGTTAGGTAATTTGGCATTGGAGAATAATGTTTTCAGTGATTTCGGTGGTCTTTTGTTTTTGATTATTTTGTGTGTTTCAAGGGCTTTTTTCATTCTTGGGTCTTGTTTTAGTAGTTGGATGTTCTTGTGAATAGTGTTGTAAGCTTCCACATTTCTTGGGTTGTGTGTTGAGATATATGATAGAATATTGGACGTACCTTGAATTTGTTTCTGTTTTCGTAATTCATCAATGTCTATTGCTTTAGCCCTTTTTTTTTTATTAGTAATGGTGTGTACTCTCTTTCGAGTAGAATTTCCTTTAATTCTTGAAGTCTTTTATTTCGCGTTTCATAATTGGAGATTATTGTGCAAATTCTTCTTGCTAGGTTAAAAGGAATGTTCGTCTTCGTGTGCTTTGGATGGTTGGAGGTGAATAGCAGGTATTGTTTGGAATCTGTTGGTTTGTAGTGTATGTCAGTTTCAATATATATATATATTTTTGTTTTTGGACAATTGCTTACCACGTGTGTTTATTTACAAACATACATATATACACACACATGTACAGCACAAACATATACACAAATAAGTATATACATACAAATATATATACACATATATATATTCATATATATATATAGTACTAGACCAAAAAATTCCAAAGAGGACTTGATAAGGTCGGTATATATGTTTATAAGTATGTATAAACCCGTTGAACAAAATGTATTATTAGTACAGATTAAAAGTTTTAGCAAACAAATTTCTGCTTTCACCCGAAGCGGGATCATCAGATGAGCCGCTTAGAGTGAATGCAGAAATTGTTTCCTAAAACGTTTAATCTGTACTAATAATGTGTGTTTGTGTGTGTGTGTGTGCAAATACTATCTTAAAACTCGTCAAAAATGCCTAGATTTATTTGAGTATAGAGAAGCAAACATAGATATTTAATATATATGGATTCTATGAGATTTCTTTGACTTTCGAAATCTTCAATCTATAATTTCAAGTTAGTAGAATATATTGTTCTTCTCCAAGCTACTTATAACGGGTTATAATTGAACAGGAACAAACCTAATCTAATAATAAAAGATTGGTTTTCTCTTTGTTTATCGCCATTTAAATTTCAAGAATAACTGTAATTTGTCAACGTTTTCTTTAAGTATGGTATGGTTGACTCACTTGGAGTAAAATCGATTCTCAGAATAAACAATTCATTTCTGACTTCGTTTTGATGCAGTGATAGAAATGACGAGACTGTTGTAATTGGATTTAAGTTTTAAAGAAGCATTAATCTGGTACTTTCTCTATTTCCTCTTCATAGGGGTACATCCCTGATAAAGTTCGTTCATTCAAAAGCTCAACAAAGATATTTATAATTGATATTTTGTCATCATTAATTTGTGAGTCTACGTTGTACATTACGAAATTATGGTCCAGTAATTGATTTTTGAGCATTTGTTCATCTCTATTTCTTGTTATAAGGATTATTTTTGTTGAAACCTCATGCACTACTTCTTCACTTGTGATATTAATGGATATACCATATATATTTCTTGCGTTATATTCCCTTCTGTTACTTGTTGAGCTTCATGTTCAAATTCGCTTAGTATTTTATATGTGAAAGCATAAAAATTGTTTGCGCTAGTGATCTGATCCAAAACAATCGTAATTTGAGGGAGGAATCGCACATTATTCTGATTCCATAATCTAATAACAGATAAACTGTAGAGATCTTCTGTCAATAGGATTAATATCACTGTTGCGATAATAACTTTGACCATGAACACGATAACATTACGGTTCATGACTTGGAGTATCAGATGTGTAAGTTCCCAATGAAGTAAAGGTGAGTGTTGAGATGTAAATTTTAATGTTGTCTTTGAAGTGTTTGTAATTAAGATTCCTTAGGCTGCTCTTTAAATTGAGCAGCTACGAGAGTTTTCCTCTTTGGTAGCGCAATATTGTTTTAACTTTGTGACAGAAGTTATTAGATTTGCTGAGAGACACTCTGATAAAAAAAAATGATTTGCATTACAAGATTGGCAAACGAAATTCATAGGCCTCTATGAAAGATGCAGTAAATTGTGATCTTGAAAAGCATTGTTGTTGACTTAATTACTTTGAACGCTTGCACGGTTGTCTTCTGTTCATACGATTTTCATTGCTTTCTTCGGCAATAAAATCTTTGGATTTATATCTCTAGCAATTAAAGATTATCTGTAACACAAGAACTAACAGCTTTACTGTCCATAAACCATTGGCAGATTCAGCAACTATCACGAGTTACGCGTTGTTTCCAGCAATGTACATGCCTTTGTAATCAATCATGTTATAAGCGAATTTAGGCAGCTACGGTTTATGCAACTAGTAGCAAGAGTTCCTTTTACCTTGAAAGCAACAGTTTTATAGATACAAGCCCTTGCAGCTTTAGCAGCTATCATAAGCTACACACCTAACACCGTTACAATGCACAGCAGTTTGGCTCGGATCCATTCGCTTTACAGTCAGAAGCTATATTGGTAACTTGCAGAATCATTAGAGCGGAGGGTTAAATCCCTTGTGATATTTGAGTTCATAAAGCATTGATGCTAAATTTGCTTTTCAACTTTTAGAAGTTGATAACATAACAATCCAGAGAGGTGAATTGACAGAACTAATAGAACTCCAAACGGACTGCTGTGGCTTATTTGGGTGGTCGACCAAATCAGACGCCTAGTTTAACAACTTAAGGTGGGTGTCTGTCTAAATATTCGAGGCAAGATCTTCGGTTTAAGGAACCTTTCTTCCCCCTTCATACCATTGTCTGGGGTCCCTCAATAAGCAATAAAATTAGACCAGATATAATACGATCAATTCAAAGATGGTAGAAGGCCCAAGTCAGATATGAAATCTAGGTCCCAATCCTATATGTTATATACATACGATATATATGTGCTATATATATATGATATATATATATATATGAGTTGTGGGTTTATAAATGTACATATAATGTACATAATGTACTTCGAATAACATAACAGCATAAAATAACTAGAACTTGAATCAAGTATGCTCCGTTAAAATTGTAAGCCTATGCCAACTGGTCCACCTGCCAAATCTCACTCTCCTGGTAACCATAAACTGTTCATATATATATATATATATATATATATATATATATATATATATGTGTGTGTGTGTGTGTGTGTGTGT
Organism: Eledone cirrhosa; assembly: GCA_964016885.1. NCBI lineage: Eukaryota > Metazoa > Mollusca > Cephalopoda > Octopoda > Eledonidae > Eledone > Eledone cirrhosa. The sequence continues at coordinate 159,468,804 of OZ024740.1, forward strand.
GTGTGTATATATATATTTATGTGTGTGTGTGTATGTATGTATATATATATATGTATATAAGTATATACATGTATATATATATGCGTATATATATATATGTATATGTATATATATATATGTATATGTATATATATATGTATATATATATATGTATATATGTATATATATATATATACATGGTAACACAACATTCTCCAATGGATACTGTAAATCAGTCACTGTGCACAATAACACCAATGACCTGACATTAGTTGGGCTCTAAAGGCCACCAGAAACACCCATAATCTGCTTCAAAGAATGCCTGAACAGTATTAAATGCTTTATTAAACAGTGCCATTCTAGCAACATACTTTTGATGGGAGACTTTAATCTACCCTGTGTCGATTGGTCTTCATGTAGTTTGAAACCAGGCTCCACAGCCTCAACCACTGACAAAGAGGCTGTCGACTCACTTCTTGACTTCATGAATGAGTTTTTCTTGTCCCAAATTGTCCTTGCACCAACGAGGCATCAGAACAACATTCTGGATCTAGTGTTTAGTAACCACACTAACACTATACATAATATTACAGTGGAAAAAACCCTTCTCTCAGACAATGACATGGTTCTTTGTAACCTGAGATTCCACCAGCCGAAAGCTAATCCCAGGGTCCTCTTTCCAGCCCTCCCATTTGATAACATGGATCTCTACAATGCCAACTAGGATGCAATTATGAATGAACAATCACATGTCGACTGGTCTTTTACACACGCACACACTTCCACCAACATCAAAACATCTTGGCAGATCTTTGTAGACACTGTCACAAATATATGTACAAAAAACACCCCACCAAGTGCAGTATCCCACAAAACAGAAAAACAATTATCAGAAAAATAAACAGAACAAACAAAAGAATTAACACACTAAAATACTGCCAACAGCAACACACACAATCGATGGCTATCGCCCTGCTTGAGTAAAAAAATAACCTCCAGCAATGCATGATGACCATCATCAATAACCAGAGAATAGCTGAAGAGAGGTGAGCCATTGAGAAAATCAAACTCAACCCCAAAGTGTTCTTCTCATTCGCTAAAAAACACAAGGTCACCGTCTCCACTGTTGGCCCCCTAGTTGATGAAAATGGCACACTCCAGGACAATGCCAAAACTATGCGCGAGATACTGCAGAAACAATACTGCTCTGTTTTCAGCAATCCTGATATGGCCGATCTGGGCTGTATCAGTGATATTAACACCCAACACAATATATCAGACATAACGTTTGGCGCCGCTGATGTTAGCGGCAATAAACGAAATTAAACACAATTCAGCAATAGGCCCCGACAGGTTCCCTGCTTGTGTCCTGAAGGTGTGTCGACACCAACTTTCATCTCCTCTTGATAATCTGTGGAGGAACTCACAGGACACTGGCGATATTCCTGAAAACTTTCTGTCCCAGTCCGTTGTCTCAGTCTTCAAAAAGGGAAATAAGTCCTTTGCTGTGAACTACCGTCCGATCTCACTCACCTCTCATATTATCAAGGTATTTGAGAGGGTGGTGAGATCACGAATAACTCACTTTCTTGAAAGCTACGGCCTGCTGAACTCCAACCAACATGGGTTCCGTAATGGAAGGGACTGCCTAACGCAGCTCCTGCATCACTTTGACGATGTTTTGAGAGCCTTGGGAGAGGGCTCCAACACTGATGTCATCTACCTTGATCTCAGCAAGGTCTTTGACGGGGTTGATCATAAGATTCTACTGAAAAAACTATCCAATGCTGGTGTCTCTGGAAGGTTACTACAGTAGATCAAATGTTTCCTGACAGACAGAACCCAGCATGTTGTAGTCGAAGGAGCAAAATCAAGCCCTGCCAAAGTCAGCAGTGGCGTCCCACAAGGCACTGTGTTGGACCCTGTTCT
>OZ024740.1:159478211-159483211 GCA_964016885.1 Eledone cirrhosa
CTTCTACAGGACTATAACTGTTTCATTCGGGAGATATCATCAGGATTTAAATAATCATTTAACATTCGATTTCCCTGTTAGCAAGAGTCAGACGGGTCGTCACCAGTCAAGCCCAAGCCACTGATCGAGTGTTTCTTTATTTTCTTCTTCCAGTCACTTCTATGTGCCAACACACTTCTCCTTGTCCTCTTCCTCTCTCAATCTTTTTATATATTTCATCTGTCTGTCGGCCATTACGTTAATTGTCTCGCCGCCAACCACTGACCGCTGGTCTCCGTCCTCTGAGGCATTTTTGTTCATCGCTATCATTGACTGCATTTGACTGTTTTAACGGCTGTTCTAGCGTGAGTCTTCCTATTTTTCTATGAATTTATATATATATATATATATATATATATATATATATATATATATATATATATATATATATATATATATATATATATATTTATTTATATATAATACAAGGACGATTTGTTAAGCCTTCATTACATTAATTGATTGGTGACGCGCGTTTCGCTATTGATCAGTTCAAGGTTCGATCTGTATTGATCTGGCCCGACTCTGGAATGAAAAGCTCGTCGGACCTTTTGTAATGCCAGAATGTATCATTATATTACACTCTGTCTAGCTCTACACCTCGCTACTGACGTGAACCTAAACATCGAGTGCTCACCTGGGTGAACCTACAGTAACTGGATGTATATATATATATATATATATATATATATAGCTTTACGAAGCTAGCCGAAGGGACAGTTCCAGTTGTCTCTCACTCAATGATAATACGTTTTGTTTAAATAAGAAATACAAACTCATTACTCAGAGTGCACACATACGTTAATCAGTAAGATAAACGACTACGTATGGGTATTGATATTAGTATATCAAATTTCCTCGGGCTTGGTGCATTAGTTTCTGTTTTCTGGCCTGTCAACAATAACTCAAATTGGAACCGCTATTCATAGTAGTTAGGTAATATCAGTAGACATTACGTACTCTGACACCAAAGTACTTCGTCAGTGGGTAGTACCCTCCCAGAAATGGAAAGGTTTGTTTAAACGACTCGTACACGTCCCGTCGTTGTCATAACAAATATTGTAGTTCTAGACTTGTAGTGACATGTGACCGCTCCTCGTATATACATTTGGAAATATCGAGTTCCGATCTGTTGATTGTAGAAGAATGAAAAAAGCCTTAATGTTAAAATAAGACCATTGTACAAGTAAGTTCATTCATATTTTCTTACAACATGGCCACGATGCTTTAACAAAGCGTGTATTCACTAATTTTGTGGGTATTAAATATAAAGGGTCAAGCGCAATGGCTCGACGTGCCCGAATAATTGAACTCACGATTGTACATTAGTGAACCAAATATACTAAGTTCTATGGTGTGTTCCTTCACAGTTGACTTTAAAGTTAGGTTTGTACATTGTTTTACCAACAACATTTCTCGCTTTAGTAGGTACTATCAGAACAGCCACCCTTCGGGTGGTTTTCTGCTAGCATGTTTAGTGGTGCATATTGATATTATATGCAAATATATATATGCATTTAGATATGATACGTCAAATAAAATTGTAATCGACAATATGCACAGAAATTGAACGAAGTCTGTGTTACACTCTCTTCTGTAATCAGTAAAGTAATTCAAAAAAGAGAAAATTATATATAAACTGCATATATGATGAACTAAAATGTTATGAAAATGAAAAAGTAGAAAATTAGCGACGGATATATAAACCTTATATAACGATGCAAATATATAAGCGATATAATATAGAGTCCATTATATCATAACGGAAAGTATTGACATTTGAAAATTTCTAAAGAAGTGAATCTTGAAATAAACAATAAAATTATTTATATTTAATCAAGAGTTACGAAATTTAGTACATAAATTATGTAATATTCATTCATTATTTATTCAAAGTAATCCAACTTATTTTACAAACGAGATAAAAGAAATATATTCTGGACGCAGTCCCGCACTCCTTATTTTTTCTTTCCCATTACCTTATCATGTTCCACTCCACCCCCTTTTTTTCATTTTTGTTTTCACTTCAAAAACCTTGTTTGTAAATAACATTATTCTTTCTTCACCATTTCCTTAACATGTTCAACATCACCAACATTTTACACCAATACAAATTCCTCCCTTTGATAATGCATAAAATGCTGAAACCGGTAATAGACAATTATTAAACATATAAATAAATAAATAAATGCCATTGTTAATTAATAAATAAATTAACTAATACCTTAACACTTCACACAAAGTAAAATATTTTGTTTTAAACATTTTCTAACCCAGAAAAAAGAGAAAAACATAAAAGGGAAAGAAATATATTTTTCTTCCTAATAATCGTCTTTTTCTCCCTATTTTCATATATGTATTCCAACTCGTGTGCTCCTTCTCCACATTTTATAATTATATATATATATATATATATATATATATATATATATATATATATATATATATATATATATATATATATATATATATATATAGTAAGTTATTCCGGGGTGAATCGGAGGTAACCACAGTAAATAATAAGGTACTCAATACATAGCAGAGTATAAAAGTTTTAATATAGATGAGATTCTACAGGACTAGAACTGTTTCATTCTTTAGAAATCATCAGGAATCTCCTGATATATATATATATATAGTCTATACAAACAAATACACACTCAGACACGAATACACACCAAACAGAAAACATACATACAAACGCATGCGCATACAAAGACAACAATAAATAAATGCATAAATAAAAATAAAAATGGCTTAGACATTACAATACAACCGGAGGAAACATAATAGTATCACTGATGATGTCACAGGTGTGTGATGAAAGAATTTTGATAGACGATATATATATATATATATATATATATATATTCATATCAAAATATTTATTGAGTTAGAAACTCAAAATTGTCTCTTACAATAAATTAGCTCTAGGAAAGAGATTTTTCCGAGCCGTATAATATAACTGAACAAAAAGGAAACACGAACACAGACATATACATAAATGTGTTCAAATCGTAAGGGATCAGATTCGCTAAGGTGAAAAGAATACTAACTATAGACAATAGGGTTTGCCAGACTTAATTTAAGAATAAATCAAGAAAGTAAATACAAACTGGAATTGTGGTAACTACCAAACACCCGGACAGCTTTGATAATACTGTTTCGCAATATTAATTGTGAAGAGGAATACCAATTCTTGTTCATCAGCGGGTGAAGAATTATTAGTATCCTGATCTCTTCTAAGTATATTAAAAAAAACAATATATACCTTAAATATATTCGGCTCCGTTAATTCGTCGAGCTAATTCAAATGTCGAGTAAACCCGGCTGCTATTTTTAGTGGTGTGAGTTTGTGAGACACGCTAAGTTCAGATACCATGTGCGTTCTTATATATACGCACACTATTCAGTTTTTTAATATACTTAGAAGTGACCAGGATACTATTAATCCGTCACCCGCTGATGAGCAAGAATTGGTATTCCTCTTCACAATTAATATTGCGAAACAGTATTATCAAAGCTGTTCGGGTGATTGGTAGTTACCACAATTCCGGTTTGTATTTACTTTCTTGATTTATTCTTAAATTGAGTCTGGCAAAGCCTATTGTCTATAGTTAGTATTCTTTTCACCTTAGCGAATCTAGTCCCTAACGATTTGAACACATATATGTATATGTCTGTGTTCATTTTTCTTTTTGTTCAGTTATATATATTTATATCTATATTTTTAACCGTTGCTCAATCAATGATTGCCAGCTAAATTAACTATGGAGATATAAAATGCGGTATCGGGACTGTGTCAGGGGCACCTTGGCTGAGGAGCGTGTGAAGTGGAGACGTTTGATCAAGTCGGGTAGTGAACACTTTGAAACGTGTCGAAGAGAACACCTAACACTAAAAAGGAAGGTGAGAAAAAGAGACTGTTCTGAACTGTCTGCTGTGGAGCAACGTCTGGTTTGCCAGCACTGTGGTCGAGTCTGCCTGAGTAAAGCTGGTTTGATTAGAACGAACAAAGTCATATCAGTAGTCCTCATGTAGATTTTGACCTGAAAAGGTGTAAGGAATATGGCAAGGAATGTGCTAGTATGAGAGGTCTTAAAAGACACATGAGAATACACAGCCAGAATAAAGCAATGGAAAGTCTCAGAGGAGCCTACAGTTGCCATGAGGGTGCACAAGTCTTTGGCTGGTTTAAAGAGCCATATTCGTGCCTCACATCTTTTAGCATTTTATCAGGCGATGGCAATACTCGAACACGAGTTTGCAGCCATTATATCTATGTATATGGATGTGTGCATGTATGTGTAGATATGTATGTATGTATATGTGTATGTAGGCAACCCTGATGGTATCCAATGATGTTGACTTGTTCTTCTTTTTGGTAAATATCATCTTGGTTAAGAGAGTGGGACTGGCTTTGTGCAGTGTCTTTGCTCACTATAAAAGCTTCACAGCACAGGCATTGCTTTATATCTCGAGATCTCTCTGCACTTGTCGTCACATGGTACCATGGGCCCAGCACTATGTGTCAATAATTGTCACAAGTGTTGTATTTGTACCAGAGTTTTCAAGTCGCTGGCTGGACTAAAAAGTCACACTTGTTCAGCGCATCAGTAGGGGTTCTCCTACATCGATATAAAGTAGTGGCCGTACTCGAAAACGAGGTGGCAGCCACCATATATGTATGTATGTATGTATGTATGTATGTATGTATGTATGTATGTATGTATGTATGTATGTATGTATGTATGTATGTATGGTTGGTGCTTCTGGTAACATGTATGCCAGTACAACCTGTCTCATGGTCGGGTCGTTGGCGACTAAATTGGCAACCCCACCAAGGTTTCTTGGTGAGGAGGGTGACTTTGGACATCCTGCAGGACTAAAAACAAAACCTGTCAAAGGGCAAAGAAGCTCTTAAGAGTCAATGGCCATCCAAAATCACCGGGAGAGATGAC
>OZ024740.1:159485711-159488211 GCA_964016885.1 Eledone cirrhosa
GTTTCTACATTGTCCTTCAGTACATCTTATGCTATACACTACATTTCTAGTTTTACAGTTAATATGGGGGCTTATTTTACAGGTTATACATTTCTTATCTATACATGAGGGTCTTTGGAACGGGTATGTCTTGCTAATAAGTGTTTTTACGGAGGTACCTGGTCTTTCTACTATCTTAATATTGAGTTTATGTTTATTTAGGGCCCTTCTAAATTTGTAGGCTAGTTCGCCTCTAGGGGTTGTATTGATGAACATTACACTCTGGTATTTATTGCTATCATACCATGAGTTTATTCTATTGGCCTTGTTCCTAGTTCTTTCTATTCTATTCCAAAATTTGCTCCTATACAAGGGGCAGGTCCCATTTATGTCATTATTTACCATTTTTTCCCATTTGGTTGTGGCTCCTCTATACACTCTGATTCTATCTCTCTGATTGTAGCCAGAGAACTGCATACGGTGGATGAAGTGTTGTATGTGTCTCTCTAGTTCTTCGGGGTTGCACATGCGGGACACATTTCTCATCACCCGTACCAAATCCGCAATCAGTATGTTGATTTTGGTATGGTCCGAAATGGCCGAGTTTCGGTGGATCAGATGTTTGGAAGTCATGGGTTTGGCATAATGGGAATGGAGGATTTGTTTTTGGTTGTTAATGGTATCTAACCAGAGCTCTGTGTCTAGTACAGGTATTCGATGGTTGGGGTGTCTACTTGGGTAGTCTATAGTAACTCTAATGCTCTGGTGGATGGAGTTTGCTATTTGCTGGATGCTTTCCATTGTGTTTTTCTCTAGTTCCTGACTGTTCTTTAGTGGGGGTGTCTTAACTACGATGTTTATATCATCTACGTAGCGGGAGTACATTATCAGGGTTAAGCTGTCTTCTAATTGTTCTTTAAGTTTTTGTTTAAGTCTACTGTCCCACCATACCATGAATAAGTTAGCTATGTCGCCTGCAATGCTAACACCAATGGCTGCTCCTTCCTCTTGGGCATATGTTTTACCATTAAATTTGAACATATGTTCCTTAAGGGTTAATTTTATGCTGGCCCCTACCGCATGTGCAATCATTTTCTTCAGTTCATCGTGGTTTTCGGGTGTCCGTATGGCTCTGGTCCACCCGTTCCATCTATCTGTGTGGGTTTTCTTGGCCATTGAGGTAATGGTAGGTGGTCTGCCTCTTGCTGATCTTGTAGGGCACAGGTTGCTAAGGTCATAAGTGTCTAGGTAACTATTACTATGGGTAAGCTTAAGTAGAAGTCCCAGCTCACTGGTATCAATCCCACGGAACTCAACCTTGCTCTCGCTGATCATTTCTACGCATTTCTCCACAGCAAAATCCACGTCAATAGATGGATACAGGGACACAACATCCATACTGCCTATTATGCAGTTTCTTAGGTCCCCAGATCGGTTACTCGCGCCGATTCTGCTGAGGAGGTCCTCCGTGCTGTCACATATATCTGGGGACATCTCAATGATGGGGCGAATGATCAGGGAGAGGAAGTAGGACAGTCTGTAGTTACTAGCAATGTTAGCCCCACAGACTGGCCGTGTTGGTGGTCCCGCGACAGGGTCACAGCCCGTTTTATGGTCTTTTCGAAGCCCATACAACGCCGGCACGTCATTGTTCCAGGCCTGGAAGTTGTTGGCAGTCCTTTTGTTGGGCTGCATTATATTCGTCCACATCACCATATGGGCATTGAGGGCTTTTTCTCTATCCTCATGCTCCTGTGGTGTTACCTCTCTTGTGTTAGTGATGTGGGGTTGCATTGCCTGGATGTAGTTTGGCAGGCTGTCAACCGACATTCTGCCAGACTTGTTTGTTGGAAAGTATGCTATCTCTCCATTACGCGAGCGCTGCATGAGCTTACGCAAGCCATTTGCAGATTTTTCTCCCAGTTGCTGGGCCTCTATTCTATTATGCTTCTTGCTATACTGTTCTATAATATTTCTAAGTTCGGATTCAGCTATACTAAATTGTGCTTCTGTTTGTTCATCGACCTGCGACGGCAACTGCGTGCGTTTGTTAAATGGTAAAGTCGTGGCGTGGACTCGTCGCAGGTCGAATGATTTATCGGAGGGATTATAAAACGGAGAGTTCCAGGCTGCTGCTTTATGTGTACTAGTGTTATTGTTATTGTTAGTTGTGTTGTTTCTATTTCTATTTCCACCAACAGCCTCATGGTTGTTTCTATGTCTCTCATAATTACTCCTGTCTCTTTCCACTGGCTCAATGTTGTTATCTACCCTATTTTGTGTGTCTATGTGTTCGTCTTGGTTATTCTCTTTGTCCTTAGTCTCCCATCTCCTTTTCCTTTTAATCCTATTACTTTCCCTTATTTCTCTGATTTCTGTGCTACTGTCATTACTTGTTTTCTGTGCATGCGCAAACTGAGCACACAACACACACACAGAAACAAAATGGCGTAGGATAGAAGAAAGGAAAGGCACAGAAACAAAGAAAGGAATCCCCAGTCACTGAAGAGGTCACAGAGTG
>OZ024740.1:159493211-159533211 GCA_964016885.1 Eledone cirrhosa
TAAAGAAGAAAAATGTCTTCAAGATAGCGTTGTCGTTAAAATATTGGATTTAATTTAATTTTGTGAGTAGAATCTTAATTTTGTTACGAATCTCTACGACTAAAATATTTCATATTTGATACGCCCCACCCAAAAGGACTTTACATATATATATATATATATATTTCTCTCTCCTTTTCCACCTGGCTTTTTGATTTATAAAAGGCCTCGGGCGCACCCGAACTACACCGATGTCCTGTAATTCAGCGCCGAAACATCGGATCGGGAAACATTTACAGCTGACGATGGAAACTTCATTCTTCCTTTCTCCTCATGTTCCGTCCTAACCACCATTCTAAACCTTGTTTTTAGTAACCACAGAGCTCCTTTCGTTTCATATCATTTTATATATATATATATATATATATATATCAGGGCTTCCTGATGATTTCTCCTGAATGAAACGGTTCTAGTTCTGTAGAAGCCATTTCTATATTAAATATATATATATATATATGTATATATATATGAATGTATGTATAGTATATTTGGCAATATACCGTATGTTTAATTTAAAACATTTTGAAGTCCATACGTTATCAGTTTTAAATTAGTGACGCTGTCACTAACTTCTTTTCGGCGAACGCCGAAAAGAAATGACATAGTCACTAATTTAAAACTGATAACGTATGGTCTTCAAAATGTTTTAAATTAAACATACGGTATATTGCCAAATATAGTATACATACATTCGTGTATACATCGCTATTTCAGCGCACCAATTCTAATACCGTATATATATATATATATATATATATATATATATATATATATATATATATATATATATATATATATAGAGAGAGAGAGAGAGAGAGAGAGAGGTATGTGTATATATGGGGTGAGAATATCGAAGAGGTCCTTTCTATGCCTCTGTATGGTCCGTGTTGGGTCCTCCGGCATGTTTTTCCTCTTCTCAACCTCACTTTTCTGTTTCTTTACCCGATTTTGTTGTCAACCTGCCTGGTAGTGGCATGAATAATATAACCAATGTTCTGAAGAAATCATGATATCTATCGTCATTGAAATATGTATAACGGCTCAATTAATAACGGACTCTATCATCTTCAACTTCACATTTCCCTCTCTCTCTCTCTATATATATATATATATATATACACACACAGAAGTCATCCGGTATTCGCGGGTTTACGTTCCTAGAGCACCCACGAAGAGTGAAAAGGCGCAAATATTGGACGTGGTCCATAAAAATGTCTATAAACGTCAAAATATAATGTAAAATATAATAAAAAAGAAGAGGCGTCCAAAAAACCAGCAAATTCAGTATATTGTTATTAATAATTTAGCGTTGAAAATATATATATTGCCACGAAAAAAAGCCATAAAATAAATCGCGGAAGATATTTACGATTCCGCGAATGTGTGGTGGTTATTAGTTAAGTACAAAATTCCGCGAATACCAGAGGAAAACTGTGTATATATATGTGTATACGTACATACATATATGTATACAGACGTACAGTAGTATGTATGTATACACATACATGAACACGTATATATGTTCGTAAGGATTTACCGAACATTTATTATAATGCTCGGTGTGTTTGTAAACAAACATGCCGAATTAAGACGTACAGTGTTCGGCAACCATCGTTGCTCTTTTGTTCAACACTGACAAAGGAACGATGTACTAGTTTCAAGCTTATTAGCTATCGTCAGCACCGTATACCTTCCTGCCAGATGATTGATCGTCTGAAAGTATATACTTTCCTTGTGCATATTAACGGCTGAGCAGCCTAATTTGCATATCGAGTGAGTTAATCGGCCGGGCGCACCGAAAACGATAAACGGAAAAATGAAACGAAATTTCATTTCTCACTCTTAGTACAGCTGTTACTTAAATATAAGTATGTATACGTACATACATATGTGTATACAGACGTACAGTAGTATGTATATATATATACATACTACTACCGTACTATGAGTGAGAAATGAAATTTCGTTTCATTTTTTCCGTTTATATATATATATATATATATATATATATATATATATATATATATATATATATATATATATATATATATATATATATATATTTGTGTGTGTGCGTTTTTCTCCAAGGTTTTGTCTCATTTTCCCCCGTTCCTTCCTCTTCTCATTTTTTCTTTCTATTTATCTATTTCTAACTATTTCTTCTGATGAAGGCTTAGTGTCCGAAATGTTAAAAACTTGTTCCTGTTATTTCAAAGCGTTAAACTAATATATTTCTACAATGAACTGTCATTTCTTTGCTATTTCTGTTTACCTTTTACTCGATTGCTGGTGGTGGTTCTTGTAGCATATTCCGCGTGTATCAATTACTCATTTGAATTTAAGTTTATTATAGATCTTAAACATTTATTATATTATATATATATATATATATATATATATTTCTTACTTTTTTTACCGTGGGCGTAAGCAGTGGGTGAATGTTTCCAATAATTACACAATACTATATTGTAAAGACTATATCTAATTGACAAAATTCTTTCTTATATTTGAAGTATCAAAGGTATTTCTTAATCTGAAGCTACAATAGCAAACACTTCCCAAGGGTTCAAGTGAGATGATATCGAACCATCAAAATTAGACGGTTTGCAAAACTAACATCTTCACCACCCATCCACAGGCGTTTTGGTCCTATACAACAAAATAGCATTCATTAAATGAACTATATGAATCGTTTTATCTTCTTGTCCTCCTCACATTGATGAAAACAAAACAAGCGGGTGCTTGAAGGTGTTATAGTATCATCTTATATTCCGAAATATATATATCACCAATTCTAAATGGTACACAAGATTTCAAGAATAAAGAAATCTTTGACATATTGATATATTTCGAAGTATTAGTAGCATGCTCAGATAACTGTGATATTACACATAAGAGACTCGTAAATGTTTGCCATCTATGGCTAACTTGTTAATTCCTCTCCTACTATCTCTCTCTTTCTCTTCCTCGTTGTTCAATTGATTAAAAGACGCACTTTTGAGTCAACTTCAAAAACTTATCGAAACTGTTGTTTTATGTATGTAGAAATGGATGTATATAGATACATACGAGCATACACATGCACGCATATATATATATGTGTGTGTGTGTGTTGGTGCATGTGTGTGTAATATGTGTATGTATATCTGTATATGTTTATATAGATGTTTATAAATATGTATATATTTATATGTATATATATATATATGTATATGTATATATATATATGTATATGTATATATATATATATATATATGTATATATATATGTGTATATGTATATATATATGTATATATATATATATGTATATATATATGTATATGTATATGTATATATATATATATGTATATGTATATATATATATGTGTATATGTATATATATATGTATATGTATATGTATATATGTATATGTATATATATATGTATATATGTATATATGTATATATGTATATGTATATATATATGTATATATGTATATATATATATGTATATATGAATATGTATATATATATATATATATATATATATATATATATATATATATATGTTTATATATATATATATATATATATATACATATATATATATAAGTTTATATGTATGTATATATATGTATATATATATAAGTTTATATATATGTATATATATGTATGTATATATATGTATGTATATATGTATGTATATATATATGTATATATATGTATGTATATATGTATGTATACATATATATGTATATATACATGGATATATATATAAGTTTATATAAATATGTATATATATATATATAAGTTTATATATATATGTATATATACATGTATATATATATAAGTTTATATATATATGTATATATATATATATAAGTTTATATATATATTTCGTTTCTGAATTTGTTTAGCAAGATTCTTTATCTGAAATCGTGTGTTGAAACCGATATTGTTATACTTTGGGAGGGTCATGTTGCCAATAAGAAACACACGCACCAGTGAAAGCAACTGGTGCATGTGTTTCTTATTGGCAACATGACCCTCCCAAAGTATAACAATATTTATATATATATGTATATATGTATATATATATATAAGTATATATACAAGTATATATGTATATATATATATATATATGCATATATATATAAATATATATACATGTATATATGTATATATATATACATATATATATATATAAGTATATATACATGTATATATGTATGTATATATATATGCATATATATATATATAAGTATATATACATGTATATATGTATGTATATATATGCATATAGAGATATATAACTATATATAGATGTATATATGTATGTTTATATATATGCATATATATATATATAAGTATATATACATGCATGTATGCATGTTTATATATATGTATGTATATATGTATGTTTATATATATGCATATATATATATATATAAGTATATATACATGTATATATGCATGTTTATATATATGCATGTTTATATATATGTATGTTTATATATATGTATATACGTATGTTTATATATATGTATACATGTATGTTTATATATATGTATACATGTATGTTTATATATATGTATACATGTATGTTTATATATATGTATACATGTATGTTTATATATATGTATATATGTATGTTTATATATATGTATATATGTATGTTTATATATATGTATATATGTATGTTTATATATATGTATATATGTATGTTTATATATATGTATATATGTATTATATATATGTATATTTATATATATGTATATATGTATGTTTATATATATATGTATATATGTATGTTTATATATATGTATATATGTATGTTTATATATATGTATATATGTATGTTTATATATATGTATATATGTGTGTATATATATGTATATATGTATGTGTATATATATGTATGTGTATATATGTGTATATATATGTATCTGTATATATATGTATGTGTATATATATGTATATATGTATGTGTATATACATGTACATATGTATGTGTATATATATGAATGTGTATAATATATATGTACATATGTATGTGTATATATATATGAATGTGTATAATATATATGTATATATGTATGTTTATATATATCTATATATGTATGTGTAGTTATATGTTTATGTATGTTTATATACATATATATATATATATATATATATATATATATATATATATATATATATATATATATATATATATATATATATATATATACATATATATATATATATACATACACACAGCCATATTCATATAGTTCCGGCTCAACTGGTAATATCAATATGGCAGTAAATATTTTTCACCAATTTCGTCGTCTTTTCCTCTCTTTCCACCTTTCCTTCATTCTTTCATTCATTTCTTCTTTCTTATTTTCGTTTGGTCTTTATTTCTTTCGTTTTCATATCTTTTCCTTTATTCTTTATATACAAGATATAAAAGTCTGCTTGGAAACATTTGTTTGTCTTGTTATTAGTCTTTTGAGAGTGAATTTAGAAATACAAGAAGCTGATAAACTACATATATATATAATGTGTTTGTATATAAATAAATGTGTGTGAGCGGATATGTGATTACATAAGTGCGTGTGTTTATATATGTATATGTGTACATACTACCAAGGAGACTGAAGGACAACTATACTGGCACCGTCTATAAACAAAAGGTATGTTGCTATATGTATGTAACTATTTTTGCCAACCCAATAAGACTAAACAGATGATTGATTTTTTTTTTTCTCTCTAAGTCTCTTTTTGCATTATTAGAATGGTGGATTTTAACATTTCTCTCCAAACTATTTCACCTATTCTCTTGTTAGTGTATCCATCTATTTTATTAGCACTATGTTTTCATCTCTCAAACTATATATATATATATATATATATATATAAAAATTCTACAAAAAAACATATATATATATATATATATATAAAAATTCTACAAAAAAACATATATATATATATATATATATAAAAATTCTACAAAAAAACATATATATATATATATATATACATACACGTTTGTATTTGTAAAGCCAAAACAATGCAGGTATGGATATAGAATATAAATGCAAATGCAAAAGATGTCGTTGACAATTAGTCTTTTACCTTCAATTTATTTAATTATCCTTAATTTTCGAGATAATATCTCTTTTTCGGAGGGAAGTAAAGTTGTTAAACAAGCGTTCTAAATACTAAATAGCTTGCCAAGCTATTTAGAACGTTGGTTTAACAACTTTACTTCACTCCGATAGACTCACTGTCTATAAAGTTACTCAGTCTGTGTGTTTCACATTGTGGACCCGCTACAATTGGTCTTAATTTAAGATCTGTGTATATGTATATATCATTTCATTCATTTCATTTTACGTCCGTTTTTTTCCCTGCTTGCAAGGGTAGGACGGGAACTGATTCTGGCTTGATTTCTACAGCTGGATGCCCTTCCTAACACCAACCTCATTTACAGTGAGTGCTGGGTGCTTTTTTGCCATGGCACCTCCACGACCACTTTGCAGTGGAATGATAGGGACCCCAGCTCCTATGATCTCATTTCTACAGCTGAGTAAACTGGAGCAATGTGAAATAAAGTGTCTTGCTCAAGGAAACAACACATCACCCGGTCTGAGAATTGAACTCACAATATATATATATATATATATATATATATATATATATATATATATATATATATATATATATATTTATAATCCTCTATCTACATATCTATCTACTCATCTGTCCAGCTATATAGTTATTATCCCTCTATTTATCTACATATCTATTTACTCGTATACCTATTTATCCACCCATCTATCTATCCCTAACTATCTATATATCTGTTACTATCTACCTTTTTCTATCTATTTTTATGTATCTATTTCTGTCTCTCTGTTTTTGTTTGTCTCCGTATGTTTCTATTTTATTTTCCTTTCTTAATTTCAATGATTTCATTTACCTATGTATATATTCTTATTTTTTTGTGTTTAATGGTGATTGGCACAATTTAGTAGTGCTGGAATGATTGCTTTACACTATTTATGTTTCTTTACACTCCAAGTTGAAATGTCGTTGAAGTCAATATTGCTTTTCGCACCTCCATGGTTGATATTATACAGTATTTGTCAAACACTTGGGGTAGGATAAGCAACCATATCCATTCCTCTAACTCTGAGGGCTTTCACCTTTGTAAGAAATGGTTTCAAAAGAATCATTATAGAACATTGTGATATGCATTCTGGCTCTTCATGTTTTGAGTTCATATGCCATAGAAGTCAAGTTTCATCATTCCTGGATTAATAAAAAAAAAAAAAAAAGGCAGGCTACTGGAATCGTGAGAGAATTGGAGAATTGGATGAGATGCCTCATAGCCTTTGTTCTGCCTCTTCACATTCTGAGTTCAAATCCTGCCGAGGTGAGCTTTGCCTTTCATCCTCACGGGGTAAAAAAAATAAAATAAAGTACCAGTAATTCATTGGCGCTGATTTAATCAACTTTCCTTTTCACCAAAAAACGTTGGTCTTGTGCCTAAATCAGAAACCATTATAATAATTTTTAAAGGTGAATTGCACAATTTGATGCATTGTCAGATAAATTGCTTTGTACTATTTAATTATGTCCATTCACATTGAGTTCAAATCCTACTAAATTCATATTTGCTTTTCAACATTCAGGGTTTGATGAAATAAGTACAATCAAGTACTTGGGTTGATATAACCCCTTTATTCTAACTTAAGTACCATACCACTTGTATAAGAAGAATATCATTGGACCTCTTTGTTACGACCATCCATACCAATTTATTTTTCTCTTTCATGTAAATACTCTAAATGTGGGGTTGCATCAGATTTATTTGTATATGATGTACTCTATCATCTCTCTTTGTGTGCTGCTCTTCATCACTCTCTCTCATCATTACCCAGCCCTGTTCCCTTCAATCACCCTCTCTCTCATGAACAAATATGTAGCTACTATCACTATTTTTATTTCATAATACCTCCAGTATTGGCTCGTTCTTCTATTCACCCTTAGTCACATTACCTTGAGAAAAATGAAGACTAGTGTGTGCTATAATAAAATGCACATAACACACTCTGTAAATTGGTTGACAAATGACTGAAGACAACACAGATTTGAGATAATCCTTTATTATGGATGCGAGTATGACAACCCCCCAAGGGCTGGTGCCATGATAAAATGTACTTAGTACACATTGTAAAGTGGTTAGTGTTAATGCTTCCAAATGTAGGAACCAAGCCAAAAATGCAATTTATAAGAAAATGTCCTATGAAACTGGCTTGTTATGTGTCAACCAAACTAACAAATACTTGTTATGGCTGTTCCTTTCTGAGACCAAAGCCTGAACAAGATGTTTGTGTTGGAGACCAGCAGTTGTCCATACATACCAGTCCTCCTCACCACACCACCAATGTCATCCAAGATTGATACAGCTTCACCAGCAACATCACAACTCATTTATACCAGCTTATGAGGATTAACAAGCAAACAAGAAATATGAGATGAAACAGACAGATTATAATAGTTGCTAATTCTATTTTCATTTTTTTAATTAAATATATGGCAGAAACTTTGTAAGTATTTTAGTCTAATTCTAGCCTCAATTGTAGCCTTCAATTTACTTTACTAAAGTAATAATTGTTTCTACTTTTGGCACAAAGCCAGCAATTACCCAGTGCATTACTGGTTCTTTATTTTATCAACCCCGTAAGGATGAAAGGCAAAGTTAACCTTGACGGAATTTGAACTCAGACTGTAAAGGGACGTAACTATGCTGGAAAGCATGGCGTCCAACACTCTATCGATACTGCCAATTCACTGCCTTTCTAAAGTAATAATGGTTTCTACATTTGGCACAAGGCCAGTAATTTTCAGAGAAGGGGAACATCGATTAAATCGACCCCAGTGCATGACTGGTACTTTATTTTATAGACCACGAAAGGATAAATGGCAAAGTTCACCTCAGTGGGATTTGAACTTTGGACAGAAAGAGCTGTAACTAAAATGTTTCCCACACTCTAACTATTCTACCAATCAACTGCCCAACTTACTGAAGTAATAATAAAAGAAACTCTATGTACATGTACAACATTGTTAAAGACCATGATAGGATGATAGTGATCATCATCATCATGAAAAGGATGGCAAAGATAGAGATTGTGGTGGATGTGACAGTGATGTCGGGATATAAAAAAGGATAACTATGATGATAGCGGTGGTAATAATGAGGTCGATGATGATGATGGTATTAAAATAGATGCTAGCAATTCTGATTCCTAAAGAGCTTTTTTATTGTTTTTAATTTCTCTGCAAGAATATAATTCTGGAAGTAACATAGAAACACCAAAACCTCGGATATGAAGATAATCCGTTTAAGTATCGATCGATTTGCTTAAAAAGAAAAATTCCCCCACCCCTCAGAAAATAGTAATAAAAGAAGCAAAAAAAAACCTTGATGTAAAAATACTACTAAATGAAATACATATAAATACATACAAATGAAATAACAAAAATAAATTCATAAAAAATATGAAAGACCATTGAAAAAAAAAATGGTATGTATATATATATATATACACATATATGGTGTTCTATAAATGTAAATATATATATGTATATATATATATGTTCTATAAATGTAAATATATATATATGTAAATATATAAGGTTATATATATATATATATATATATACATATATATAGATATATGTTGTTCCATAAATGTTAATGCATATATATATATATATATATATATATATATATATATATATATATATATATATATATATATATACATATATATATACATTTATATACATATTTGTTTTATAAATGTTAATGTATATATATATATATATGTGTGTATGTGTGTGTGTTGTATAGGTAATAATCTTAATCCAGTTACTTAGTTAAGTATAATGGAGTTTGGAGTCTGAATTCTGAAAGGGCAAATATCAATATACAAAAGTGTGTAAGTATATGTGTTTGAGAATGTATATATATTTCAGTCTATATGTGGGTTTATAACTGTGTGGGTATGTATATGAGGGAATCTATATCAATATGCGTATATTGACGTACTTCTGCTTGTATGTGTGTGTGTGTGCACAATCACATACTTAACAAAACATGTTATTTGATGTATCATTTTTTTTGTAAATGTATATGTATATGCATATCTATATCTCCACACATTCTTCCCCACTCTGTATTTCACACACATTCCTCTTCCTCTCTCTCTCTCTCTCTCTCCCTATTTGAATGTATTTATAAATAAATACATGTGTGTGTCGGTGTATATATAAAGTATATGCAAATATATATGTGCACAGGTGAATATGTGTATATATATATATATATATATATACATTATATATATACTTATTAATGTGTGTGTATATATATATATATATATATGTATATAAAAAAACACACATTATATAGAGTAACTCTTACAAAGTCAGCTTTGGGCATTCCTAGCAGAGCAGTCTGAAATAAACCTGCTCTACTATTAATCTTGCTAATACTGCAGTTTCATCTGATAACAAGATATTCGTGTGTAAAAATCTATACTATGTGAGAAAGACAATGGATGGTTCTCCCATCCACTAACAGGTGAACATTTATTTATACTTTCAAAAAATCCATCTGAAAGTCTGAATATGGGCTGTTGTATATTATGGAATCGCCAATATTTCTTTATGCTATGTCGCTATTGCACACTGACATTACACATTAATTGGAGCAGATTCGACTCATTCATGTCTAGCTTCTACAGGTCTTAAGCAGTTAAAGCCCATTTTCACTGCCATGTAGCTTTGGAGTGCCCACACAGGCATCCTACAGTCTATCCTTCACTCAGAGAGAAAAGTATTGTGTTGCTAGCAGTGACACACACACACATACATACACATACAGTACAGTACACATATTGGCAGTCATTAGAACATCGGATAGAATACTTTGCAGTATTTGTTTTGGCTGTCTTCTCTCTGAGTTCAAATCCCATCGAGGTCAACTTTGTCATCTTTTTGAAATTGATAAAAAGTACCAGTCTAGTACTGGGGTTACTTCTTCCTCTATATCTCTTTCTAACTTCCATTCTCTCACTCTCTACCCTTCTATGGAAGAGATCCACTGTATTCATACCTGGAGAGAGAAGGGCTCTGCCAGGTTTAAAAAACTGCCCTAGAAAAAATTGTTTTTCAATACAGTATCCCTATGGCTCCACTAGGAGTTACGGGACCATGCATGCATGCATATACACATAGACACACACATATATATACATAAGGGCAAAGTGTCTGTATGCAACGCATGCCTTTTTTCCAGGATAAATCATTTTCATGTAATATAAAACTAATTAAGTTTTACTATCCTCATTGTACACATGATTTTTTTTTTCCTTAAATTCTTAGGATAAATTGTAAACAAGCAACTCCCTTTACGATCTGAGTTCAATTCCCGCCGAGGTTTACTTTGCCTTTCATCCTTACAGGGTCGATAAAATAAAGTACCAGTAATGTACTGGGATAATTGCTGGCCTTGTGCCCAAAGTAGAAACAATTATTTAAGTAGAGAAAGCTCCTGTTTGCTTAGCAAAAAAAAAAGATTGCTTTCATTTTCTATTTCCTTTGAGCAGGGAATATGAAAGAAGGAAAAAAATGAGTGCAAGTGAGGTTAAAGAGAGTAAAGCAAAATTCTATTTCTCTTTCCATAAGGGTGAAAGGTAAAGTTGGTGGAATTCGAACCCAGAACCTAAATGGCCGTAACTTTATGCCAAAAAACATGTTGTCCAATATTACATTCACAGATGAGAGGGAGAAATAATTTTTTGGAGGGGAGGAGTAGATCTTCACTGCCCCATTCTCCACCATGGCAATTGGCCTGCATCATGGACTGCATGCCCTGCTTTCCAAGTTACCCTTTTCCACAGATAAACAAACACACACACACATGCACGCATATACAAATGATGCAAAAAGAAAAAGGAAACTTCCAGGGTGTGTTAATGTGGAACGTACTAGTGTATTCTGGTTATAGATCTTCAGATTTACCAAGCGCACTAGGTTATATAATGAAATATTTGCATGAAAACCAGATGCTGGGGCTTGCCAAGAAAGAATAAAACAAACTTGCATCCCCTAAATACAATCAATTAATTATACAATGAATATTTGCTTGCAAATTCTAAGATTCTCCATTTGAGTTTCCTTTAATGAACACACAGAGAAATACCTATTTATGCACACATCGTACAGACTGTAGTACTAAAGAGTCAAAATAAAGTACGCATGACTTTAAGTATATTCACTTGTGCATTGTACATAATAGATAATTTATTTATTTTAAAATCTCTGGAATTATCTTAATCCAAACAAAAATGTCTTTTTACATTGTTAGTGACCAACTTGATTTCTGAAAATATTAACTTAAATAAATCTCAAAGAAGCATACATATGTATGTGTGTGTGTGTGTGTATGTATATATATATATATAATGTTTGTGTTGATATGTATGTGTGTGTGTATAAATCTCTCTATATATATGTATACACACGCATATATATATATATATATATACATACCAATATAGATACAATCACTCACACATACATACTTTCAGTTAGTCTATCATTCTTAATTAAGATGCAAGAGCATCAGCTATAAACAAAATTCAAGCCATATCTGTCAACAGACATATGCTGCATAATAATATATATATTCATAGTCAGGTTTTAGTTTTATATTTTACATATTAAGTCTGTCTTTCACTAGATTTTCTTCACCTCAGATTATAATAATTTCTTATCAAACCAGTGAGGAGGCTTGTATGTGTTTGTTCTGCTTGTCAGAAATTGTAGCCTCATTTTCTCTGTCTTTTTAACTATCAAGGGTCAAATATTTTAGTGTGCTCCTCCATATATAATTTACTAAAGTGAAATACAAAGAATGTTTGGTTGCTATTTCTAATAAGTCATATAACTCCTATATGTGCTCCTTTCTCGGTCTGAAATCTGTATGATAATATCATCAGAGAAATCAAGAAATCAGTAAGAAATGAAAAATGAAAATAAAAGAAAAGGATAGATTCATTGAGAAGGACAGGTTTGAGGGTGTTGCTAGATGGGATAAAGTTAAATACTTTTATTCTTTTCTTTCATTCTGTTGCTGGTTTCAGTCATTAGACTGTGGCCATATTGGAACACTGTCTTGAAAGGATATAACCAATCAGTACTTATTTTTATTTATACATGGTGCTTATTTTATCAATTTCTTTTTGTTGAACTGTTAAGTTATCAGACATAAATACAGGCTTCCTCACACACACGCACCTACATACATATAGGCAGATGGCTCCTACATGTAATGTGTGTGTGTATATATATGTGTGTTTCACATTAGGCTTTAGTAGACGGTACTTGGCCAAGGTACCACATAGTTGTGAAGTGAACTCCTTATCTACACCACCATGCTTGTACCTATATATTGTAAAATATTCTAAAAAATGAGAAAACTACATTGATATGAATGAATTTAACTACAGGAAAGGTGAAATATATTCAGTGTAGCTGCACATTCTATTACTATCTATTCATAATTTATAAAAAAATCTCTCTTATTCTATGTAGAAGTACATATGTAAATAGAGGAAGGGGTTGTTTGCATGTGTGTATATTTATATATGTTTAAGCATTCATTCATGCATATAAACAGATATATGTAAATAGCTCCAACACATAACATACATAGATAGCTCCTACAGTAATTTGTTCAAAGAAATCAGAACAGAGATTGACAAATGGGATTGCAAAGTAAAGAGACATGCAAAAAGCTTCATACTTCCATCAATGTTTCTTTTTATTCTCATCCTCATTGTCCCTTGAGATATATGCATTACCTTCTATGATAAGTTCTTCATAAACTTAATGCCTGAACTCATTTCAATTCCATGCTATAATTTTTTTTGATTCCATTCCTAACCACATTTAATAAAGATAGAAAGGACACTTTAGTCTTGCTGGGGACATGACAACCATTTTATTGCTGGTGCCACAATGTGTACCTGGTACATCCTGTAGAGTGAAGACAACATAGGATTAATGGGACACTCTTGTCTTGTTGAGGACATGACAGTTTCTATGATGCAGGCACCATCATAGAATACATGCAATATGTTGTAGAGGAAGATAAGACAGTTTCCACTTTGCTGGTGCCACTAGAGATTACACCTAGTATACTCTGTTAAGTGATTGATAGTAGGAAGGGTATCTAACCATAATAACCATGCCAACAATGAAACATTTGAGAGATTGTCCTTCAACCCATCTAAAGGAGCAGTAAACCCCACCCAAATAAGTAAGCCAGCTGCTAAATACCAGTACAGTAAATGGAAGTAAAATGGTGATGATGGTTACAGGAACGAATTTTTCCTTTTTTCCTCTGTGTTTTTCATTTTTCCAATTTGAATTTTTTGTCAGTGTTGTCAGAAGTCTTAAAATGTTATATTTATTATTTTATGACTTAATCAGAAAAAGATGGGCAATGCTTTTAATTTCCCAGGACCTTGAAAAATTGGCAGAGAAAGATTGGAAACTATATTTCATAGGTTGTTGTTTTTCTTTAGCCCTAGGATAGCCCTGAATAATTGTACCTATAAAGAAAGGCATTAAGGGTGATAAATTGACAGGATTGATAGAGCATAGGACAAGATTCCTTGTGGTGTTTGTTCTGGCTCTCTGTGATCTGAGTTCAAATTCCACTGAGCTCAAGTTTGCTTTTCATCCTTCCTGAATGAATGAAATAAAGTGCCTGCACAGTGTGATGGAGTGGCAGAATTGTTAGTCAGACTCATTGCATTGAGGTGTTTGTTCTGACTATTTCACCTTGGCCTACTTGGATGGTAGCCTTTTCTGTCACACACTTAAATCTACCATCTTGTCCTTTGGTATCTTTAATAGAGTCCACTCTGCTGCAATCATATGGGCAAGGTCACAGAGCCTAGAGAACCAGAACAAATGCTACAAAGGACTCTGATACTGATAATCCTCAACCTCTTTGTAAGTGGTATATTGGTCACATGACCACAGTCCTATGACTAGAACAGATAAAAGCATTTAAAAAATACAATTACAGTGAAATATATACCAGCAGCAGGAAGTGAAAACCAAATGCATCTGAGTCAACTTAACAAAAAACGTAAACTTTCCCTTATCACAGCAGAATGTCCTGCATCTATGGATTATACAAGATTTTCTTACTTGCATTTGGCAAAACAAGCCAAGACAGGAACAAAAAAGTCACAATAAGAAATATTTGTCAGAAACAATATATACATACATATCTATCTATCTATCTATATCTATATATATATCTATATGTATCTCTCTCTCTCTATATATATATACACACACACACACACACACCACACACCACACACCACACACCACACATACATACATATCTTGGTTGTACATTGTAAACGATGATGACATCTTCTTTATTGTTGTTCCCATCTGCCGTGGGCACGAAGGTGGCTGTGGAGGCCCATCCTTGACTTGCAGGTCTGGGGACAGTGGGGGCAGAGGAAGAGACCGGAGTCAAACTGGCAACTCCCAGAGGTTACCTCCACCTCTCGCCCATCACCGCAGGGCTTTGGGAGTGCACACTAAAGAAGAAACCTGTGCGGGAGAGGTTTATAGTGGGCGGGCCAGTGCACAGTGATGGTCCCACTCACTCGGCCACAGAAGCCAGAATCCAGTGGTACAGAGGACCATTACGACCAGGGACTTCCTTGGCTGCAGTGGATGGCCACGATGTCTGTAGTGCCTTGCCGTGCCCTGGCGCTCCACACCGCTTGCTGTCGCCGCCTTCGTGACCATTGGGACGATGTTGTCCACCTCCACTCACTCCGCCGGGTCCAGTCTTCGCATGCAGGGGCAGGCATCTCCTATCTAACTCACCGGGGTTTCAGAGCCGTCCGGCTACCCTCAACCTGGTTCGGCCCGCCAGCCGAGGCGGTATACCGGGGTGTGGACGCTGTCGCATGCTACAGCTTCTTGGGGCCACAGGTGAGAGCTGAGTGTCAGGTGGGACACAATGCAGCTCGAGCTGTCCAGAAAAGGACATGGCTAGCCCTCCCTACAGAGGTACATGCCCCTCTCTGACACCCCAGGCATATACACACGCATATACATACACATATGTACATGTGTATATACATATTTACACAATTTTGGATGGCCGTTGACTCTTATGAGTTCTTCCGCCCTTTGTCAGGTTTTCTTTTTTTGTCCTGCAGGATGTCCTAAATCATCCTCCGCCCCAAGTAAACTTGGTAGGGTTGCCAGTTTAGTTGCCGACGACCCGGCTATGTGACGTTTGTACTGGTTTACATGTTACCAGTAGTACTCAAGAGTGACCTAACATAACATGACATACATATAATACATACATATACATATATACATGTATACATATATATATATATATATATATACATGCATACGTATATATATATATATATACATGCATACATATATATATATATACATGCATACATATATATATATATACATGCATACATATATATATATATATATATATATATATATATATATATATATATATATATATATATATATATATATACATGCATACATATACATATATGCATGCATATATATATATATACATGCATACATATACATATATGCATGCATATATATATATATATATATATATATATATATATACATGCATACATATACATATATGCATGCATATATATATATATATATATATATATACATGCATACATATACATATATGCATGCATATATATATATATATATATATATATATACAGCATACATATACATATATGCATGCATACATATACATATATGCATGCATATATATATATATATATATATATAAATCAGGAAAGAAGGTTTACATGGTTTGCTATACAAAAAAGTTTTTAATCACATAGCTTACATTTGTTTCACTGAACTGGTATGTCTAGAGATCGCTATTCGCTTAATTTTGCGTTACTCGATCGCCAATACAGAATTATAACCAGTCAGATCTTCGGAGTATGCGAGAATGAAGAAAATACACAGGCAAGAAAAGAAAAGAAAATACAGGCTACTATATGAAGTAGTAATGGCATTCAATAAGAACAATTACAACAATGCTATCAATAAATTATTTAAGGAGACCCTGACATTACTTAGGTGGGGGGTATATAATGTATCTAATGTTACGGCGTGTAAAACTGGCTGTCATAAGTCAAAATGAAGCGTTGGCATGTACAAATTAAAAACTTTTTTGTATAGCAAACCATGTAAACCTTCTTTCCTGATTTATTATTACTCCAAGTGTTTACAACATAGGAATTACGGCATACCCGCAGCATCACTATGAAAACGCCTTGTTGAGTCAAACCAAGCCAAGCGTTAATATCATCCACTACCTGGAATACCATAACTGGACTTCACCTAAGTGGACTGCATTTAACTATTATTTGTTAATCCGTATATTTAGCTCCCACCTGGTCGAGCAAGACCATTAACGCACGGCAACAACATGGAGAAGCACTGTATAGGTATGTCACTAAAAAACATACCTGTACCTACAAAAAAGGACTATACACTGGGCATGATACGACGAACTAATGATTTCATCCGCAGGGTCCGATGGAAAGCTTACCATTTCGATAAGGGACCGAATACCAACGGAAGGGAATTTTCCAAGGAGAATTACGGGTTTAAATCCTGCAAAAACCCGCCAAACAACCCCGCACTCGATGCCTTCGAGCTGGACCTTATGAACATGATAAGTGAAACTAAATTTAAAAAAAGAACAAATCACAACAAATTGCAAAATGACTTAAATACATTACTTAAAAAACTAAAAGAGGCTAACGGTATCATAGTAAAAGCAGACAAAACATCAAACGTATACTCTATGGACATTAACACATACAATAACTTTATTCAGCGTGAACTACATAAAAAAAATAAAAAAAACAAAAGAATCTACACTCACCAGCATTAACATGGAGGGCCTCAAGATAGTTGATAAACTCGGAATTTCAGATAGGACCGAACCGCTAACCCCGTGCAACCCTACATTTAACCTGAAGGATCACAAAAATAACTTTGAAACTAATCCCACCATTAGATTAATGTGCCCATCCAAGTCAGACATAGGTAAAATTAGCAAGAACATTCTAGATAGGGTAATCGCACAAATAAAGGGTAAACTAGAAATCAATTTATGGGGCAACACTAACGAGGCAATTAAATGGTTCAATAAAATACAAAATAGGGAGACGTGTAACTTCATACAATTTGATATAGACGACTATTATGCATCCATATCCCCAGCTACCCTAGATAAGGCGCTTATATTTGCCCAAAATAACTCTGATCTTACCCATGATGAAATTAAAATAATAATAGCGGCTAGAAGGAGTATCATAAAATTTGAAAATAACTACTGGGTAAGAAAGGATAGAATAAATAGCTTCGATATAACAATGGGATCAAATGATTCTGCGCAAATCACAGATATCGTGGGGCTATTCATAGCACACAACCTACATAAGGAATTCAGTAACCTCCAAGGAGGAATTTATAGGGACGACACGTTACTTATAGCTAGGAACCTAAACAACCAGAGCATGGAAAGACTAAGGAAAAATATTAGAATATTCTTCAAAAAACTAGGCCTAAGTATTACCTACGAACTAAACCATAAGAAGGTAAATTTTCTAGATGTAACTCTAAATCTAAATACTGGATTAATAGAACCTTTCCACAAAAATAATGAAAATCTTGCCTACATTAGTTACAACTCAAATCACCCCAAATCCATAATTAAATCCATAGCACGTAGTATATCCCTCCGAATATCCCGCTTATCCTCAAACCTAGAAATCTTTAACGAGCATGCTGACTATTATAATGCAGCATTAAGTAGGGCCGGTCATAAAGATAAACTACAGTATATAGTGAATAAGGACAACATAAACAATCCTAGTAATTACTACTCCAACCGCTCACATAATAATAGGAATAGCTTGACTAGACATAGGGTTAGACATGTAACACCTGGAGTAAACGGCCAAAACACTAATAACGTAAACCCAAGAAACAATAGAAGAAACAGACAAAGAAAATACCTATGGTTCAACCCAATATTCAACTCCTCTATAAAAACTAGACTGCCCTCTACATTCTTTAAACTAATAGATAAACACTCCCCTATCTCGCATAGATATCACAAAATACTCAATAGATCTACTATAAAACTATCATTCTCAACAGCAGCTAACATAGAATCACACATACGCAAGATCAACCACAGAAATATTTCTAGTAAATCAATTGCACCTATACATAAGCACAAACTCATCACAACATCACAACCACAAGCGCATACAAATGCGCAGCAGCAAAACCCCATTGGGCATATATCACAACCCACTTATAACAGAGTACTAAACAGGAATGTAAAAGCTGCACAAAATAGCGCCTCAAACTGTAACTGTCACCTCCCAGATAGGTGCCCATTGGCGAACAGATGTCTCGATTCGAGCCTGGTGTACATGTTCACTGTCATCTCGGGTAACTCCACCTGGAATTACATAGGATCCACCGCGGGTCCTTTTAAGAAAAGATGGTATGTGCACAGGCACTCAATGAAAAACCGTGCACTTATGGGTTCAACTACCCTCGCCAAAAAAATATGGGAATTGAAGGACAGCAACACTAACTACAGTATCAACTGGTCGAAGTTGTCGGCTGCTAAAACCTATAGTACAGGGATGTCCCATTGCGGGCTATCTGATCTTGAGTCATTGTATATCCTTAGAAATGTTAAAAGGCTACTTAACAATAAGTTAGAAAGATCTATCTTCTGCAGACATAGAATAGCCACTAAATTCATAAGATTCAAACCTCCGTGAATCGAACCAACATAACATAGCTTTAAATTAGGATACCTACTACCCACAGAAATATATTCATTAAGTATAATATATCCTTCACAAGTCTATACCACACAATTGTCTGTAAGTACCTCATCTACCAACAATCTTACTCCTCAGCTGCTGCCATCATTTGATCCTAAATCCTAGTTTTTCTCATTTCACTACTACAATGTTACTTTACCTTCTTTCTGCCATAATTACAATTAGCACGCTTTTCTCTTTGCATGTATGTATATTTTTGTACGAGTGTATATTGATGTGTATGTAAGTGCCTATGTACACATGCATGTGTATATATGTGTATATATATATATGTGTGTGTGTGTATGTGTGTGTGCGTAAATATATGCGTATATTAATTCGTTAACCTCTGTATTAACTCAACAACTATTTAGCTTTAACAGTGGTCCCACTCATGTATACTGTTGAGGATGAAGAGAAAGACTGTAAAAACTAACTTATCTTTATAATTTAAAATTGATATACACTACGATACTTTGTACATGCCAACGCTTCATTTTGCCTTATGACAGCTAGTTTTACACGCCATAACATTAGATACATTATATACCCCCCACCTAAGTAATGTCAGGGTCTCCTTAAATAATTTATTGATAGCATTGTTGTAATTGTTCTTATTGAATGCCATTACTACTTCATATAGTAACCTGTATTTTCTTTTCTTTTCTTGCCTGTGTATTTTCTTCATTCTCGCATGCTCCGAAGATCTGACTGGTTATAATTCTGTATTGGCGATCGAGTAACGCAAAATTAAGCGAATAGCGATCACTAGACATACCAGTTCAGTGAAACAAATGTAAGCTATGTGATTAAAAACTTTTTTGTATAGCAAACCATGTAAACCTTCTTTCCTGATTTATTATTACTCCAAGTGTTTACAACATAGGAATTACGGCATACCCTCAGCATCACTATGAAAACGCCTTGTTGAGTCAAACCAAGCCAAGCGTTAATATCATCCACTACCTGGAATACCATAACTGGACTTCACCTAAGTGGACTGCATTTAACTATTATTTGTTAATCCGTATATATATATATATATATATGTATATATATATATATATGTATATATATATATATATATATACATGCATACATATACGTATATGCATGCATATATATATATATATATATATATATATATATATATATATATATATATATATATATATATATATATATACATGCATATATATACATATATGCATGCATATATATATATATATATATATATATATATATATATATATATATATATATATATATACATGCATACATATACATATATGCATGCATATATATATATATATACATGCATACATATACATATATGCATGCATATATATATATATATATACATGCATACATATACATATATGCATGAATATATATATATATATATATATATATATATATATATATATATATATATATAAATACATGCATTCATATACATATATGCATGCATACATATACATATATGCATGCATATATATATATATATATATATATATATATATATATATATATATATATATATATATATATATATATATACATGCATACATATACATATATGCATGCATATATATATATATATATATATATATATATATATATATACACACCATACATATACATATATGCATGCATACATATACATATGTGCATGCATATATATATATATATATATATATATATATATATATATATACGTGCATATATATACATATATGCATGCATATATATATATATATATATACATGCATATATATACATATATGCATGCATACATATACATATATACATGCATATATATATATATATATATATATATACATGCATACATATACATATATGCATGCATATATATATATATATATACACCATACATATATGCATGCATACATATACATATATGCATGCATATATATATATATATATATATATATATACATACATGCATACATATACGTATATGCATGCATATATATATATATATATATATATATATATATATATATATATATATATATATATATATATATATATATACATGCATATATATACATATATGCATGCATATATATATATGTAGATAAATCTACCAAGAGTTTACGGTAGTGTCCAATCCGTATGAAGAACTCAATGTAATCCGGATATCATGGAAAGAAGAGATGCAATGAAAAATCACTTTCGGTGAAAGATAAACGGAATACAGAGTCAAGATAAAATATTAAAAAAATAATGAATAAAACAATGAAACAGTTCCTTATATTAAACAAAAAAAGTTCATTATTTAACGATCGTTTCTGGGATATATATGTGTTAGAATTGGCATGTATATTTAACAGATCTATGTATAAAATTATACAAAATTATACAAACTATCAAAATTAAATATACATACCAACCCATGTGTGTGTCTCTATATGTATGCGCGTGTGTGTATGTGTATGTGTATATATATGGTGTGTGTATGTATATGTATGTGTATGTATGTGTTTATGTATATGTGTATGTATATGTATGTATATATATATATATATATATATTTATATATATATATATGTATGTATATATATATTTGCAAGCAGGGAAAAGTGGACGTACAATGAAATGATGATGAATGATGATATATATATTGAATGAAATGCATGTACGTGCATGTATTCTACTCATCTCTTCTTTTTGGGTTGTGTTGAATTTCTATGTTTAGTTGTTTGTGATGAAGACAGTTGTACATACAAATGTTGTTTACCAAATTTTGGACGCTTTTGTAAATTTCATTTGGGAATAGATTCAGAAATATTTATTTATTTATTTATTCAATTATATTTTTGTTGCAAGTTATAAGCCTTTGCCCTGATAATATAAGAAAATATATATTCTCATAGGAATGACAGTTCTAATTGCAAATGATATTAACTTTATCAAATAAAACAAAAATGCTGATAGCAACTATGGTTTACAAGGAGTCTCTATATGACACTTAACTTGCTATAAATGGAAACTGAATCTGCCTTAAATCATGCAGTATCATTTTGGAAAAATAGATGTTGGAAATATAATTGGAGAAGTTTATTGGCTAGAATGCATTTGAGGATTGAACTGGGATTAAACAGAAACAAAAACAATTAACTCTTTGTCACTATAGGTTTTATAGAAAGACACTGGCTATGATTTTCAAATAATAATTTTTGATAATCATTACTAAGATGGTATTTGGAAGATAAGAGGTTCTTACATGAAATTATAATTGTTTCTACTTTAGGCACAAGGCCAGCTTATTTTATCGATGGAACGATTTTAGATAAGTAGGTTTCAGGCTCCTGGAATTCTGTGATCTATCTATCTGTAACATATATTTCAAAACATGAGAAAATCACATGATTACCTATAGATCAGGGGAGCATACCAGCCAGATTGATTTTATCCTTACCAGAAGATGTGATGGTTGTAAATACGAAGCTCCTCCTTGGGGAAGAATACACCTCCCAACATAAACTAGTAGTTAGCAATCTTATAATTAGGGCTAGACAAACTCGATGACAGAGGACAACAAGGAGGAGAAGAATGTGGAATTAAAGAACCCCACAACTAGTAATCGCTTGTTAGCTGAGAAGGTGGATGTTAAATTATGATGATGATGTTCATCATCATCACCGTTTTACGTCCGTTCTTCCACGCTAGCATAGGTTAGACGGGTTGTCCTGTTGTGAGCAGTGTCCAGTTGGCTGACCTTGTCTTGCTCATACAGGAACTGATTCTGGCTTGATTATGTATGTATTTCAGTTTTGGAATATTTAGGCCATATCTGTGCATGATATAAGAAGTGACTAAAATGTTTGGCTATAGAAAGAGTATCTAACTATAAAACACTGCCTGACTAAACATGTCGAAACAATGCCAGTATGGAAGAGTAGCATAAAACAATAATTGTTTCTACTTTTAGCACGATGCCAGCAATTATCCCAGTGCATTACTGGTACTTTATTTTATCGACCCCGTAAGGATGAAAGGCAAAGTTAACAATAATGATAATTAATGTACTCTGAATTAATGTCATTGTCTTTTTAAGTCAGCAGGGTATGATTTGAGTGAAAGTTGACTACTATTTCTAGCAGATCTGTTTAGCACTTAGAGGCATCATCATCATTTAACATCCCCTTTCCATACAAGGACAAATTTATGAGTGTTGTGTATAGTCAATTATATCAACTCCATTACTTGTTCGGTATTTCATATAATTGATACTATCTTGTAGCTGTGGGAAAATGCCTTTTTTAAATCCATCATCAGTGATATTTACTCACTCAGTAATGAGAGAAGTATAAGCTATAGCTTATATACTTTTTGCATATAAAACCACTTCTGGAGAAGTTCAGTTACATAAAGTGCATGCTTGACTGAGCTGGGATTAATTAGCAGTAGAACTAACATAACAGATTCATATACACCTCTATTGTTAATCATGCAATGTTAGTGCTACTGCTAATATACCATGAGTATATTATTTCTTAAACTGAATAGATTCATTATAGAAAATTAATAGAATTTTCTTCATTGTAAAAAAGCAAATAATTTCTTTCTTCTATATATGTCATCTGAAATGGCTATTTCCAAATACATATCATGGGTTACATTGCACCTTTGGTTATCTTTGATTAAGTTTGTGATAGCATTGATTATGACAAAAAGCTTTTAGTAAAAAATAGCTATTAAAGTTAAGAGGGCTATGAAAGTCATGTGTTATTGAAAAAATACAAATGAATGTGAGATGAAATATTTAGAGCACAGCAGCAAAGATGTAAATGCAGAAAATATTAAAAGATGTTGAAGTATTTCTCTATTAGAAACATAATCAATTCTGCCTCCATGCTATGGACTGGGATCTATACCTCAATGTCGATAAGTGTTGCCATATGGCAGTGGATACACCTTATAACTCAGCTCTTACCTTCAACGGTGGCACCGCTCCTTTGAAGGAGGTTGAGGAGACTAAAGATCTTGGTCTGCTGGTCGACTTGTCCCTCAAACCATCAAAACATTGCATTCAAGCCGCAAACAAGGCAAGGAGCTCTCTTTTTCTTATTCAATGCTCCTTTGCCAAACTGACTCCAGAAATTTTCAGGCCTCTCTATGTCGCCCTCATGAGACCACACCTAGAATATGGCATCCAAGCATCAAACCCATATCTCATCCGGGATATCTATAACTTGGAGAGGGTTCAATGACTAGCGACTCGAATGGTATAGGGCCTTCATGAGCTGCCCTATGAAAGCCGGCTGCAGAAGCTGAACCTCTTCTTTTTGGAGCATCGAACGGCTACGGAGCGATCTCATTTTGGCTTACAATCTCTTCAATGGCCATTACGATCTCCCTCAAGATCTCCTATTCACTCCGGCACTTGAAAGGAGTCTACGTGGACATGACAAAAAGCTGTTTTACCGCCGCTTTCGCCTAATTAGACAGAAAGCTGCTTTCTCAATCTGCATCTCTGGACCCTATAATCGGCTTCAGAAGAAGTAGTCAACGTGTCAACCACGCAACAATTCAAGGTAAAATTGGACCAGTGTTGGAATATTGTGTTTCCGACTGTGTAAATTTTGCCCCTCTTCCCTTCTTACATGGTATCTGAAGCATCTGTTTTATTTTCTGTCAAATATATGGGAATTGAATTGAATATGCAGTATGCCAATATGAGAAATTCTTAATTTAACAAAAGTATATATATTGTTAAGTATCGAAATGTCATACTTCATTGAAATAACCAATATATGCATGATGAAGGACTTCGATACTTAATGCTTAAATTATCAATATGCATTTAAAAAACGATATTTATTGCTCTTTTTCAACTTATTTAATATTAAGGAGTAATGTTTCATATATATATATATATATATATATCATCATCATCATCATTTTACGTCCACTTTTCCCTGCTTGCATGGGTGGGACGGGAACTGATTCTGACTTGATTTCTACAGCTGGATGCCCTTCCTAACACCAACCTCATTTACAGTGAGTGGTGGGTGATTTTTTGCCATGGAGCCTACACGTCCACTTTACAGTGGAATGATAGGGACCTCAGTTCCTATCATCTCATTTCTACAGCTGAGTAAACTGGAGCAATGTGAAATAAAGTGTCTTGCTCAAGGAAACAACACATCATCCGGTCTGAGAATTGAACTCACAACCTTTCGATTGCAGGGCCAATGCTCTAACCACTATATATATATATATATATATATATTGTTATACTTTGGGAGGGTCATGTTGCCAATAAGAAACACACGCACCAGTTGCTTTCACTTCAATTTATTATAATAAATTTATAATAAATTTATAAATTTCTGATTGGTTGGTTGGTTCCACAACCAGATAGTTGTTTATATATTGTCATAGTTCTTTCGTCACACACTCTGTGACCTCTTCAGTGACTGGGGATTCCTTTCGTTGTTTCTGTGCCTCTCCTTTGTTCTGTCCACACACAGAAACAAAATGGCGTAGGACAGAACAAAGGAGAGGCACAGAAACAAAGAAAGGAATCCCCAGTCACTGAAGAGGTCACAGAGTGTGTGACGAAAGAACTATGACAATATATAAACAACTATCTGGTTGTGGAACCAACCAACCAACCAGAAATTTATAAATTTATAAATTTATTATAAATTTATTATAAATTTATTATAATAAATTGAAGTGAAAGCAACTGGTGCGTGTGTTTCTTATTGGCAACATGACCCTCCCAAAGTATAACAATATCGGTTTCAACACACGATTTCAGATAAAGAATCTTGCTAAACAAATTCAGAAACGAAATATATATATATATATATATATATATATAACTGGCTTTCCACAAAATACATATAGTTAGCACCCCAAACACTAAATTGGGATTATACTAACGTATATCCTAATGTTTGTTGAGTGAGATGGTTACCAGTCGGAGTTTAGCTTAAAGCTTTCTCTGTTATTGTATTAAATATTTTACTCTTGATTTGGCCAGAGATTTATATTTCCAGATGCCTTTTAAACGTAACTTTCTGTATTTATTACTGTTATGAGATATTGTTTGTTATTTAGGTATCACTTCTCTGTTTTTAGCCTAAGAAAATATCTATATGCGTGTGTAATTAATACATGCATACATTTATTTTAAAAAAATTAATTGAGTTCTTAACACGCAGGATTGATAATGTTTTTGAAAAAACTAATTAACCCACGTGTATATTATTTTACTTTTCTTGTGACTCGCGATTGTCTCCCTTTTCCGCTTCGTGGCGCTATGATATTTCCTCAGTCTAAAGACTGCTGGAATTTCAAATTTGGCGGTCATTCGATGCGTGAAGGGATGACTTGGCGGACACGAAAAATAACTGCGGTAAGAAATGTTTTCTTATATCAAAGTTTAATGGGCATCCACTGATGATTTATAAGTGCCCACCTACATATATTCTTACAGGAAAATATGTTAGGCTTCTACATAGACTGGAAATATTCTCCCAACTTGTAGAAAACTTATAATGAAACAATTGTTTGGAAAGAGAGATATATTTTAATTTTAATTATATCTCATATAAAATAATACAACTGGCTTTCCACAAAATACATATAGTTAGCACCCCAAACACTAAATTGGGATTATACTAACGTATATCCTAATGTTTGTTGAGTGAGATGGTTACCAGACGGAGTTTAGCTTAAAGCTTTCTCTGTTATTGTATTAAATATATATATATATATATATATATATATATATATATATATATATATATGCACATGTGTGTGCATATGTATATGCAAATGTGTATATATGGAGATACATATATAATTACATATATATACACAATTTTTGAATGTATGCATATATATATGGGGAGAAGTGTGTACTTAATGATGACGGCGTACTTGCCATCACCGATGCTGATAAGAAGGTAGCTTGGAAGTGTCACTATGAAAGGCTACTAAATGAAGAGAATAAATGGGAGAAAGACAGTCTCCCCCACATCAACCCAATAGAGGGACCAGCAGTGTTAGTCGAGGGTAGTATAATAAGTAAGGCAATCAAGGATATGAAGACGGGTAAGGCAGCTGGGCCTTCGGAAATAGTTGCTGAAGGCATCTGGCACGGTGGGACACACCATGGTCACCCGGATAGTTAATCAAGTCGTACAGAATGGGGTTGTTCCGAAGGACTGGCGTAGCAGCATCATCGTTAACTGTTATAAGGGTAAAGGAGATGCCCTAGATAGGAGTAACTATAGAGGCATTAAATTAATCGACCAGGTCATGAAGGTCACGGAAAAAGTAATAGCGCAACTAATCAGAGAGAGAATTGACCTCGATGAAATGCAGTTCGGGTTTGTGTCAGGCAAAAGTACCACAGACGCTCTTTTCATTGTACGACAACTACAGGAGAAGTACCTAGCTAAAAGTAAACCCCTATACTTAGCTTTCGTCGACTTGGAGAAAGCCTTCGACAGAGTCCCCCGTTCCATTATCTGGTGGTCTCTTAGAAAACTAGGTGTTGACGAATGGCTTGTGAGAGCTATACAAGCCATGTATAAAGAAACAGTCAGTAAGGTTAGAATTAACAACGAATATAGTGAAGAGTTTAGCGTAAAAGTTGGTGTCCATCAGGGCTCTGTTCTTAGCCCCCTACTATTTAATATTGCCCTTCAGGCTATAACAGAGGAGTTCAAGACCGGCTGCCCATGGGGACTCCTATACGCAGATGACCTAACACTCATAGTTGAATCAATGGCCGAGCTAGAGAAGAAATTCCAAACATGGAAGCACGGCCTAGAATCAAAAGGCCTTAAAATTAACCTGGCTAAGACCAAAGTTCTAGTTTGTAGGAAAGAAAATAAGGCGGCGGTCCCTTCCGGGAAGTGGCCATGTTCAGTGTGTAGGAAAGGCGTAGGTAGAAATTCCATTTTGTGTCCGAAATGCAAAGTTTGGGTGCATAAAAGATGTAGTGGGATCACAGGTAAGCTAACTAAGCACGTAGATTTTACATGTGGCCGGTGCTCTGGTGCAATAAGTAGCAGCAAGTGCCCACAATATACTAGCTCCTTCAACTGCGCAGAGGGTTCTATAGAAATAGTGGACAGCTTCCGTTATCTGGGTGACAAAATCAGCAGTGGGGAAGGGTGCTCTGAAAGTACAGTAGCTAGAGTCAGAACTGGATGGAAAAAGTTCAGAGAGCTTATACCACTATTAGCCGCTAAAGGGTTCTCCCTAAAAATGAAAGGCAGGTTGTATGATGCCTGCATACGAACAGCAATGTTGCATGGCAGTGAGACCTGGGCATTGTGTGCAGAGGATATACGCAGACTAGAGAGGAACGAAGCTTGCATGCTCCGCTGGATGTGTAATAGTAATATACGTGAACGGCAAAGCATAAACGAACTAAAGAAAAAATTAGAAATAAGAGGGATCAGATGTTGTTTACTCGAGAGAAGGCTACGTTGGTATGGACACGTGATGCGCATGAAAGACGATAGCTGTATAACAAAGTGCAGGGCAATAAAGATAGACGGGAGCCACGGAATAGGCAGACCCAGAAAAACCTGGGACGAGCTGATAAACTCCGACCTCACACATTTACACCTCTCCAAGACAATGTCACTGGATCGAGACCTTTGGCGGTACTCAGTAATAGAGAAGACCCGCCTTACCTAAATACATAGTAAAACCTACTACAGTCAGTAGGCATCTCTAACAAAATACCCCCCTACCCTCTCCACACCGCCCCTTTCAATGTAAAGTTATGTTGGTACCACAACATCCAGGCCGAAACAAATGAGGTCGTGTAGGTGTGACGACAAAAAAACACACAGTCCACGCTGTAATGTGGCCGTATAGGTAACACGGTAAAAACCTCCCAGTTCCACACTGTAAATTTGGTTGGCGTTAGGAAGGGTATCCAACTGTAGAAAACCTGCCAGACAGTCCTATGCGAGCAAGACAATCACTCTTGCCTCAAGTGGGAAAATCCCCGTCCAAACCCATGCAAGCGTGGAACACGGACGTTAAACGTTGATGATGATGATGATGATGATATATATATATATCATCATCATCGTTTAACGTCTATCTTCCACGCTAGCATGGGTTTAAACGGGAAGTTTCCCACATGTGGCAAGATTGGTTGTCTTGCTCGTATAGGACTGTCTGGTAGGTTTTCTACGGCTGGATACCCTTCCTAACACCAACCACATGGACTGGGAGGTTTTTACCGTGTGTGTTTTTTTGTCGTGACACCTACATGACCTCATTTATTTAGGACATGTATATATATATATATATATATATATATATATATATATATATATATAGAGAGAGAGAGAGAGAGATAGATATATACACATACACACACACACACACACACACACATACACACACACACACACACACACACACAGATAACTTAAATCCTAATAATTCTGCTACAACCACCACCAGATAATACCATTGCTTATGCAAAGATTCCTTAGAAGTTTGCGAAGCTTACATTTTAGCATTTTTTCTTTTAATCTTTCTCATAAAAGCATTGTATTTGGAACACCAAGAATTATTTACAATAGTTGTAGCAGGGCTAACAGTTACTTTGTAAAGAATATGTTGTTGCAGAGTACCTCAATGAAAATCTAGCATGTCACAGTGTTCTTCTATTGGTGAGGGATATTTTCCATTGGTTTCGAAAATAAACATTCAGTTTTATCAACTGTGCATCTCAGTCATTAGAGGTGGGTGAGCAAAAGGGATAGAGGCAGTGACTATACAAACATTGCCAAAGTATTTGTAGAGTTAAAGATTAAGTGATTTTATGATATCATTGGTCTTCTCTGTGGAGTGTCATACACTATGCTTTCCAGCATAGAATTACGTCCCTTTACGGTCTGAGTTCAAATCCCGCCGAGGTTAACTTTGCCTTTCATCCTTACGGGGGTCAATAAAATTAAGTACCAGTAATGCACTGGAATAATTGCTGGCCTTGTGCCAAAAGTAGAAACAATTCTTACAATGCCTTTAGAACACAATAACAATGCAAGCAGAGGTTGTCTTAATGGGGATAGCTGTCATGATCAGCTTCTCTATTTTGCCCTATCATCTGTATCCTCCCTTACCAACCTACTGGCTCTCATTTCCCCCTCCATTCTTTTTAGTCATGACTTTCTTAACTTCCCCTTCCTCTGTTTTTTTATGTTCATTTCCATCACTCCCTAACTCATTCATTTTCATCACTCTTCAACACATGATCCAACCATCTCCTTCCTTTTTTTTTTAAAACATTCATCATTGGCTCTATTCTCATCAAAGTATTGAGTAAATAGTTTTGTATTCTACGGGCATAAGCTTCTGTTTATGATCGTATTTCAATCAAATACACTGTTTCAAACAATTAATGGAATATTTTGAGGGATTTAGTCAAATT
Organism: Eledone cirrhosa; assembly: GCA_964016885.1. Lineage (NCBI taxonomy): Eukaryota > Metazoa > Mollusca > Cephalopoda > Octopoda > Eledonidae > Eledone > Eledone cirrhosa. The sequence goes on from OZ024740.1 coordinate 159,524,735, forward strand.
ATTAATTATTTCATTACTAAAATAACTGTTTCTACTTTTAGGCACAAGGCCAGCAATTATCCAGTGCATTACTGGTACTTTATTTTATCGACCCCGTAAGGATGAAAGGCAAAGTCAACCTCGGCGGGATTTGAACTCAGATCGTAAAGGGACGTAACTATGCTGGAAAGCATGGCGTCTGACCCTCTACCGATACTGCCAATCCACCGTCATTACTAAAATAACAACTTAAGATATGGTATGTAAAACTAATAGACCTAAGCTATCAATAATAATAGGAACAGGATTGAATGTATTTCCTCTGGTTTCCAGGCTTAGTATGAAATAGAGAGATTTTGATTTGACACAAGTGAAGTGTCCTCTCAACTCTTCTATGCTTGGTTTCTACAATAGGGTGCCCTTCCTGTTACCAACCACCCTTATAAAATGTACTGGGTGCATTTTTGTGACACCATCACTAGATAGGTTGTTGGTTATAGACCCAACTGAAGAGTCCTCTCTGCTCTGGGGAGGGAGATAGGTATGAATGAATAGGTGTATGTGGTGATTTGGTATGGTGAGGAGTTAAAAGAGTGGCAGATTAGTGTATGGGGAGATGGAATATAGTGGTGTGTATGGAAGGTGAGATTTGTAAGAAGGTAAGGGTGGTAGTTTGGGGAAATGCACAAGGGGTAGAGAGAGAGTAGCTACTAAAGTGCAATGGTAATGATATCTAAGGGCTTTAGAGGGGTAGAGTAGCTAAGGAGTGCTTTTATGGTAGGAGAGGGGTTGCAATTGTGATGAGGATAGCTGCTAGTGAGTGCTAGTGGAAAGATACATGCATGAGACAGGTCATATTGTATGTTTGTGACTGGGTCTTCATCATTACAGCATAGTGCCAGCCCTCTCAATACTTTGTCATCTCAGTTGTGAGGTTTAGTTTCTTAAGGTCACTCTTCAGTAATTTGTCCCAATTCTTCCTGGGTCTGCCTTTTCCCTGGGTTCTAGCCACTGAGATTTCTCTGCATTTCATTATACAGCTGCTGTCTTCCCTATGCATCACATTTCCATACCAGCACATTCTTCTCTCTTGCACAATACATCAAATTCCCCTTATGCTGAGTGTTTCTCTCAGTTCACTAAAGCTCTGTCATTCATGCACACTAACATTATACATTCATTAGAGCATATATATATATATATATATATATATATATATATATATATCTGCTAATTCTTGAAATGACATGCTTACACAATTTACATGTTTCTTTTGCAAAAATTCATATGCTCACAGATTCAAACACATCACACACATATAACCACACCTATAGATGCATATACCCTCCACACACACACACATAAACTGTGACTCATTGTTCCCTCCTCCACATATATATATATTCTATTAAAAGTCTTCTGCCGGATATATAATGCCATTTTTCCTGATAATCCAATAGCACAATAATATCAAACAATGAGAAAACTCCTGGCTTCAATATGTCGATGGAAGACAAATAATAAACACTCCTTTAAATTACATTTTCCTTCTTCACCTCCTTGCTCTCTGCCCTCCTCTCCTTTCTCAACCTCTCTTCCTTGTTCTTTCTCTAACAATAAATAAATAAATAAATAAATAAATAAAATAATTGAAATTGCAATAATAGAAAATAAAAAATAAAAAAATAATCCAAAAATGTCTAAAAGCACAGTAAAATAAAATGAAAATGCCCCAATTTATTTGCGATTGCTTCATTCTGATATTTTCTGCTTATGAAATTCTATCAAGATATAGACATACTGACAAGACACTACACTGAAGAAACAACTAGCATTTTCTTGTGTGAAGCCAGATTTTCTTGCTAAAATTCCTTTTCATTTGCCTAATTCATTTTATGCCTATCCTGGAGAATGTATTGTTTCTTACAAAGGTTAATTAAATTCATAAAATTGAACAGTGCATGAGAAAATCTTCAGCAGCAAATGTAGTTTATAAATAAATATATATATATATATATATATATATCTGTGTGTGTGTACATATGATTCAACCATGGTTGTGTGGTTAAGAAGTTCACTTTACAACTAAATGGTATGGGTTCTATTCCAGTGCATTACACCATCGAAACATATCTTCAACTATATCTGTAAGCAGACCAATGCCTAGTGAATGAGTTTAGTTGGTATAAACTGTGAGCTATCCCATTGTATATATATATATATATATAACAAAGAGCTGTGTGGTAAGATACCAGGTGGACCATAACGCACCATTGTACTCAATACTTGGGTAGTAGAGTGGGTAATAGGAAAAGAGTCAGAAACCCGACGGCTCAGCTCTGGCCGTTCAACAGTTGGATCCATTCGGATCTTTTACTATCTATCATCATCAACATCACCGTTTTACGTCCGTTCTTCCACACTAGCATGGGTTAGACAGGTTATCATGTTGTGGACAGTGTCCGGTCTGCTGACTTTGCCTTGCTCATACGGGAACTGATTCTGACTTGATTTCTACAGCTGGATGACCTTCCTAACACCAACCTCATTTACAGTGAGTGCTGGGTGCTTTCTTTCCAGAGGGACCAGCAGGGATAGTCGAAGGTAGTATAATAAGTAAGGCAATCAAAGATATGAAGGCGAGTAAGGCGGCTGGGCCTTCGGAAATAGTTGCTGAGATGCTGAAAGCCTCTGGAACGGTGTGACACACCATGGTCACCCGGATAGTAAACCAAGTCATACAGAATGGGGTTGTTCCGAAGGACTGGCGTAGCAGCATCATCATTAACTGTTACAAGGATAAAGGAGATGTCCTAGATAGGAGTAACTATAGAGGCATTAAATTAATTGACCAGGTCATGATGTCACAGAAAAAGTAATAGTGCAACTAATCAGAGAGCGAATTGATCTATATGAAATGCAGTTCGGGTTTGTGTCAGGCAAAAGTACCACAGACGCTTTTTCATTGTTCGACAACTACAAGAGAAGTACCTAGCTAAAAGTAAACCCCTATACTTAGCTTTTGTCGCCTTGGAAAAAGCCTTCGATAGATTCCTCGATTCCATTATCTGGTGGGCTCTTAGAAAACTAGGTGTTGACGAATGGCTTGTGAGAGCTATACAAGCCATGTATAAAGAAACAGTTAGCAAGGTTAGAATTAACAACGAATATAGTGAAGAGTTTATCGTAAAAGTTGGTGTTCATCAGGGCTCCGTTCTTAGCCCCCTACTATTTATTATTGCCCTTCAGGCTATAACAGTTCAGTTCAAGACCGGCTGCCCATGGAAACTCCTATACGCAAATGATCTAACGCTCATAGCTGAATCAATGGCCGAGCTAGAGAAGAAATTCCAAACATGGAAGCACGGCCTAGAATCAAAAGGCCTTAAAATTAACCTGGCTAAGACTAGTTGTAGGAAGGAAAATAGGGCGCCGGTCCCATCCGGGAAATGGCCATGCTCAGTGTGTAGGAAAGGCGTAGGTAGAAACTCCATTTTATGTCCCAAATGCAAAGTATGGGTGCATAAAAGATGCAGTGGAATCACAGGTAAGCTAACTAAGCACATAGATTTTACATGTGGCCGGTGCTCTGGTGCAATAAGTAGCAGCAAGTGCCCACAAAATACTAGCTCTTTCAATTGCACAGAGGGTTCTATAGAAATAGTGGACAGCTTCCGTTACCTGGGTGACAAAATCAGCAGTCGGGGAGGGTGCTCTGAAAGTACAGTAGCTAGAGTCAGAACTGGATGGAAAAAGTTCAAAGAGCTTATACCACTATTAGCCGCTAAAGGGTTCTCCCTAAAAATGAAAGGCAGGTTGTATGATGCCTGCATACGAACAACAATGTTGCATGGCAGTGAGACCTGGGCATTGTGTGCAGAGGATATACGCAGACAAGAGAGGAACGAAGCTTGCATGCTCCGCTGGATTTGTAATAGTAATATACGTGAATGGCAAAGCATTAACGAACTAAGGGAAAAATTAGAAATAAGAGGGATCAGATGTTGTTTACTCGAGAGGAGGCTACGTTGGTATGGTCACGTGATGCGCATGAAAGACGATAGCTGTATAAAAAAGTGCAGGGCAATAAAAATAGACGGTAGCCACGGAATAGGCAGACCCAGAAAAACCTGGGACGACTTGATAAATTCCGACCTCACACACTTACCCCTCTCCAAGACAATGTCACTGGAGCGAGACCTTTGGCGGTAGTCAGTAATAGAGAAGACCTGCCTTACCTAAATACAAAGTAAAACCTACTACAGTCAGTAGGCACCTCTAACAAAATACATCCCCGTCTCACTACCCCCACCCCATCCACACCGCCCCTTTCAATGTAAAGTTATGTTGGTACCACAACATCCAGGCCGAAACAAATGAGGTCGTGTAGGTGTGACGACAAAAAAACACACAGTCCACGCTGTAATGTGGCCGTATAGGTAACATGGTAAAAACCTCCCAGTTCCACACTGTAAATGTGGTTGGTGTTAGGAAGGGCATTCAGCCGAAGAAAACCCGCCAGCCAGTCCTATGCGAGCAAGACAACCACTCTTGCTTCAAGTGGGAAAACTCCCGTTCAAACCCATGCAAGCGTGGAATATGGACGTTAAACGATGATGATGATGATGATGATGATATTTATATATATATAGTTATATATATATATTTATATATATATATTTATATATATATATTTATATATATATTTTTAAATATATATATTTTAATATATATTTATTTATATATATATATTTTTATATATATATATTTATATATATATATATATTTTTATATATATATATTTATATATATATATTTATATATATATATTTATATATATATATTTATATATATATATTTATATATTTATATATATATATATATATTTATATATATATATTTATATATATATATATTTATATTTATGTATATTTATATGTATATATATATATATATTTATATATTTATATATATATATTTATATATATATATTTATATATATTTATATATTTATATATATATATTTATATATATATAATTATATATTTATATATATATATTTATATATATATTTTTTTATATATATATATTTTTATATATATTTATTTATATATATATATATTTATATATATATATATTTATATATATATATATTTATATATATATATATTTTTATATATATATATATTTATATATATATATTTATATATATATTTATATATATATATATATATATTTATATATATATTTATATATATATTTATATATATATATATTTATATATATATATAAGGCTCCAGAATCCTGGAATTCTGTGACGCAAATAACTTAACTATCTGTAACACTAACTTCAAAAAACGAGACAATCACTTGATCACCTATAGATCGGGGGAACACACAAGCCAGGTAGATTATATCCTTACCAGAAGACGTGACAGAGTGTCTGTTGTTAACACTAAATCCCTCCCTCATGAAGAATTCACCTCCCAACATAGACTGATAATTAGCGACCTCATAGTCAGGACGAGACGTACTAGACAGCGGAAGAGGACTATCCTCAGGAGAAAAATATGGAAGCTAAAGGACCCCATAGCCAGAAATAAATTTCAAAGCATATTACTTGACGCTTTCGACAGTAAGGAAGAGCAATTAGAGTCGTATAATATAGAGGAACAGTGGGAATTCCTGAGAGCAAACCTGCTGACGGCGGCAGACGAAGTCTGTGGCTGGAGCAGGCCTGTAGGTAGGAGGAGAGTAACATGGTGGTGGAACAGTAAGGTGGAGGAGTCAATTAAGGCCAAAAAGCAGGCTTGGAAAGTATGGCGGGATGGGGGAAGTAGAGAAGACTATCAAGTGGCCAGGAGGGAAGCTAGGAGACAAGTGTACTTCGCAAGAAGGGAAGCAGAGGAAAGAAAGTTCAAGCATGTTCTACAACGTGAGGACCAAAAACGTGAGGTGTTCAGGATTGCCAGGCAATGTGCCAAGGAAAACCGTGATATTGTCGGGGAGAAGTGTGTACTTAACGATGATGGCATACTTGCCATCACCGACGCTGATAAGAAGGTAGCTTGGAAGTGTCACTACGAAAAGGAGAACAAATGGGAGAAAGACAGTCTCCCCCAGATCGATCCAATAGAGGGACCAGCAGTGTTAGTTGAAGGTAGTATAATAAGTAAGGCAATCAAAGATATGAAGACGGGTAAGGCGGCTGGGCCTTCGGAAATAGTTGCTGAGATGCTGAAGGCATCTGGTTCGGTGGGACACACCATGGTCACCCGGATAGTTAACCAAGTCGTACAGAATGGGGTTGTTCCGAAGGACTGGCGTAGCAGCATCATCGTTAACTGCTATAAGGGAAAAGGAGATGCCCTAGATAGGAGTAACTATAGAGGCATTAAATTAATCGACCAGGTCATGAAGGTCACGGAAAAAGTAATAGCGCAACTAATCAGAGAGAGAATTGATCTAGATGAAATGCAGTTCGGGTTTGTGTCAGGCAAAAGTACCACAGACGCTCTTTTCATTGTACGACAACTACAGGAGAAGTACCTAGCTAAAAGTAAACCCCTATACTTAGCTTTCGTCGACTTGGAGAAAGCCTTCGACAGAGTCCCCCGTTCCATTATCTGGTGGTCTCTTAGAAAACTAGGTGTTGACGAATGGCTTGTGAGAGCTATACAAGCCATGTATAAAGAAACAGTCAGTAAGGTTAGAATTAACAACGAATATAGTGAAGAGTTTAGCGTAAAAGTTGGTGTCCATCAGGGCTCTGTTTTTAGCCCCCTACTATTTAATATTGCCCTTCAGGCTATAACAGAGGAGTTCAAGACCGGCTGCCCATGGGAACTCCTATACGCAGATGATCTAACGCTCATAGCTGAATCAATGACCGAACTAGAGAAGAAATTCCAAACATGGAAGCACGGCCTAGAATCAAAAGGCCTTAAAATTAACCTGGCTAAGACCAAAGTTCTAGTTTGTAGGAAAGAAAATAAGGCGGCGGTCCCATCTGGGAAATGGCCATGCTCAGTGTGTAGGAAAGGCGTAGGTAGAAACTCCATTTTATGTCCCAAATGCAAAGTATGGGTACATAAAATATGTAGTGGGATCACAGGTAAGCTAACTAAGAACATAGATTTTACATGTGGCCGGTGCTCTGGTGCAATAAGTAGCAGCAAGTGCCCAAAAATACTAGCTCCTTCAACTGCGCAGAGGGTTCTATAGAAATAGTGGACAGCTTCCGTTATCTGGGTGACAAAATCAGCAGTGGGGAAGGGTGCTCTGAAAGTACAGTAGCTAGAGTCAGAACTGGATGGAAAAAGTTCAGAGAGCTTATACCACTATTAGCCGCTAGAGGGTTCTCCCTAAAAATGAAAGGCAGGTTATACGATGCCTGCATACGAACAGCAATGCTGCATGGCAGTGAGACCTGGGCATTGTGTGCAGAGGATATACGCAGACTAGAGAGGAACGAAGCTTGCATGCTCCGCTGGATGTGCAATAGTAATATACGTGAACGGCAAAGCATAAACGAACTAAGGAAAAAATTAGAAATAAGAGGGATCAGATGTTGTTTACTCGAGAGAAGGCTACGTTGGTACGGTCACGTGGTGCGCATGAAAGACGACAGCTGTATAACAAAGTGCAGGGGCAATAAAGATAGACGGTAGCCACGGAGTAGGCAGACCCAGAAAAACATGGGACGAGCTGATAAATTCGACCTCACACGCTTACACCTCTCCAAGACAATGTCACTGACCGAGACCTTTGGCGGTAGTCAGTAATAGAGAAGACCCGCCTTACCTAAATACAAAGTAAAAACCTACTACAGTCAGTAGGCATCTCTATCAAAACACACCCCGTCCCACCACCTCCACCCCACCCACACCGCCCCTTTCAATGTAAGTAATGTTGGTCCCACAACATCCAGGCCGAAACAAATGAGATCGTGTAGGTGTCACGACAAAAAACACACAAACACACAGTCCACGCTGTAAATGTGGCCGTGTAGGCAACACGGTAAAAACCTCCCAGCCCCACACTGTAAATGTGGTTGGTGTTAGGAAGGGCATCCAACTGTAGAAAACCCGCCAGACAGTCCTATGCGAGCAAGACAACCACTCTTGCCTCAAGTGGGAAAACCCCCGTCCAAACCCATGCAAGCGTGGAACACGGACGCTAAACCTGATGATGATGATGATGATGATGATATATATTTATATATATATTTATATATATATATTTATATATATATATTTATATATATATATATATTTATATATATATTTATATATATATATATATATATATATATATATATATATATATATATATATATATATATATATATATATATATATATATTTATATATTTACATATATATAATTATATATATATATATATATTTATATATATATATTTATATATATATATTTATATATATATATATTTATATATATATATTTATATATATATATATTTATATTTATATATATAT
>OZ024740.1:159540711-159583211 GCA_964016885.1 Eledone cirrhosa
TGGGTTAGACGGGTTGTCCTGTTGTGTGCAGTGTCTGGTCGGCTGACCATGCCTTGCTCATACAGGAACTGATCTGGCTCGATTTCTACAGCTGGATGCCCTTCCTAACACCAACCTCATTTACAGTGAGTGCTGGGTGATTTTTCGTGGCGCCTACACGTCCACTTTACAGTGTGGGCTGGGTGCTTTTTTGCCGTGGCACCTCCACGACCACCTTGCGGTGGGGGGTGTGGGGGCATATTGTTTATATGCTTCAGCATGTACCCATGGGAGGTCGGGTACTCTGTATTACGGCGTGACGCCAGAAGTCACGGTCGTGTGTCATTGTCTTTGAGAGGTGTAATTGGGTAAGGTCGGCTTTTATCACCTCATCCCAGGTCATCTTGGGTCTCCCCACTCCGCGGTTTCCATCAACTTCTAGTGCTCTGCACCTTTTTATGCAGCTGTCATCCTTCATACGCATCACATGTCCATACCAGCGCAACCGCCTCTCCTGCACACAGCATTTGATTCCTCTTATGCTCAGTCTCTCTCTCAATTCATTTATGCTTTGTCGTTCACGTATATTACTGTTACACATCCATCGGAGTATGCAGGCTTCGTTTCTCTCTAATCTACGTAAGTCTTTCACCTTCAGCGCCCAGGTCTCACTACCATGCAACATCGCTGTTCGGATACACGCATCATACAGTCTGCCTTTCATTCTGAGGGAGAAGCCTTTTGCAGCTAGCAGTGGTAGTAGTTCCCTAAACTTCTTCCATCCTGTTCTTACCCTAGTTATTGTACTTTCTGAGCCCCCACCTCCGTTGCTAATTCGGTCACCTAGGTAGCAGAAGCTGTCTATTGTTTCTACAGGGCCCTCCCAGAGATTGGTGGTACTTGTTTCCTGTGGCTGTTTGCTGCTTGCTGTTTCAGCATAGCTGCTGCATGTGAATCCTACATTCTTAATTAAGTTTCCTGAGATCCCGCTACATCTCTTGTGTACCCATTGTTTGCATTTGGGGCAGAGAATGGAGTTCCTACCTACACCTTTCCTACATACTGAGCAAGGCCATTTCCCTGAGGGGATCTGGGTTCTGTTTTCTCGTCTACTTACAAGGACCTTAGTCTTTGTCATGTTGACTTTGAAACCCTTTCTCTCTAGTCCCTGCTTCCAGGTTTGGAATTTATTCTCTAGTTCTACCATAGATTCAGCTATGAGTGCGAGGTCATCAGCATACAGGAGTTCCTATGGGCATCCGGTCTTAAACTCTTCCGTTATTGCCTGCAGGACTATGATGAACAGGAGAGGGCTAAGAACAGAGCCCTGATTGACCCCAACCTGTACGCTAAATTCCTCGCTATACTCATTGCTAATCCTAACTTTGCTGACTGCTCCCCTATACATGGCTTGTACCGCTTTCACAAGCCATTCATCTACTCCTAGTTTTCTAAGAGCCCACCAGATTACAGCACGTGGAACTCTGTCAAAGGCTTTCTCAAGGTCAACAAATGCCAAGTAGAGTGGCTTACTTTTAGCTAGGTACTTTTCCTGTAATTGCCTCACAAGGAAGAGGGCATCAGTGGTGCCTCTTCCTGGTACAAACCCAAATTGAATCTCGTCTATATTCACCCGGTCCCTAATCAGCTGTGCTATAACTCTTTCTGTTACTTTCATGACCTGGTCCATCAACTTTATACCTCTATAGTTTCCTCTATCTAGTGCATCGCCTTTACCTTTGTAGCAGTTGACAATGATGCTACTGCACCAATCTTTTGGTATGGCCCCTTCTAGTATTACCTGGTTAACGATACGTGTGGTTATAGTGTGACCTACAGACCCAGATGCCTTCAGCATCTCGGCAGCTATACCCGATGGACCGGTTGCCTTCCCCATCTTCATATCTTTGATTGCCTTACTTACTACGCTGCTGCTGACTTGTACTGTTGGTCCCTCTATAGGGTCTACTCTATATATATATTTATATATGAGGCACGATGGAGGAAAATGGCTGATGGAGGCACATGGCTTAGTGGTTACAGCATTGGCCTTGCAATCGAAGGGTTGTGAGTTCAATTCTCAGACCGGGTGATATATATATATATACACTCATGAACACATATATCTATGCACGTATCGGTATATATATATATAAACGAAGGAGGTGTGGTAAGGAACCAGATGGACCATAATGCACCAGAGTACTTAGGGTAAATGTTTGACCCCGACGGCAAGGCTCAAACCATTTTGATGGCTATTTCGATGGCTAGTCTAGAAATAGCCGTAGAAACGGCTTGAACTCTGCCATAAGGGTCAAACATTTTCCTATATATATCTATATATAGTTAAAAACTCACACAAGTCCCTTATAATTAAAATAGCTCAGGGAAAAAAATTTTCCGAGCCTTATAATACAGTAAGGAGAGGCGAACACAGATATATAACTATATGTGTTCAAATCATAAGGGACAGAAACCACCAAGGTGAAGAAAATACTAAAAAAGTAAGGTTCACAAAACCCAATCAAAATTATAAATTGAGATATACAAACCTATCATATATCTGGACAGTTTATGGGTAGAACTGTTTCGCAAAATTCACCCTGGCGGTTTCTGTCCATTGTGATTGAATACATATAGTTATATATCTGTGTTCGTCTTTCCTTACTATATATATATATATATAGCTAGTGGAAACTCTGGAAGAGGAAAATTTAGGAAACCTGCGAAAATGTGGTAAAAACTGAGCTCATGTAATTAAGCCTCCCAAAGGAGATGATGCAGGAAAAAGTTTTCTGGCAATATATCATATTGCAGAAGACATTATTTCTCCCACATGCAGGACAAAAAATCAGGAAAGGACAGTTGTCTGCACCAATCTCCCTTATACACGCTCCCTTATCTTAATATTCAGCTATCCCCAACCATTCATTATCTATGTATCTCAACTTAGACCTCCCTCCACACTCTTCCTCAATCCCCACTTTACATATTCTTCCCTATCTCCCATCATCTAAGTATCTCATAATCCTCCTCCAATCCCTTTTCCCATCCCTACCCCACCTAATGCATCAAACAACTTCTGCCAGCATGGAAAGACAACTCCCCACAATCTCCCATTTGTACAGCTCCTAACATGGAAAGGCAGCCCCCAACTTCATCCTCCTCCTAACTCAACCCAACCCATCCCAATATGGAAAGTCATAATGCCCCATGTTGTACCGCAATAAAATACATGGGTTCAGAAGGACATCTGGCTAGGTAAGCCATGCCAAAACAAAATGTATGAACTAGACATGGTTACCAATCTTGCCTACACTCAGAGCATAACAGGCCATCTGGCTCAGATGGGCATGAGAATTAGATGTTTAACAATGATGATGATGATGATGTACTCACCTCTCCTTTCTACATCCCTGATATAACTTTTCTGACAGAACCATGCTTGCATGCATCGAATGCTAGACACACTCCGCACCTAATCTCTCACAATGCTTGTATCATGACAAAAATGCCCTCAACCCATCCTGTTAGTAGGATTTACTGGCGGCATAGTGAAAAATACCCTGTTCACCATGTAAATTGGTATTGATGGTGCCACTAAGAAAGCTCACATTACATACTGTAAGTTGGTTGGCATTGAGAAGGACATCCAACTGTAGAGAACGAAACAAAAACAGATCTGAGCAAGATATAGTCATCATAACATGATACACAGTGAACTTGTTTATTGGGCTTATGGTTATAAGCTCATGTTTAATTTCAATTCCTGGAAAAGTCACTGTTTTGTCCTTGAGTAAGACATTTTAATTCTCATTGCTCCAGTCCACTCAGTTGGAAAGATGAGTACCAGCAACATCAACTATCAGATAACTTTGTGGTGGATTGACTTCTTCAAGTTGGAGGCTAGTACTCAGCTAACCCAAGGCTTGTGAGTGTAATTGGTTGATATAGTCACTTGGGTGGATTCTACTTGTAATTCAAAGGTGATGCTTGTCACACATTGTGTCATGCTGAATCTTCCTAAGAATTACATTAAAAATGCACATGTCTGTGGAATAATCATTCCTTTGCATATGAATTAAATGAGTAGGCTGTTCAGTTGATTAAACAATTTGAACACTCATCATCGAAACTGATGGATGTCCATTAAATTTGGATATATAACAATTTATTACAGTCAATCTCTTCCATTGAATATATTCTGCAGTATCTATTCTCTCTCTCTCTCTCTCCTCTCTCTCTCTCTCTCTCTCTCTCTCTCTCTCTCCCTCTCTCTCTCTCTCTCTCGCTCCCTCTCTCTCCATCTCTCTCTCTCTCTCTCTCTCTCTCTCTCTCTCTCTCTCTCTCTCTCTCTCTCTCTCTCTCTCTCTCTCCTCCTCCTCTCTCTCTCTCTCTAATCAGTTGTGTGTTAGTGTATGTGTGAGAGAGAGAGAAAGAAAGAGATATCAATGCCAACTTTGTCTTAATGATAACTTAACATCTTTAAGTCATTTGAAACCTAATGTAATGTTTGGTAGATATTAATGATAGGTGATCTTACCATTTGCCCTTTTTGTGGCTATATTCGGAAATTTCATTAATTAATTTCCAATACCAATATATTATTCATGCAATCGTTAACTAACTTATAGCAGACAGCAGTTCTTAGTAGATTTGAGAGGATTTCAAGAAAACGATGCCAAATTCTAATGGGAAATTCATAATTGTATAACAGATATTCAACTGTTTCCTGTTAAGGTCCAGCTTATTACTTACAAATCATTCTAAACTATAGGCTGTATAATAAGTGAGCTTCTATGTGTTTACACATTCTGCAAGAAAAAGCAGCCATATCTTCTAGAAAGTTACCCTTACACTGTACATCAATAATCTGACTGAATGGTTCAGAAGTTTGCTTCATAATCAAGAAGATTGTGGTCCGATCTATAAGGTGAAACAGTATCTGTGAGTGAAATTAGATGGAAACTATTTTGAAGATCTTTGGATAGGCTGTACATTAATCAATGAGATTTGCATTAAATATACACTCATAATAGGCAGTGAACTGGCAGAATAGTTAAGACATTGAATAGAATGTTTTACGGCATTCATCTCACCTCATTGCACGCTCTGAGTTCAAATCTTACCATGGTCAACTTTGCCTTTCATACTTTCAAGGTCGATAAAAAAGTACCAGTCGATCCTTCCTCTATAGAAAATATCAGATGTGTTCAGACCTGGAGAGGGTAGGGCTCCACCAGGTTTAAAAGTGCCCTAGACTGGCTGTATGATGGTGCCTCTATGACTCCACAAGGATGAGGGATACACTCATTAGTAGAATACTCAGCCAATTACATCTTAATTTCATGAGTAAGCTGAACAAGCGACAGGAACGCCTATCGCTGGAATCTGGCAGAGATTCATTAATATTTACAGCATCAATATTAATAAAATTGTCTTATATTGGTACAAAGTTATCTATTCCGAGGCCTAGGGCACTTGGGCCCACATTATCCATTTTGTCCTTCCTTTTTCTTAAGACATGGGATGTGATTTGAGTGAAATTGTACTGCTATTTCTAACAAGTCAATTCACAAGCAGGTGGGTTCCTAAGTGATGGTAATAATTGTTTCTACTTTTGGCACAAGGCCAGCAATTACTCCAGTGTATTACTGGTGCTTTATTTTATCAACCCTGTAAGGATGAAAGGCAAAGTTAACCTCAACAGGGGTGATAATTGTTTCTACTTTTGGCACAAGGCCAGCAATTATCACGGTACATTATTGCTGCTTTATTTTATCAACCCTGTAAGGATGAAAGGCAAAGTTAACCTCGGCGGGATTTGAACTCGGAACGTAAAGGGCCATAACTCTATACTGCAAAGCATAGTGTCTGACACTCTACCAATACTACCAATCCAGGTAATAATTGTTTCTACTTTAGGCACAAGGCCAGCAATTATTCCAGTGTATTACTGGTACTTTATTTTATCGACCCCGTAAGGATGAAAGGCAAAGTTAACCTTGGCGGGATTTGAACTCAGACCATAAAGGGCCGTAACTCTTTGCTGCAAAGCATGGCGTTCGACCCTCTACCGATACTGATTTGTTTTAGTTCTGGTATAGCCCCAGATCAATAACAACTGCATAGACCTTATGATAATATTCTATCTACGATAACCCATCTCCTTAGAGATATGTTTAAATCTATGTCTCTTTATTAAAGACACTAGTTTGTGATTTGAGGGAAAGAACTAAACTCTTGTCTCCTAGGCATATCCATGCTGTCTTTTTTTTTTTTTTTCTTTTAACACATGGGATGTATCTAGGGCTACATTATCCAAGGATCTTGTTGTTTAATCCAAAGTTATCTCTAATTGAGAAGATCTATGCTGAAAATATTTCAAGGTGTGATCATACCATCGTTTGGCTTTGTGTGTGTTTTTTGTTCCAAGCACTATATCTAGGATTACACATTATCTCTAATTAGGTAGATATAAGATCAAAAGCTTTGTATCTGTGATCATCCCGTCGTCAGTTTCTGTTTTTCAGGCACAGTGTATCTAATTCCTGCTCTTTTGTTGCTTAGCCTCAGGTCAGAAAAAAACATTTTATTCACCTAAAATAACAATCATGAGAAGTGAATTACCTGAGTTGGGCTCTCTAAGCTCAAGAATTCAAATCTCGCTGGGGTCAATTTTGCCTTGCCTCCTTTCAAAATCAATAAAAAGATTACCAGTCCAGTACCAGTGTCAATTTGTCCTCTATATCTCTTTCTTACTTCATCACTATATCTCTTTCTCTCTCTCTCTCTCTCTCTCCTTCTCAGGAAGAAATCAGCTGTTCAATCATGGTGAGGGATGGGCTCAGCTATGTTCAAAAGGCCTAAGAAATGTTGTATGTCATGAGAGTGCCCCTAAAATTTTACAAAGAAGTTAGCATCCAAAGAAAGAAAATAGCAATCACTTTTCAAGTTAACAAATGGGAATTGTGTTTAGTGTTTGCTTTTGTTTTATTAAATAATTCTTAATCAATTTACCGTATTTCCTGGCATCAAAGATGCTACTTTTTTCTTAAAATAAGTCTCAAAAATCTATCATGGACCTGGAGGCTGGAGGTTGTTTATTATTTTCTTTTTCAAATTTTTGGTTTTCAAAATTAGGAAATACAGTATTTATTGTTTTGCTTTATCTAAAATAATTTTTTAAAATGTCATTAGTAACTGCATCCCTCACACATAAACAAAAAAAAACAAACACAATATCAGAAGAAAAAGAAACCCATGGTCACATATCAGTCTCATTTTTTAGGCAACTAAAAAGTCTTAGGACTAATCTGTTTGTGCTCCATTAATTCTCCCTTCTGAAGTATTTTTTTTTAAGGGAAAAAAAAAGCTTCAATAATAAGATAATGGGGGAGGAAGAAGGGAAGGAAAAAAAGAAGAGAAAGGTAGAGAAGAACGTGGAGAAAAAGGAAACAGAAAAGGAGGAAATAAAAAAATAAGAGAACATGGATGAGAAAGAGATGAAAGTAAAGGAGAAAGAGAAGTAGAAGATGCATAAGTTGTAGGAGCAAGGGGAGAAGAAAGAGGAAATGCAGAAGGAGGAGAGGAAAAAAGGAATGAATTGAACTGAAACAAAATTCATCATCTCCACCACCACCACCTCAGGAAAAACAACAACCCTCTTGACAATCACCACATCCACTACTGTCACCACCACTACCAAAACCACCAACACCACCAAAATAACAATCATCACCACTACCAGCATCAACAAAACCACGGCCACCATTACTGCCACAAAAACCACCCCCACCCCTATCACAATCATCACCACAACCAACACCTCTATAACCTCTACTACTATCACCGCCAACATAACCACAACCACCCACAGCCTCACTCTGCCATTGCTACAACCACCACCACCACTACCATCATCAAAACAACTACCAGCACCACTACCAACATCAACAAATCCACCGCCTCCAGTACTGCCACAAGAACCACCCTCACCCCTATCATAACAATCACCACAACCATCACCTCTACCACCTCCACTACCATTGCTGCCACTGTAATGACAGCCACCCTACCCTACCCTCACCACAATTACCCTCACCCTGCCATTGCCACTACTACCACCACCATCACCCCCACTCCACTGCCACCAACACCACCACCACCACCACTACAGCCATCTCCACAACCCATAAAAAGCTCTATCATTTAGCCACTAACATATCATAGTTCTTTCAACCAATTCACCAGAAAGTCATTTCCTCCAAACTGACAAATCTATGATGTTATGACAACAGTTACCATTAGCAACCAGAAAAGCTAAGTGGCACTCTTCAATCTCTATTGATTTTCTTTCAAAGAAGACTGAGGTGTTGAGTGGTGGTAGGAGGAATAGTGTTATAAGTATTGGTGGGAGTGGTTCCAGGTGGTGGTGATGTTGATAGTGTTTGTGGTGACTGGTGATGTTGATGAGGGTGGAATTGGTCATGATGTTGGTAGAGCTGGTGGACTTGATGATGATGGAAGAAGTGGGTTTGGTGGTGGAAGTAGATTTATCTCTGACACTTTTGAATTAATTATAATCTTAATAATTTTTAGATAAACATCTGCTAAAATTTTGTGATAATGTAAAATTGTGTTTCCAGCAGAAGGTTTTTTATGAAATTTCATTCAGAAATTTTTTTGGGGTGGTACAAATGTAGCAGATTAAACCCATTCATACCATATTGTGCACTGCTCTTTCTTCAATTGTAATCTTACACTTCATCAATTAAGGATTTGAACCTATAAGGAAAAATAGATTAAAATGAAGGAAAATTAACATTTCAAACAGTCCCCACTAACTAAGGCCTGAACATCGTCCTTATTATCCCTGTGAAGGATGATACAGTATGGATCTCCTTAATGTTTCCAACCATATTGCAGTGTTTTGGTGGCCTAATACACAGTCACTAATTTTGTACTTTCTCAGACTTACACACAATGACACCTTTTTAGAGGCAGCCTTTAATTGCCTTATCATAGCTACATCTTTGGGTTGTGGGAGTTTTCTTGTGAGCTAACAGTGTGACTCATTGCTCTATCTCCCCTAGTACTTTACTACTGTTGGTCCAGGGCTGCTTATTAATTTGGCAGTAACCCGATTGCTATCTGCCTCCTGCACACCCATTCTCTAGCAGAACCGTTCTGCCAAGAATACTAATATCAGTTTCATACCTGGAGAGATCCATTTTTGTTATAAGCATTTGAGTGATGTCTCTGTTTTGAGGGTACTCTGGTGTGTGCTTATTCCTTCTGGTTGTATTCCTTTCCTACTGTAAAATTATGTTTGTGTTTTAATTAGAAAACAAAATAGTATAACAATATATATAAACATTTCTAATTTTCCAGCTTTATGGCTGTACTAGGAATACATACTTATATATATCTATATCTATCTATCTATCTATCTATATATATATATATATGTTTTAATATGAAGCGTTGACTTAATATTCGTTTATATATGCGTATGTGTATATATATACACACGCATATATATAAATGAATATTAATATATATATATATGTGATAAGAACTGACCTTGCTCACTTAGACCTCTCTAAGACAATGACACTGGATTGAGACCTTTGGCGCCAGGCAGTTGTACAGAAGACTTGACTGCCATTGCATACAAACCTAGGGTCAGTAGACACCTCTTAACCCAATGTACACCCCCACCCCCACATCCTACCCCATCCTCCCTTTCCTGTTCCATCCACTGTGTCGATGACACAACAGTCCACTCTGTAAGGTGGCCGTGTAGGAGACACGGTAAAAAGGCTCCCAGTCCACACTGTAAATGTGGTTGGTGTTAGGAAAGGCATCCAGCTGTAAAAAAACCTGCCAGAGACACTTCCGTGCAAGGGAGACACGATCTCCCGACCATTCCCGCATCGAATGGAACAAAACGGTCTAACCCATGCTAGCGTGGAAGATGGACGTTAAACGATGATGATGATATATACACACACATATATAAACGAATATTAAGTCAAGGATTCATATTAAAACATTTTATAGACTTATGACCATTTCTCTGGTTGAACCATGAATGAAATAAAGTTCATTCTCAGAAGAACAGCGCCTTACTTGAAACATTTTCATATACCAGTTACAGAAATGCTCTAACTTCATCAGTAAAGTAGTAAATAAGTTGGAATGGCATCATGGAGCAGCGGGTGCATACCCCGGGGAAGAATGTGCCCCACAGCATAGGTTAGTGTGGAAAAGGGAGGTCTGGAAGCTAAAAAGCCTTTCACTAAAATATAAATTATGGAAAGCCCTTCAAGATGTGCATGACGAAAAAGAAGATGATTTAGAATCGTATGACATAGATGATAACTGGAATTTATTATGTGACAACTTACTGCAGGCTGCTGAAGAAACTTGTGGCTGGAGCAGAGCTCCAACCAGACAGAGAGTGACCTGGTGGTGGAACAGCATGATAGATAGGGCCATTAGAGACAAAAGACTAGCATGGAATGCTTGGAAGAAGCTAGACATCAGGTGTACTTAGCACACAGTGAGGCTGAGAGTAGGAGGTTTGCCAATGTTCTGCGATGGGAAGATCAGAGACGTGCGGTGTTCCGCATTGCAAGGCAGTGTGTCAGTGTAAATCAGGATGTTGTTGGAGATAAATGTGTCCGGAATGATGCTGGTGTACTTAGTGTCACAAATGATCAGAAAAAGGAAGCCTGGAAATGTCGTTACGAAAGATTGATGAATGTGGAGAACGAATGGGACAGAAAGAAATTACCACCAATAGATCCGACAGAGGGACCAGCTATTGAGATTGACGAATATAGGGTCCAAGAGGCAATTAAGGAAATGAAAAATGGTAAGGTCGCTGGACCGACAGGGATAGTTGCTGAAATGCTGAAGGCATCAGGAGAAGTAGACACTAAACTGGTTGCACGCATCATCAATCAATCTATATATGGCAGTGTCATACCCAAAAACTGGTGCAGCAGTATTCTCATAAATTGCTACAAAGGTAAAGGGGATGCTCTGGAGAGGAGCAATTATAGGGGTATAAAACTAATGGATCAGGTTATGAAAGTGGCAGAGAGAATATTAGTGCAACTAATTAGAGAAATGGTCAAATGAGATGAGTTGCAGTTTGGTTTTGTGCCTGGAAAAAGTACAACAGATGCCCTCTTCTTAGTGAAACAACTACAAGAGAAGTTCTTACAGAAGAATAAGCCACTATAACTAGCTTTTGTTGACCTAGAGAAGGCCTTTGATAGGGTACCCCGATATGTCCTCTGGTGGTTCCTAAGGAAACTAGGTATAGAGGAATGGCTTGTGAGGACAGGGCAAGCTATCTACAGAGGTGCTGTCAGTAAAGTGAGAGTAGAAATGGAGTTTAGTGAGGAATTCCAGATACAAGTAGTACATCAGGGTTCGGTCCTCAGCCTGCTCTTGTTCATTATAGTCCTCCAAGCCATAACAGAGGAGTTTAAGAATGGCTGCCCATGGGAACTTCTCTATGCTGATGATCTGGTTCTTATAGCAGAATCAGTAGAGGACCTAGATCATAAATTCTGGCTATGGAAACAACAGTTGGAATCGAGAGGACTGAGAGTGAATCTAGCTAAGACAAAAGTGTTGATAAGTAGAAAAGAGGACAATACTCCGATTCCATCAGGGAAATGGCCATGTTCGATATGTAGAAAAGGAACTGGCATAAACTGTATAAAATGTACACAATGCAGATCTTGGGTACACAAGAGATGTAGTGGGATAGCAGGCAAACTAACAGGTAGGGAAAACTACGTATGCAGTAGATGTACAGGGAAATTTGACAGTAGAAGTCGCAGTGATAGACACATTTTTCAAGTGCAGGTGGGTTCTATAGACGTGGTTGATAGCTTCCTGTACCTAGGTGATCAGATTAGCATGGGAGGGGGTTTTCCGAGGCCATAGTATCTAGAATAAGGATGGGTTGGAAGAAGTTTAGGGAGCTGCTTCCTCTGTTGACAAAGAAGGGTGTCTCCCTGCGTACGATAGGCCGGTTATATGATGCCTGTGTGAAGTGTACAATGCTGCATGGTAGTGAGACATGGGTAGCAACTGCAGAGGATATGCGATGGCTGGAGAGAAATGAAACAAGTGTATTCCATTGAATGTGCAATGTCAATGTGCATGAACAACCAAGCATAGATGAGTTGAGAGAGAAACTGTGTATAAGAGAGATAAGTTGCAGTGTGCGAGAGAGAAGACTGTGATGTGCATGGAGGATGACCACTGGGTAAAGAAGTGCCAAGAAATCCCAGTAGAAGGAAGACGCAGTAGAAGATCACGAAAAACATGGGCGGAGGTGGTAAGAGCAGACCTCAGATTGCCGAAACTCACGGAGGAGATGACGAAGGGCTGTGACAAGTGGAGAGATGCTGTCCTGAATAGGACCTGTCCCACCCTTGCAAGCAGGGAAAAGCGGATGTAAAATGATGATGATATATATATATATTTTTTTTTTCACTCCTTCTTCTCATTCCCTATCTTTTATTTCTCAATCTATCTTCTAATGGACTGGTGTTCAAAATGTAAAGACAATTTTGCTACTATATAAAGTGTTAAGCTAATATAGTTCTTTATTGTATTGTATTGTGTGGTTTGCTTTGTTGTTTCCATTTACTTTTCACACACACACACATACACACACACAGACAGGCAGGCAGGCAGTATTTAGTGGTCTTTATATTTCTAGGTACAATATTCTTTATCAAAATTTTAAGTTGACTAGAAAGTGAAAGGAAGTAAATGTGTATATTAACTGGTAACTAGCTTCTGCAGACAATTGTTGTGTTAGTTATATACTAACACAGCCATTATAGTTAATGTGTATGTGTGGCTATAAGCACCACCCACATGTTAGTCAATATGTCCTGCCTATACACCAGCTTTAAGTCTATAACCAGCACCTACAGCTTTGCTTACATAGCTAGGCAAAAGTAGATATTGAGGATTATGGCCTGAAAAAGTTTGTCCTCTTAGCCCCAGTACAGTTGGTTGGTTTAAATTTAAGTTTTGCTATGCTATTGTATTTTTGAAATGCTATAATTTTGGCTTAGATTTATGACTTAGGTTATAAGTTTCATGTTTTTGTTTAGATATATAGTATTTTGGTGGAAGATCTTGTAGCGGATGTTTTAATGTAATCAAAATTTCTTTTTGTAAATGAGTAATTATATTTTGTATGATGTCTTGTTTTTTTTAAATTGTGTTGCATTCATTTCCTTTAATTTTGTTGTTAGGTAGGATTATTAAGACAAAAATATGTATATACACACATATATGGCTTTGTGGTTAGAGCATTAGGCTTACAATCACAAGGCTGTGAGTTCAATACTTGGAGCGGGCTTTGCATTGTGTTCTTGAGCAAGACAATTTATTTCATGTTGCGCCAGTGCACACAGCTGTAGAAATGAGCTGTGACGTCACTGGTGTCATGTTGTATCAGTATTTGCCTTTTTCTTGGACAACAACTTTGCCTGGACTTGTGCCTCGGAGAGGAACTTTCTAGGTGCAAATTACATGGTCATTTGTGACTGAACGGGCTCTTTACTCTTTACACTATATATATATATATATATATATATATATATATATACATATGAATATATATATATATATATATATATATATATATACATATACATACATATGAATATATATATATATATATATATATACATATGAATGTATATATATATATATATATATATATATATATATACACATACATACATATGAATATATATATATATATATATATATATATATATATATATACATATGAATGTATATATATATATATATATATATATATATATATACATACATATGAATGTATATATATATATATATATGCATACATACATATGAATATATATATATATATATATATATATATATATATATATATATATATATATATATATATACATATATATATATATATATATATATGTATATATATATATATATACATATATATATATATATATATATATATATCATCATCATCATCATCATCATCAACGTTTAACGTCCGTGTTCCACGCTTGCATGGGTTTGGACGGGGGTAGTCCCACTTGAGGCAAGAGTGATTGTCTTGCTCGCATAGGACTGTCTGGCAGGTTTTCTACAGTTGGATGCCCTTCCTAACACCAACCACATTTACAGTGTGGGTCTGGGAGGTTTTTACCGTGTTGCCTACACGGCCACATTACAGCGTGGACTGTGTGTTTTTTTGTCGTTACACCTACACGATCTCATTTGTTTCGGCCTGGATGGTGTGGCACCAACATAACTTTACATAGAACGGGGTTGTGTGGATGGGGTTGGGGTTGGGGGTTGGGGGGGGGGGGGTATTTTGTTAGAGATGCCCATTGGCTGTAGTAGGTTTTACTATGTATTTAGGTAAGGCGGGTCTTCTCTGTTACTGAGGACCGCCAAAGGTCTCGGTCCAGTGACATTGTCTTGGAGAGGTGTAAGTGTGTGAGGTCAGAGTTTATCAGCTCGTCCCAGGTTTTTCTAGGTCTGCCTATTCCGTGGCTACCGTCTATCTTTATTGCGCTGCTCTTTGTTATACAGCTATCGACTTTCATGCGCATCACGTGTCCATACCAACGTAGCCTTCTCTCGAGTAAACAACATCTGATCCCTCTTATTTCTAATTTTTTTATACATATATATATATATATATATATATATATATATATCCATATATATATATATATATATATATATATATATCCATATATATATATATATATATATATATATATATATATATATATATATATATATATATATATATACATATATATCTATCTATCTAAGGCGGGTAAAATTCCTGAGATCTATGGATGAGTTCTCTCCAGCGGTCTCTGTCCCTCATTATCGCTGCCATGTCCTGCATCTCCAACAGACCAGTATCTGTCCTTAGGGCATCAACATACGTTCACTTTGTCTTCCTCTTCTAGTGTGTCCATGTAGGGGCTCCCAAAGGAGCACTGAGTGCAATGTCAACTCTGGATGTCGGTGAGCAGATCCAGCTTACCTCAGTCTCCTCTGAGACTAAAACAAAATATCTGGTAGAGAATCTTGAGAAGCCAGAGGGGATCACTAATGTAGGCGGGAAGCCGCTAGAATTGGGAATACGGAAGATGATGTGGTAGAGAGGAAGAGCAAGGCCTGGGTGGCGTGCCACAGCTTGAGATCGGTGTGGAAGTTGGACCTTCGTAGAGACCTGAAAATCCACCTCTTCATTGCTGTAGTGGAGTCTGTGCTGCTGTATGGGTCTGAGACTTGGACACTGACCAAGAAACTCACTCAGATGGTGGATGGGTGCTACACGAGAATGCTGAGGATTGCTCTGAACATTAATCAGTATACACTGAGGATGAAAAACTCAGAGCTGTATGGGAGCATCCCAAAAGTCAGCTCAAAAGTGACACAGAGGATACATATATATATATATATATATATATATATATATAAATATTAGTATATCTACCAACATATGTATACAGATGCATATCTATGCTAGCAAATATATATGTTTTGTCTTAGTAACTTTGTGGTTCTATGCAAGGGGATGCAGAACATTATATGAAAGACGTAAATAAGAAAGTTATGAAAATTGACTTACTTACTAAAATTTCACTCCAACTAATTAGTTTCTGTAAGGGAATAAATATGGTTACAGGGCGTATCCACAGAGAAACCTTATGTCATCAGGGAGTCTATTCTCAGCTAAGCTCCAGGCAATACGAGCACACTGGGAACTTATATAAAAATAATTCAGTGGATGGAAAAAAGCAAGCGGGGACTAAATTCCAAGCCATTGAAAAATTCACTGCCTACTTGGTCAGTGGCAAATTCAAAAGAATCAATCACGTGACACTGAGGTTAACCATTGAGGAGTGGGGTGCTATTAGGACAAGAGCCTAGCCACTACCATGAACCATAGCAGTAATTTCGGCAAGTTTTGTTCAACAAATAATTTGGAGATAATTATAAAGAATTAGTATATCTACCAACATATGTATACAGATGCATATCTATGCTAGCAAATATATATGTTTTGTCTTAGTAACTTGGCGGTTCTATGCAAGGGGATGCAGAACAATTATATGAAAAACGTAAATAAGAAAGTTATGAAAACTGACTGACTAAATTAGTTGGAGTGAAATTTTAGTAAGTAAGTCAATTTTCATAACTTTCTTATTTACGTCTTTCATATATATATATATAGATATATATATATATATATATATATATATATATATATATATATATATATATATATATATATATATATATATATATATATGTATATATATGTATGTATATATATATATATACATATATATATATGTATATATATGTATGTATATATATATATATATGTATATATATATATATGTATATATATATATATATATATTTATATATATTATATATACATATATATATATATATACATATATACATATATATATATATATATACATATATATATATATATACATATATATATATATATACATATATATATATATACATATATATATATATACATATATATATATATATATATACATATATATATATATATATACATATATATATATATATACATACATATATATACATATATATATGTATATATATATATATACATACATATATATACATATATATATATATATATATATATATACATATATATATATATATATACATATATATATATATACATACATATATATATATATATATATATATATATATATATATATATATATATATATATATATATATATACATATATATATATATATATATATATATACATATATATACATATATATATATACATATATATATATACATATATATATACATACATATATATATATACATACATATATATACGTATATATATACATATATATATACATACATATATATATATATATACATACATATATACATACATATATATATATATATATATATATATATATATATATATATATATATATATATATATATATTCATATATATATATATATATATATTCATATGTATGTATATATATATATATATATATGTATATATATTTAAAAGAATAGAGGTGTAACACACAAGTTATGATATATTGGTAAACGGAAAAGAAAATGCTGACAAATTGTTCACAGTGAAAAATAGTTTAATTAGGAATAAGTGAGAATTAGTAATAGTATTGGTTAGTATTCAGTTTTGGTTTTAAGTTTTACCGGTTGCGCATTTCTAATGCTTTTCAAAAAATAATTTTGAGATAGAGCGTCCGTGATGTTTGCTCTGATCTGATTAGTTTTGGGAATTCTACCTGTTTTTATGTTAAAAAAGTGGCTCCAGCGGTATTAAAATAAGTTTTGCGCCAATTCGTTTTGCAAAAATTCTTGTGGTCAAAACAATTTTGATTGGTCGGTAGAGGTCATGTGAATGTTAAAAATTGATTTTGCAACACGAATGGGCGCAAAACTTATTTTAATACCGCTGGAGCCACTTTTTTAACATAAAAACAAGTAGAATTCCCAAAAGAGCAAACATCACGGACGCTCTATCTCAAAATTATTTTTGAAAAGCATTAGAAATGCGCAACCGGTAAAACTTAAAACCAAAACTGAATACTAACCAATACTATTACTAATTCTCACTTATTTCTAATTAAACTATTTTTCACTATGAACAATTTATCAGCATTTTCTTTTCCGTTTACCAATATGTATATATATATATATATATATATATATATATATATATTCATATATATGTATATATATATATATATATATATATATATATATATATATATATATATATATATATATATATATATATATATATATTTATTAAAATAACAGATTAAAGTTTAAGCTGCTTTCACCCTTAACGGGATCTTCTGAAACTAACAAAGTCAATCTGTAAACGCAGAAGTGGATATTTCAAAAAACGTTACAACCGGAGGAAGACAGGAAGACGATACTTTGGTTCGTTGAAACGTTCCCTAGCAAATAACGGGAAAAAACGAATATAATACGTCATTAATAGGAGCGGTGAAAAACAATTACGCGCAAAAACAGAACCACGTTTATGGTATAAAAGAGGTCGTAGACTAATGTTCTCTTAGGTGGTTCATAGAGACGTTCTCTGGCAATGAACGAAAAAACGAAGATAATACGTCATATGTGGAGCGTGGAGAACAATAGCACGCAAAGACAAAACCACGTAAATGGTATAGCAGAAGTCATAGACTAAAATTCTAACTAGGAGACCGAATGAATCTTCGCTTCAGAGTTAAGAACAAATTGAATAAATACAATACAGAAGTAATAGAAATAAATAAATACATACACGCAAACAAATACGTACATACACAAGAATACGCAAAACCCTTACCATAGGTATACAAAACCACGCACATATAAATATCTGTGCGTGTGTATGCGTGTATACAAATAAATAAATAATTATATAAACGTATATAAATAAATAAATACGTATATAACAAGCGCACACACATACCTACATGTAAATACACGAATGTTCGGAGACGTAAGTCAACCAAAACATGAAGTACACATATACACACACCCTACATACGTACGAACCTGCATACTCACACAGACGCAAAACTCCCGTATACACATAGCCAAACCATATGTACCAGAATATATAAAATTATACGCCATAACATAAACAATCAAATATACGTAGGAGAAGGTATACGTACCTTTACAAAACATACGGGTAATATATACTTACCTATGCAAATAAGTAATGGTATAAACAAAACATATACTTAGCTCCCACATCAAGACGTAAAATATCCACGTATAGATCGTACTATCCGTTAGGGTATAACGTGGGGCTGTAATACAGGAAAGGTTTGTGCAATTTATGTTTAAAAGCCGAAATTGCCTCAGATTTTTTGTTTAAGATGTGGTCTGTGGCGTAGAGTATTTCCAGGGCCTCAGCGGCGCAGAGGTCACATGGTCTTTTATTTCCGTTATACGATCTAGCCCTAGCTAGGATCTCCCAGTGTAACTTATATTGGGTGTGGTTGTCTTTTAGACTCCAGATATAAGCTGAAAGTGACGTCATATTCCTTCTTAGAGGGTAACGAAAAGAATGGGTATGCATGAAAAGACGCTGCTTGAATCTATTGGCGGTTAACCCTATGTAGGCCCTACGGGACGTGGGTGTTACAACCTTACATTTGTAGACAATGTACTAGAGAGGCATTTCCCGGATAGGGGGCAATCAACCCGATTCCTACAATTACAGTTAGTACTAACTACAGGGTTTCACATCTATATATACATACATATGAATATATATATACATATGAAGATATATATATATATATATATACATATGAATATATATATACATAAGAATATATATATATATACATATGAATATATATATACATGCATATCAATATATATATATATATATATATATATATATATAAATACAATTGATCTTTTTTCTACACATGTATATAATTTTTACTTGTATTTGAAGCTAATATTTATACACCATTTATTTTGAATGTTAGGCACATTGTTCATTACATATATTTGTATCGAGATATCTTGGCTGGCATCTTGAGAATATATTTTATTAGTATGTGTATGTCTGTGTGTTTTTTTTCTGTAAATATATGTGTGTATGTGTGTGTGTGCATTTATTTATTTGTACTTAAAGTAAAACAAACCAGAAAATCCATCATCTTTCCTTCTCCCCATGCTATCCACACAACATAGAAGTATTTCTATATTAATGAATAAAAAAGACAGCAACATAAAACTCAATTGCAGGAGTAATTTTCAAGATTGTTGAAAACACAAGATATAAAAACGGAAATGTAAATAAATAAATATATATATATATGCACACACTTAATATAAATAATGTAAATACATAGACGGATAGATAAATAAATAAATCATTAAATAAGTAAATAAATGTGTATTCCAGAAAATGATAGAATATTTTCCAGAATGAAGTTATAATATAATTTCAAGGACCTCGTTTATGAAAACCTTCCCCACCTCTTTTTAAAAAAAGGAGAAAAATAATACAAATGTGAATAAATAAATAAATGAATAAAGAAGAAATGAATAAGAAATATGAATGATTTATTATTAAAAAAATTTTTTTTTTAAAGGTTATTGTTTTTGATGGTGTATAGGGTGGGGGGTTGATTAGACATTAAAGAGGCATGGCAAGATGGGGAAAAATTAAACAAACGAAACAATGTTTTTTTATTTTCATATTTTCATTAAGAAGAAATAGTGATGAGAAAATTGAAATAAGTTGTAGAATAAGTGAAAAGGATAATAGAAATAGAAAGAGAATAAGAATATCATATTTTCTATTTATCTGAAAAGTATTTTTTTAAAATTGGATATTATTAGAAAGATGAGAAGGTTGTATTTTTATATTTTCATCTACTTATTTTGAGGCCAAGAAAGAAATAATAATAATGATAATTATTATTATTAATTTTTGTGTTTTCTTATTTTAAAATAAATTACCACTAGCAAAGTTCATTCAATTCATAATACTTAAAGTATGGAAGTATTTCATAAGTGCAAGATATACTTCTTTAACTTACTGATAAGATAGAAATTATATACAAAAGAGAACAAAAGTTGTTTGATATATATATATAAATTATGTTTCAAATGTTAACTGTTTCAAGTCTGTTTTTATCTCACCCCATCCCACGTAGTATTGTTCTGCCCAGCTACTTTTGCTACATGATGCTGATTTTAGGGCTGGCTGTTCATGTTGATCAAGTTCAGACAATTTGCATATCTCTTTTAATACTAACCCACATAAAACTGCTTCTGGTACTATGAAATAAAACCATACATCTTAAAGTGTTCCTATTTGATTTAACCCTTTAGCATTCACATTATTTTATATATGCTATTATATTTTCATGGTAAAGGCTTTACCTCACATAATTGTCTCACATAATATCGAATCTATGAGATTTTGAAAGTATCTATTTTGAGAACAATACCTTAACATCAGTTTGAGTGACCAGTTACAGCCAGTTTCAACAGAAAGAGGTAGAGAATTCTTGCCGGTTTTGGCCGGTTTGAACACTAAAGGGTTAAAACTGGAACAATTTTTACAGATTCTTATCCTAATAATGAAATAAATAATAATTTTAGGAAATTTTTTATTAATTAATTGAAATACAGTGTATTTCATAGAAATATAGTATTGAAAGCAGTATATAATGTAATTTGTGTTCTTTTCTAACAAAGAGGAAAGATCTTGATTTCAATTTCCTTATTGTCATATGTGACTATTTGCATAATCAGTATCTGTGAATGTTAAGTATTAAGTGTAACAGTTTACAAGTTCAATCCCTGGGTTAGTGTATCTATGTATATGTATATTGTGTCATGCTGAAGTAATCTCAGAAAAATATTGACAGTACATATTTGTTGAATATTCAGACATGTTCATTTCAAGAGCTGATTGTTCCATGGATCAAACACCTGGAACACTCATCATTGAAACCAACAGTTGTCCATTTCATTCTGCATATATTTATATATACATCACAATGGTAGATAAGTCAAACTCTTTTGGCTTCATTATTTATTTTGAACCCTTTATCATTTAAACCGGCTGTATCCAGCCAGAATTCTCTCACCTCTTTTTGTTCAAACTGGTCATAACTGGCCAGTTATACTGACGTTCAGGTATTATTCTCAAAATGAAAATCACAATCTCATAGATTCGACATTATGTGAGATAAAGCCTTTGCCGCAAAAATACAATAGTATATATAGTGTAATGTAAATGGTAAAGGGTTAAAGCCCAGACCAAGATTTGGTCGCTAAGTCACATGCTATTTTTGTTTACAATCTTTTTAGTAAAACAACTACATCTTATGAATATACACAGTACATTTAAAAAAACCTTTTTGATGCAAATCCATGAAAGACCACTCCTGGTTCTAAGAAATAAAACTACTCATTTTAAAGGGTTCCCATTCACATTAAAATCTTCCATTATAATTTTAATTGATGTATAATAATTTTGAGCTGCTATTCTTAGATGGTGAATTGTCAGCCATTAGGGCAGTGGATTAAGTGTGTTTGTTCTGGCTCACTGTGTTCTATGCTTAGATCTTGTTTAGGTAAACTTTGCCTTTCATCCTTTCAAGGTTGACAAAATTCCAGTCTACTACTGGGGTCAATTATTCCTCTATCTCTCTTTATGCCTTTCTTTTGTTTTCTCTCCTTTATTAGAATAAATCTTCTGTGTTCATACCTAGAAAGGAAGGAGCTCTGGTCATGTTTAATATGCCTAAGACATGCTGTAACAGTAGTAAAGGGCCATTTTGTTTGTTTTAGATTATTTAGCCAAACACTGTTTTGGAGAAGTTGATGTGCAATCCAGCATCTAGCGAATGTTTGGCCAGTACATTTAGAAAGTCTTGCAGATCAGTTCTAGAGTAACTCATGATGGCCAGATCATCTGCATAGCTAAGATTTGATAGGATTTTACCTCCTATTTTATAGCCAGATGAGCATTCTTCTTCAGTTTAATAGATAAGTGTGGCTATAACTATACAGAAAAGAAATGCTGATAGTTAACCCACCTGCTTAACTCCCTTCAAGATGTCTATATACCATATCTGTATCAGTGAGCTGCTCAACATTACCTGACTAGACCAATTCCATCAATCGTCAAGTCAAGAGCACTCAAACTATACGGTCATATAAAAAGATCAACTTGTGCTGTGAGTAGGTTATGCCTGGAAGAAATGTTGGCTGGTAAGAGAAGCAGAGGCCGGCAACCAAACCGATGGCTTGATAATGTCAACCTATGGACAGGACTTGATCTTTGATTTTAAAACTCTGCAATTGGTGATCGAACTTTGTGGAGAAAAAATATCTCATGTTGATGTGCAGACTGCAACTGGCGGAGTTTAGCGTCAAAATAGTATTTAGCCAAATGTCAGCACTCATAAATGAGCAGTCATATCTGTAGGCTAAATTGGACGAGCATTTGAAAAAATACTTTTGAATGCATATTTATAATCCTTTGTTATGATAGTGGCAGCAACGATGGTAGTGCTTGTGGTGGTAACATGAGGTGAAGTCGGGTAGGTGGTATAGATGGTAGTGATGATAATGGTATTGATGGCAGAGGTTGTGATAATTATAGTGGTAGTGATGATCGTCGTTTTCATTGTGCTGGTTGTGGTGGCAGTTTATCTTTTAATTGCAAAATTTATATTGGACGAAAAAGAAAAAAATTGTGAGTAAATAAAAACAATCATTCAAAGGGAATTTCTTTTTACAAATTACAAACAAACTCTGGAAAATGTGTTGCGTACGTGATGCATTATATTGAAAATTCATGACATTTTCAATGGAAAATTCTGTGTATTTATGTATATTAATCATGTAAAGTCTTTTTATTAATGATGGAAGAGAGAAAACAACCTGCAGAATTGTATGTACAAGTTGATGTTGAATATACATGCATAGATGTATGTATATTTAATTTTAGCTTAATCAACTCTGCAACACTATTCAAATATCTATTCAAAAGGGACCCATTCGATGACACCTCCCTTATAGCAGGGATTCTTAATTGAAAATATGTCAAGATATGCTTAACAAAGAACAACCACGGCTGCTAATTAAAAGCAAAACAGCGTTATATTTATCATAAACAAATTCTTAATAAAATGAAATCGAATTACTACATATATACATACACTCTTTTACTAATTTACATGTTTGAGGCCATACTGGGGCACCATCATTTATGCTACACTTTCTATAACCAGCCTTCCTTTGTTGGCCATTGATGTAAAAGGGAGTTTGCTGCTGCCACCCTTATTTGTGCTGTGGGTTCATCCAGGATCTTGGTTAACAGATGTTAAGATGTTTCTTGAAAACATCTATATGCACACCATGCAGATCTCTGATTTTTTTGACAGTTTATTAAAGAGCTGTATCTGGTCTTTATTGTTGATATGAAGGATAGGAACAGTAGTGGTACCCTGTTCGTGGATTGGTCAAGCTTGGTGTTAGCATTTCCAGTACCTTTCATATGTATGTCAGTCCATATCTCCCCCCTCTTCACTCAAGAGAGTAGAAGTTTAGTGTATATATATATATATAATGTGTGTGTGTGTGAGAATATATATACATATATACATGTGTGTGTGTGTGAATATATATATAAATATATATATATATATATATATATATATATATATTTATATATGCATATGTGTGTGTGAGTATATATATATATATGTGTGTGTATATATATATATATATATATATATATGTGTATAGGTGATTCAGTGAATTACTGGTGTTGGTACCAAAGCAAGCACTCTATGCACAGGCAGAATGTTTATAATATATTTATATGCATATATGTATGCATAAGCACATACATATTTATATATAAATATGTATGTATATATATATATATATGTATAAGTCATGGCAAAGAATGCCCAAACCACATTGTAAAGTGGTCATGTAGTTGTCACTACAAAAAGCATCCAGTAGACACTGTAAATGTGGCTGGCGTTAGGGTCTCCAGTCAGAAAACTAAACCAGAATGAGTTCTGTATGAGTAAGACATGGTCTTGTCTCACAATGGACAACTCGTCTAACCCATGCTAGCATGTAAAAATGGATGTTAAATGGTGATGATATATATATATATGGAAAATTTGGGACGCCAAGGGCTGAGCTCTGGCCCTTTCAACAGCTAGATCCAAATGCTGAGTTTGGATCTAGCTATTGAAATGGCCAAGGTTCAGCGTTGGGGTTCCGGATTTTCCATATTACCCAATCGACTACCCCAAGTATCGAGTACTCTGGTGAGTAATGGTCTAACTAGTTTTTACCGCCTCCATTCTGACATATATATATGTGGGGGGGGGGGGGGGGGGGGGTAGATAAGGTTTTGTTTATGTATATTTTTCTTGGTGCAATACTACTTGCTTATATCATATATATATATATATATATATATATATATTTGGTATGTTGCAGCAAGTTGTGCATAGTGCAGTTGTTTTTTCTAATCTAAAAAAATGTTTTTTCCATGTCACCTTTATTTGAGAAGCAACTAAATCTGCAAAAAAAAAAAATGCTTCATTAGCTTGCTACAACCATCTTTATTACCTCTATGTTGCTATGTTGAATAAGTTTTCAATATATTTCCCCAACCCCTACACAAACACACTGTTACTACCACCTCAACCACCGCCATACCACAATGATCAAAGTGCTATAGAAAACAGGCTTTCCTAATTTTGTGTGAATGTATTTATATACGTAAAGTGGTTGTGTAGGTGTCACAACAAAAAAAAAGCACCCTGTCTACACTGTAAAGTGGTCGTGAAGGCGCCACAGTAAAAAGCACCCACTGTAAATAAGGTTGGTGTTAAAAAGGGCATCCAGCTGTAAAAACCAAGCCAAAATCAGTTCTGTATGAGCAAGACATGGTCACCTGACCTGGCATTGCACAAAACAGGACAACCCGTCTAACCCATGCTAGCGTGGAAGAATGGACGTAAAACGGTGATGATGATGAAATATATATATATACACAAGGGCGGTGCCCCAGCATGGCCTCAGCCAGATGGCTGAAACAGGTAAAAGAGTAAAAGAGTATATCTAGCATCAAATTCTAGCATCAAATTCTATAACAACTATGGAATTTACACCTGCAATGCTGCGACGTCACCTTAAGAATAAGCACAACTACGCCTCCCCTGGTCTTGATAGTGTTACATACCTGCTTCTCAAATGTGGTGGGTACTTCCTTTTGCACCAGCTTTCTTTCTTCTTTCAATACTGTCTCAACAATGGTGCTACTCCAGAGCAGTGGAAGACTGCCAGTGTCATTCCCCTGTTCAAAAAGGGCGACTGCACGTCACCTGTCAACTATCGTCCAGTCAGTCTTACTAGCTGTATTGCCAAACTGATGGAATCCTGTGTCAGAGAAATGCTTTGGAACTTCTGGAGCTCTCACAGCCTCATCCGGCCCTCGCAATTTGGATTTATCCCTAACTCCAGCTGCTGTGATCAGCTTATCGAGTTCCTTGAAGACATTACCCAGATCACTGACAGCACCTCATGGGTGGATGTTGTTTACCTTGACTTAGCTAAGGATTTTAATTCTGTGTCACACAAAAGACTTATGGCGAAACTCTCTGCAATGGGTGTGAGGGATGATCTTTTTAACTGGTTGAAATCCTTCATTCTCAGCCGAAAAGAGGTAGTCACGGTTCTGGGTCAGTATTCCTCACCATATGAGATGTCATCTGGTGTACCACAGGGATCTGTTCTTGGCCCCCTTTTGTTTGTGGCATATATTAATGACATAGATGCCAACTTAAAGAGTGCCACGGTACTGAAATATGCAGATGACATCAAGCTGTACCTTGAAATCAAAAGGACTGATCCTGAAATCTACAACTCTTTCCTACAATCAGACCTGGACACAATGCAGCAATGGATCACATACTGGCAACTGAAGCTGGCTGTGGACAAGTCTACGACCATGCATTTTGAGAGGAAAAACCCAGCATCCACATACTCCCTCCACAACACTGATATCAAGAAGTCCTCTTGTGAATGTGACCTGGGCATTACTGTCAGCAGCGATTTGCATTGGACAAAGCACGTCTCTAAGATTGTCAAGAAGGCCGAGGGTGTCTTGGCATCACTCAGCAAGACCTTTGTTAGTTGCTCTCCAGCCATCTATTTAAAGCTGTATACAGCTATGGTATGACCACACTTGGAATTCGCATCATCAGTCTGGAACCCCTATCTTGCTCAGAACATTGACCTCCTGGAAACTGTTCAGAGACGTGCAACCAAGTGCATATCCTCCATCAGACACCTACCATACTCTGAACGCCTTCCTTCCCTGGGCATGGATTCATTGAAACACCAACGTCTGGCAATGGACTTGGTAAACACCCACAAAGTTATTAACCATCTCGCCAACAACAACCTTGAGCACCTTTTTGATCTCCATGTGTCTAACACACGTGGACATGCCTACAAAATCAGAAAACAGCACAGCTCCCATGACTTTCGGAAACATTTTTTTACGCTTAGAATTACTGAAGCATGGAACAAACTGCCTGCGTCAGTTGTTAGCTGCCGAAACACTGCATCCTTTAAAACCCTCATGCTTCCCGAAATTCAC
Organism: Eledone cirrhosa; assembly: GCA_964016885.1. NCBI lineage: Eukaryota > Metazoa > Mollusca > Cephalopoda > Octopoda > Eledonidae > Eledone > Eledone cirrhosa. The sequence goes on from OZ024740.1 coordinate 159,568,033, forward strand.
CAAAACTACACCTGATGTCCCCCTTCCATACACATGCACACATGTCTATATCATGACTCATGCACTGTTCATTTTCCTGACGTTTGAACATTAGCCTATGTACTATACATACACTTTTAATGAGTTGTAGTGCTCCTGAGCACTGTACACAATATTTTCCTTATTATCATTATTATATATATATATAAATGGAAAAAAGTGAAATTGTAAAAGAGACTAAGGTGATCTCTTTTTCTTCTTCTCCTATATATATACATATATATATATATATATATTTAGGTTTGTTGGTTCACCACTGGATAGAATTGATCATTCTGTATGGTCAATCTTGATGTAATATTATGGAGAGTACTCAACGTAATGCAGCTCACCTGTCTTCATTTGTGCAGTTGGTGGTGCGAATACGGAGTTAATTATTATAAATAAAATAACAGGAGGCTGGACTAATGTAAATCCTTGAAAGGTTTATTATACTATGATCATTTCAATGACCGAGTTCCGTATGAATCCGGTGATATCATCAGGTATTCGAAATATAACAAAGGAACATAACAGATAAAATCCATGCGTCCGAAAATCAACTGGGACTGACTGATCTACTTACCATTTGGATTTTGGCTGCTCTGTGCTTTGTCTACCGCCCACCCGATCCAATGCTGCTTCCCTGTCAGGAATATTCAGGCTCCGACAAAATTCTACGTATTATACTATAACATGTATTGTATTGCCTGAATTCTCTACCCTATACTTCAGGACTTTTTTGTGACTCACACTGAATTCGGAGACCCGAACTTTACACTAGGTACCACCTGATACCATTCCATCTCTTCCATCCTCTATATCAATCTGTATAACCTTGTATTATCTAACTCCAACTTGATCTATATTGTATTTCCTCTTTACTTTGATTCCTCCGATATGTTCTTATATACTTCCGTCTTACTACATCACCACCCTAGCTATGACAGCATTTTATTTATGTATTTTACTTTTATTAATGTATTTTTATTAATGTATCTTTATCTTTGTATTTTTATCTATGTATTCTGCTTTTATCTATTTGTGCTTTTCTGCTTATTGTTCCTTTTACTCAGGTTTTACACTCAGTATGCACCTATCATAGCCCCCTTACCAACCAAAGAACCACACTACTTACAACCCGGACTAACTGGGACTTAGATATAGTCTACTGGCGCATTTTATCGGGTTTTACCACTTTCGAATGATGCGGTGGCTTTCCCGGCTGCGCGCCGGGCGCTCGGGTAGTTCAGCCTTCCTTGAGTGCTTCAAAAAATAAATTTCCACTCTTTCTGTAAACGAAATTACTCGGAGCGGTTCGCTTCACCCCGGGGCTCGCCGCACTGCCTGTTTTGACCGCCATATTATACCTATTAACTCTAGGCCTAAGTATAACTATTAGCTGTACATGCCTCCCTCTACTGGCACGTAAATAAACCCCTCCTGTGTGAATTAATGGTATTCGGTTGGTATAGACGAGGGCCTGTCAAAGATGGTAGACTTCCCGCTAGCACACCTGGAGCCTAAGGCAGTTACGTTCCTAGAGTACTTGGAAAAATTAATTTCCATTTCTTTCGCTGGACGATACCACTCGAAACTGGCTGACACATGGTTGGGAGGTGCTGGCTGGGATCTACAATCGAAGACTTTAATCTTTACTCTATACCCTACCTTGATAACTTATCGAGATTCCCTATAATACACTTAAACTTTTTCATATAAGACTCTTTCTGTAGTTTCATTAAATAAATCTCACAACCCAAACCTTGAATTTTTAATAATTTTTCTAATTTTTTAATTTTTAATTTTTAATTTAATTTCATCCTATAACTCTAAACATAAGTTTAACGTTCCAAATTTCTGTTCACAGATTAGACCATACAGACACCCATATATATGCCTCTGTTAAGATATAGGTTGTTTGGGGTAACTTTTTTCGCCGCGATTTCTAGCCTGACTGTAGTGTGACCCTTACCCTGACTTTTCTTCTTTCTTTCTTTCTTCTTTTTTTCTCTTTGACGGAGAGGTTTTAGTACATTATAAGCCTTCGCCTCCTCACCAGATGGTCATTAGTAGACCGAGTAGCCATCACTTGAGGGTGACTGACCGAGGTGAAAGCAGCTAGTTGGTCAGTCGTCCTTTTTGTCTTTGATTTTCGGACCCATGGATTTTATCTGTTATGTTCCTTTGTTATATTTCGAATACCTGATGATATCACCGGATTCATACGGAACCCGGTCATATAAATGATCATAGTATAATAAACCTTTCAAGGATTTACACCAGTCCAGTCTCCTATTATTTTATTTATTTATATTATGTATATATCATCATTTCATCATCATCATTTCATTTTACGTCCACTTTTCCCTGCTTGCAAGGGTGGGACAGGAACTGAATCTGGCTTGATTTCTACAGCTGGATGCCCTTCCTAACACCAACCTCATTTACAGTGAGTGCTGGGTGCTTTTTTGCCGTGGCACCTCCACGACCACTTTGCAGTGGAATGATAGGACTCCAGTCCCTATCATCTCATTTCTACAGTTGAGTAAACTGGAGCAATGTGAAATAAAGTGTCTTGCTCAAGGAAACAACACATCACCCGGTCTGAGAATTGAACTCACAACCTTTCGATTGCAAGGCCAATGCTCTAACCACTAAGCCATATGCCTCCATATATATGTATATATTCACACATACACACATACACACACATATAGGTATATATTTTTATTATTATTATTGACTCTTTACTCTTGTTTGAGTGTAGAGGATCATTTCCCTTAGTTATGCACTCGTAGGTAACTCATCAGTCTAATTTGTGCACAAAAGAGCTGGGGGCAGTTTGGGCATCTCTTTTCAAAACTCAAAATAGGTTGTGCCCATTTTCACCTCCTTCCTTTGAAAGCTTCCTGTCCTGTGCATTAAACTCTCAGTTGTGCTCCAAGTCTCTGCTTTTGAGAGTTTGCATAAGTTGGTCTTTGTAGCACCTCTTTGGATCATCAAAATGGCATTTTTCTTCAGTTAGTTCACTGTAGAAAACTTTCTTTGGTAGCCTGTAGTCATTCAGATGAAAGGCTTCCAGTTTCTTTATATGTTTCCTGTACATACAGATCTGACAGCTATACAAAGGTGTGGGAGGTACCACAGCTTTATACACCATGAACTTTTCCAAATCTATGTTCTGGAAGACTCTCTTTTAAGCTGCCTAAATGCAGCATTTGCTGCCTGTTCCTCCATTTCATGTCTTTGCTTGATGTTGTATCCGTGTCTAGGACTGCTCTGAGGTAGGGAAATTCCACAAGGCTGACAAAGGCAGCCATATCATCGGCAAACTGAAGATCAGTCACACTGAAGGTCATGGTGTTTCTCCTAGATAGAAAGCAAGCAGTATTGACTCTGAGTGTCATGAGTCTTTCATTTGTGGCTGTCGGACAGAGACTGTGTCTGGCAATTATCCCATTCCAGATGACAAATAGTTTTTATACATTTTAATTTTTGTTTCTCCTACAGTCTATGGGTGGCTGCTGGTTGTGGTAGATCAGCCAGCTTAAAAGAGATGACTCCAATTTTACTTGTTATTGTGTCAGTGTGTCATTGATTCACTGATTCTGTTGACCATCTTACTGTCACCACCATTGTAGAACTTCTGACACTATTGACTTTCCAAACCTGTCTCTTTCATGCATTTGGCATCACCAATGGACTTGTAGCTGTTGCCAATCTGCCACATGAGATTCGTAAGGAGCATGACCTCTGGCATCATGCAGTAATACAGAAGACCCGACTTCCCATGGGAACAAGCCGAAGCCGAAGCATATAGACAATATGCCCCCATCCCCTCCCACTGCAAAGTGGTTATGAAGGTGTCACGACAAAAAAAGCACCTAGACCACACTGTAAAGTGGACATGTAGGCACCATGGAAAAAAAGCACCTAGCACTCACTGTAAATGAGGTTGGTGTTAGGAAGGGCACCCAGCTGTAGAAATCAAGCCAGAATCAGTTCCTGTATGAGCAAGACATGGTCAGCCGACCGGACACTGCCCACAACAGGAAAACCCGTCTAACCCATGCTAGCATGGAATACCGGACGTATAACGGTGATGATGGTCACACACACACACACACACACACGCGCACACACACACACACGCGCACACACAGACACAGACACAGACAGACACAGACACAGACACAGACACAGACACAGACACAGACAGACAGACACAGACATACACAGACAAACACAGACAGGCACAGACAGGCACAGACAGAGACAGACACAGACAGACAGACACAGACAGACAGACACAGACAGACAGACACAGACAGGCAGACACAGGCAGGCAGACACAGGCACAGACAGGCACAGACAGGCACAGACAGAGACAGACACAGGCAGGCACAGACAGACACAGACAGACACAGACAGGCAGACACAGGCAGGCAGATACAGGCAGGCAGACACAGACAGGCAGACACAGACAGGCAGACACAGACAGACACAGACAGACACAGACAGGCACAGACAGGCACAGAGAGGCACAGACAGAGACAGACAGAGACAGAGACAGACACAGGCAGGCACAGATAGACACAGGCAGACACAGGCAGACAGACACAGACAGGCAGACACAGACAGGCAGACACAGACAGACAGACACAGACAGGCAGACACAGGCAGGCAGACACAGACAGGCAGACAGGCAGACACAGACAGGCAGACACAGACAGGCAGACACAGACAAGCAGACACAGGCAGGCAGATACAGGCAGGCAGACACAGACAGGCAGACACAGACAGGCAGACACAGACAGGCAGACAGAGACAGACAGACAGAGACAGACAGGCAGACACAGACAGACAGACAGAGACAGACAGACAGAGACAGACAGACAGAGACAGACAGACAGACAGACAGAGACAGACAGACAGACACAGGCAGACACAGACAGACACAGACAGACACAGGCAGACACAGGCAGGCAGACAGAGACAGACAGAGACAGACAGACAGAGACAGACAGACAGAGACAGACAGACAGAGACAGACAGACAGACAGAAACAGACAGACAGAGACAGACAGACAGACAGAAACAGACAGACAGAGACAGACAGGCAGACACAGACAGACAGACAGAGACAGACAGACAGAGACAGACAGGCAGACACAGACAGACAGACAGAGACAGACAGACAGAGACAGACAGACAGAGACAGACAGACAGACACAGGCAGACACAGACAGACACAGGCAGACACAGGCAGGCAGACAGAGACAGACAGACAGAGACAGACAGAGACAGACAGACAGAGACAGACAGACAGAGACAGACAGACAGAGACAGACAGACAGACAGAGACAGACAGACAGAGACAGACAGACAGAGACAGACAGACAGAGACAGACAGACAGACAGAGACAGACAGACAGACACAGGCAGACACAGACAGACACAGACAGACACAGGCAGACACAGGCAGACACAGACAGACACAGACAGACACAGGCAGACACAGGCAGGCAGACAGAGACAGACAGACACAGACAGACACAGACAGGCAGACACAGGCAGGCAGAGATAGACAGGCAGACACAGACAGACACAGACAGGCAGACACAGGAAGGCAGACACAGACAGGCAGACACAAGCAGGCAGACACAGACAGGCAGACACAGACAGGCAGACACAGACAGACAGACACAGACAGGCAGACACAGACAGGCAGACAGAGACAGACAGACACAGACAGACACAGGCAGACACAGGCAGACACAGACAGACACGGACAGACACAGGCAGACACAGGCAGGCAGACATAGACAGACAGACAGAGACAGACACAGACAGGCAGACACAGGCAGGCAGAGATAGACAGGCAGACACAGACAGGCAGACACAGGAAGGCAGACACAGACAGGCAGACACAGGCAGGCAGACACAGACAGGCAGACACAGACAGGCAGACACAGACAGACAGACACAGACAGGCAGACACAGACAGGCAGACAGAGACAGACAGACAGAGACAGACAGACAGAGACAGACAGACAGACACAGGCAGACACAGACAGACACAGGCAGACACAGGCAGGCAGACAGAGACAGACAGACAGAGACAGACAGAGACAGACAGACAGAGACAGACAGACAGAGACAGACAGACAGAGACAGACAGACAGACAGAGACAGACAGACAGAGACAGACAGACAGAGACAGACAGACAGAGACAGACAGACAGACAGAGACAGACAGACAGACACAGGCAGACACAGACAGACACAGACAGACACAGGCAGACACAGGCAGACACAGACAGACACAGACAGACACAGGCAGACACAGGCAGGCAGACAGAGACAGACAGACACAGACAGACACAGACAGGCAGACACAGGCAGGCAGAGATAGACAGGCAGACACAGACAGACACAGACAGGCAGACACAGGAAGGCAGACACAGACAGGCAGACACAAGCAGGCAGACACAGACAGGCAGACACAGACAGGCAGACACAGACAGACAGACACAGACAGGCAGACACAGACAGGCAGACAGAGACAGACAGACACAGACAGACACAGGCAGACACAGGCAGACACAGACAGACACGGACAGACACAGGCAGACACAGGCAGGCAGACATAGACAGACAGACAGAGACAGACACAGACAGGCAGACACAGGCAGGCAGAGATAGACAGGCAGACACAGACAGGCAGACACAGGAAGGCAGACACAGACAGGCAGACACAGGCAGGCAGACACAGACAGGCAGACACAGACAGGCAGACACAGACAGACAGACACAGACAGGCAGACACAGACAGGCAGACAGAGACAGACAGACACAGACAGACACAGACAGACACAGGCAGACACAGGCAGACACAGACAGACACAGACAGACACAGACAGACACAGGCAGGCAAACAGAGACAGACAGACACAGACAGACACAGACAGGCAGACACAGGCAGGCAGAGATAGACAGGCAGACACAGACAGGCAGACACAGGAAGGCAGACACAGACAGGCAGACACAGGCAGGCAGACAAGACAGGCAGACACAGACAGGCAGACACAGACAGGCAGACACAGACAGACAGACACAGACAGGCAGACACAGGCAGGCAGACACAGACAGGCAGACACAGGCAGGCAGACACAGACAGGCAGACACAGGCAGGCAGATACAGGCAGGCAGACACAGGCAAGCAGACACAGGCAAGCAGACACAGGCAGGCAGACACAGACAGGCAGACACAGGCAGGCAGACACAGGCAGGCAGACACAGGTAGGCAGACACAGGCCGGCAGACACAGGCCGGCAGACACAGGCAGGCAGACACAGACAGGCAGACACAGACAGGCAGACACAGGCAGGCAGACACAGGCAGGCAGACACAGACAGGCAGACACAGGTAGGCAGACACAGGCCGGCAGACACAGGCAGGCAGACACAGGCAGGCAGACACAGGCAGGCAGACACGGGCAGGCACAGACAGGCAGACAGAGACAGGCAGACACAGACAGGCAGACAGAGACAGACATACAGAGACAGACATACAGAGACAGACAGACAGAGACAGACAGACAAACACACACAGACAGAGAGAGAGAGAGAGATTGAGAGAGAGAGAGAGAGAGAGAGAGAGAGAGAGTAAGCATAAAGTTTTCCCTGATTATGTAAAATACTATATTTTAGATGCTTTAGATTTTCATTGTTTTAATTGCTAAGTTTAAAGTTTTTCTGAACATATTTTACATTTTCTCTTCTACAAGTAGTAGTTGTAATTTTGTGAAACAAAAAGCTCAGTGGATTCTGTGGTTTCAAAGACCTTATGCTCACTCTGTATATATAACCTTATGATAAATCAAGGCATTTGGATGACTTGAAATTAGAAATGTTGAAATCCAAACACATATTGGCTTCAATGATCATAGCATTAGAATTGGGTAAAATACCCTTAGGTACAGAAAATAAGTGGCCAGGTTGCTGGCTACCTATTTTCTCTCCCTATGAGTATTTTACTCAATCTTATGCTTTGATCATTGTAGTGAATCTGCTTAGATTTCAACATTTCTAATTTCATATACATATAAAAAAACAAGTCTCCAAATATTTAATCGACAAAATACAAGATACAATCCCTGAGAAAATACCTTTTACTAATGTCAATCCGAATATAAATGACAATAGACTTAACAATTATAATGGGTAAAATAATTAAAATTTTTAAAATAATGATTAAAAACACATAAGCGAAAGCAAAAGAATTCCATAAAATTATTACACAGTCAATTAGCTTTAGCAACTGGGTTAGTTACACATATGGAGCACATTCAGATTGGGTATGGAGCTATTTGGTCTTTTAAGAATTTAATAATAATAGAGATATGAGCTTTAGATTACATCGTGATTTCACAATATTTTATGCAGAGTGGCTGGGAATTATATTATCCATAGATTCAGCTAAAGAAATGCCATGGGGGAAATGGCTTTCTATTTATTGATAGTTTATTGAACCTAGGACTGTTGCAAGAGTCAGGTGATGGATATTGAAGGCGCTCTGCTAAGAATAGATTACCACTTCTCAGAAAATTAAAAACAAATAATATTGGTTTGGATACCGGGTCATACAGATATTAGCGGAAATAGGAAAGCAAATGAATTAGCAAAGGAGGGGGTAGAAAGGAAAATAACAGATATAGACCCAAATCTATCACAAGTGAAACCATTTAGTAAAAATAGAATTAATCAAGGGTGGGAAAATTTTGGGAAGAATCTAAAGATAAGCCCTCAAATTTCAATCCTTCACTTTCTCAACCAGATCTGACATTTAAAATATATCAGACATTGGGCAATGTTAATAAAAACAGATATGCTGGCTTCAAACTGGACATATATCATTGAATTACATTTTATCAGAAACTGGTCATAGAGAATCACCTATTTTCTTGTGGTGACTTCCCAGAAATTCCATGATACTATTTGTTTCAATGTAAAAACTATCAGTCTGAGAGAGGAGAAATCTTGAAGCCAACCATAAAAAAATTTACCAAGATTGGAGATACAATATATTGTAAAGGATCTACCAACTATAAACAAAATCTTTTTCATACTTATTTTGCCTCCAGTTGGCCTTCCTTATTTAAACTTGTTTATTTTATTTTAGTATCCACTTATCCTTTTATATCTTGTTTTTTGTTTCTTAACTGTAAAAAGTATTATATACTTCCCTATTCTGCTATGGTTTACTAGATTCTACGGACGCTTTAATTGATTAATTTAACACACACACACTTGTATATATGGAGAACAGATTTTCCTTTAGACACACTGTATTAAAAACACAATTGTAATCTAGTTTTATTTATTTATTTATTTTTTTTTATATTTTTCTACAGGTCATTTAAAACAATAACGTTTCTAAATCCATTATCGTCATTTCTTTACCTTCAAGATCTCATCTGCAAGATGTGAATCGTTGTTTTTTAATCAAATTATTATTTGAGCAATTTCTTCCAGAATTTTCTCACATTTTGTATTTGTTTTTCATTTTATTTTTTCTCTGAATCCAAACATTATATATCATATGGTCTTTCCTCTATATTGGGAAACAATATATATATATATATATATATATATATATATATATATATATATATATATATATATATATATATATATATATATATATATAAAGAAATTTAACCAATTTACTTTTTATATTTTCTATCTATAATCATTTCTTTATCTTAATTTGGATATTATTTCTGGATTAAAACCTATAAATTCATCACATTTTTTTTTATAATTTTGGTCTTTGGAGAAAAACAAAAATACGATGTTTGGTATCAAATATATTTTGATATAAGCCAATCAAATAACTAAATAAAAAATTAAAGATATTTATGAAAAATTGTCAATCTCTATATATTTATCTTTAATTATTTATTGTAATGTATACATTTATAATTCAATATCTAAAAATAAATGTATATTAAAATTTTTATTTTGATTAATGACAGCACAAGATTATTACCAAAATACTACTTTTCTCTTAGAGAAGTAATTTGAAAAATGAGATAGTAAAACCCTTTTATTTTTTAGAGCTTAGTGATACTTTAATTTAAGTGTCCCTGATACTTTAATTTTTCAGGGTTTCTGGGACTGGTGGTAGGGAATTATTCTCAAACCAGAGCCTTGGTTAAAATGCTTTTAGCAAAATCAACTCTGCTGAATGAACACAAGGTGCTGGTCATACTGTTAATCTATTCAATGAATTTGTCTACAACTCAAGATCTCAGAATACAAAACAACTGAACAAATAATACAAGGCATCTCATCTAACAGATAATTCTAGTAATTCAAAACTTTTAACTGGTATTTTATCCTATAATCCCTAAAAGGATGAAAGGTAAAGTTGACCATGATTGGATGTGAACACAGAACATACTAAACTGCAACAAATATCACATGATGTTTTATCCTAACATTTTAAAGACACTCACACTTTACCATCTATCATTTTATGATTTAAAACCTATGACTTCATCACTTTTTATCAATTTGTTCTTTGAATGTAAACAAAAAAATTATGTTTGATATCAGAGATATTTTCATATACTTTGATAAAATATCAACTTTATATAAAAACGATTAAAAGATATTTTAAAAATATTTCCCATACTTTTTCAGTTACATTAAAGCAAAAAATACAAGACAATTTATCAGATTCTTTAAGGTGTAGGACAAAATAATTTTTCTGGCTCTCTGTACTTTGGGTTAAAACCACTCCCAAAGGCCTCTTTGTCTTTCATTCTATTTAGGAATTTGTTCTTTGAATGAAAACAAAAATATTTGATTTCAAGGATATTCTCATATAAATCAATGGACTATCAACCTTATATAAAATAAATTTTAAAGATATTTTAAAAACAACTATATTTATCTTTTACTTTTTATGACATAACTAATGGTTTTCTAATTTAATATTTGAAAACAATATTTATTAAAATGTTTTTCATTAAGCATTAACATACGGTAAGTTATATCCGTTCAAATGCAAATTGTAATACCACTACAAGAAATTAGAGCAATACATTTTTTCCACCAGAAAAATACACTCTTCATGAGCAATCTTAAGAGTATTGACTACTCTTTAGTCTTGTCCATATACCACAATAAAATGTACCCTGTACACTCTATATATGAAATGGTAAAATTTGATTTACAGTAATAATAATTGTTTCTACTTTTGGCACAAGGCCAGCAATTACCCAGTGTATTACTGGTACTTTATTTTATCAACCCCATAAGGATGAAAGGCAAAGTTAACCTCGGCGGGATTTGAACTCAGAATGGCAAGGGCCGTAATTCTATACATCAAAGCACATCCACAATAATAATAATAATAATGGTGACAACTATAATAACAGCAATAATAAAAAAAGGAAAGGAAACAAAAGGAAAATAGAATAGGGAAATATATAAAAAAGAGTAAAAGGAAAGAAAAAAGAACAGGAATGGAAACAATGTAGGGTAGAGAGGAAATTTAGTATTATTGAGTACATAACAACCTCCTAGTGTTGGTACTGTGATGAAAGTCACTCAACACACTATGTAAAGTGATTAATGAATAACTGGAGACATATGGGTGAGAAAAACCTTTAGTTCTGCCAAGAATATAGCAAACTCTCTAATGTCATTGCAACAGTAAAATATACTCAGCACATTGTAAAGTGGTTGATGTTGGGGAGAGCATCCATTCATAGAAACCATGCTACAAATTGAACACATAAGTGAGACATGGTCTTCTGACCTGTCTAGGGGACCAGAATAATATCTGACCTGGTCTATGATGACCTATCCAACCCATGTCAGGATGGAAAGTAGGATGGTTCTGATGGGTATAAATGATGATGATGGTTTTGGTAGTGTGTTCATTGTTTAATGATGGTGATGTTGTTAGTGATGGTGATGACAACAATGAATTGAATTTGAAAGACAAAATATCAAAATTTTATACATTATCATAATATAATTTTTTCTTGTTAACATTTTGCTTTTCTACTCAAACTAACATTATTTAGTTACAATTTTATTTATTATTTATCATATTTTTTCTAAACAAAATAATAGTAGAAATTATAAATGCTGACCCAGTGAACTGAATTGGTTTTAGTTGCTGCAAATATTTTTTTATAAATTTCTACTTTCTAATGATAAAATTTGTCTTTCATCATTCATCCATCTGTTATCTTCACAGGCAAAAAAAGGTGGAAAATGATTAAGTTTTTCTGCAATTAACCAATATAATTCTGAAGTGCAAATTGATATTCTTTAAATGAGTTAGCCTTATTTTCAGGAAAGTAAGGGTTACAAATTAAACATCTGACTTTCAGATATCCACTGATATTATATATGTAGATGATTAATTTTTCGAGGGTTGTTTCTGGTTTAATGGTTCAAAGTCTAGCACCTAAAAATACTTGGTTACTAAACCAGAACTAAAATGGAGATTAAGCATATTTTCATGGCTGGATTAACCACTAAACAAAATAAGCATATGCTTAGAGCATCAAGGGAAGTGGAGCACCTTTTTATTCAAATTAAATGTCATTTAACCCTTTAGCATTTAAACCGGGTATATCTGGCCAAAATGCTCTCACCTCTTTCTGTTCAAACTGGCTGATGTTAAGGTATTGTTTTCAAAATAAATATCAAAATCTCGTAGATTTGATTTTATGAGATATTATGTGAGATAAAGCATGTACCATGAAAATGCAATAGTATATATAGAGTAATGCAAATTCTAAAGGGTTAAAGAACATTTTGTTTTAAGTGCATAATGTCTCAAAAGGACTTAATTTTAAACACCTTTTGGTGGTTATGAGTGAATGAGTTTCTAGGTGGGCGTTCTGCTAGAAATAGAAGTTAGTTCTCTCTAACCATACTTTACTTGTCCTACAAAAGGACATGTCAGATAATGTTGTTCAAGATACATTATTCCAGAAGAAAATGTATGGCAATGGCTGACTTGTGACTAAAAAATGACAATAACTTTGTTGGTTATAATTTTTTATAAGCTAGTAGAGCAATGAATCTGCACAGGGGAAGTATACCCAAACAAGGTGAAATTTTGAATATTAGATATTGGAGGAGGGTGGCAATTTGAATAGGTTAATTAAGTTCAGATTTCCAAACTTCAACATATGAAAAATTTGAATATATTATAATTCTAAATATTATGAATTTAAAACAGCATTGTTATATTGTTAATTAAAATCATATTTCTTTTGGAAAATTTCAAAATTCTACATTGTTTATTTATAACACCAAACATTTGAATATTGAGGTGGACATCAAATTGTTACATGGAGCAGGTTGTGTTGTATTTTTGAGGAAAATACTTCATTTCACTTTGCTTCCATAAACTAAGCTAAAAATAAGTACCAGCGCAATCTGGAGATTAACCCTCTGATGGATTGACCTCTTGTCCAATTGGGGGAGGATTCATATATTTTAAATTGCTTAACATGAATAAATCTAGGATAAGCACTAACCTGGTGAGCTTCAAAGCTTAGGAGAGACTAAGATTTTTTAGTGTGTCATAAATAAAAAAGAAATTAAGAAACATTGCAATAAAGTGGTGAAGTAGAAGGAATATAGTGACGAAGTGAGGGGACTACAAAAAGTATTTGGGCATTGATTCAATCATCTATTTATTCTTCTAACATTTTGTGTTGTTTATGTGGAAGAAATCATTACTTCAATAATAATAGGAATGGCTATATTGAGATGCTGCATTTGTTTCAAATGGCATTTATAGTCCTTTCTTTTACTTTTCTATACAGCCAGATATGCCCTTCTTTATCCCTTCCCCGTTGTCTTCATTATTTATATAATTAATTTTGAAACCTTAGATAATTTAACAATAAGAAAATAAGAATATGAGTCCGAACAAAAAAGAAATTCTATAATTATTCTTTATCTGGCTAAATGTGTTACATTTGTAATGTAGTTAGAACTTAGCATTACCCCTAGGGAGGAATACATATCTATATCTATTTATATATGCTTGTGGGGATAAACAAAGAAAGAAAAGTCAAATAGATATTGTATAAGTTACAATCAATACCCCCAGTTTCATACAAGTGGTATTGTAGTTATTAGCCAAAAAATGTCTGCCAAAAACACTAACATCATGTAGGACATAATTATAAATTTTAATTTAATTTTTAGTCAAAATACAGTTATATTTATTTTAATATGTATCTTGGTTGTTGATTTGTAACAAATTCTACTTATTACACTAATAATATATGCATATATATTCGCAGCTATACAATGTTGAGCTTGCTGTTTTCAGCAACATACCATGTCCCACGTTTTGTTTAATAGGTACAGATTAGAGGCAACTAAAGGGTTAATATCAGAAGACTGATTCAGTCATTGTACTCTTCTTTAAAAAGTCCTATCAGACACATGCCAGCATGAAAAGGAAGGCATATTTATGATGATAAGCAGAATATATCAGGCTAGAAGTGGTTGTAGCTTAGGATGATATATATATGTATATATATATATATATATATACCACATCTAACCCATGCTAGTGTGGAAGATGCATGTTAAATGACGATAATGATATATGAGCACGCGCGCACACGAACACGCACGCACGTATATATAATACCTTGTTGTAGAGGTAAGCTGTCCACTCAAAGGGTATAGTAAGGAAGATACAAGAGAAAGATAAGAAGTTTGCAGTATACAAAATACACATTCAGTTTCATAACTACTATTACTGCAACAGGATATATACCAACCCACATAGAACAAATTATGATTGAATTTGGATTATTCAAAAAAAAAAAAGCATCTCCTTAATTCATAAGCTACAACTGACCATGATATCTGGAACCTACAAAACAGTAAATCTTTTTTTTATAATTCAATGGATAAAGGATTATTCGAAGGACAATGGAAGTATTCTTTACTTAACTCTTGACTGGCCACCTTCCTGAGTTGTAAACACAAAATTAAACTCAATACATCACATAGACATACATAATACACAAACACACACGCAATTATCAACACTGCTCTACAGCTTGATGTCTGTCCTGACACCAACCCTTTTAG
>OZ024740.1:159585711-159590711 GCA_964016885.1 Eledone cirrhosa
AATGCGAGCACTCCTCTTTGTTTCGCCCGCGGATGGCTAACATAACCCCATCTCCCCCCGCCCCCCACCACCCCCACCCTCCAAACGCAATCCAAAACTTCAGAGTTGGTACCATAAATGTAGGCACCCTAAAGGGTCGCGCTAACGAGGTTGTAGAAATGCTTGAACGTAAGGAGGTCGATGTTTGTTGTATTCAAGAGACCAGGTGGAGGGGTGGGTCTGCTAGATTCATTGAGGGTAAAAAAACGATGTTATAAGCTTTTCTGGGTGGGAAACGACGATGGGCTGGGTGGAGTAGGAATCATGGTAGCAGAAAAGTGGGCAGATAAGATAATAGACGTAAATAGAGTGAACGACAGAATAATTAAAATACGACTTGTCCTCAATAGAACTACGGTGACAGTAATATCTGCGTACGCACCCCAATCCGGACTGCCCGGCACTATAAAAGACAGATTCTATGAGACACTGATGCTCACTACCTCCCAAATATCTGACAGTGACTATATAATTATTGCAGGCGACCTAAATGGTCACGTTGGACAACATTGTGACGGCTACGACGAAATCCATGGAGGCTATGGGTTTGGTACTAGAAATGAGGAAGGCTCAAGAATCCTGGAATTCTGTGATGCAAATAACCTAACTATCTGTAACGCTAACTTCAAAAAACGTGACAATCACCTGATCACCTATAGATCCGGGGAACACACAAGCCAGGTAGATTATATCCTTACCAGAAGACGTGGCAGAGTGTCTGTTGTAAACACTAAATCCCTCCCCCATGAAGAATGCACCTCCCAACATATACTGATAATTAGCGACCTCATAGTCAGGACGAGACGTACTCGTCAGCAGAAGAGGACTATCCTCAGGAGAAAAATATGGAAGCTAAAGGACCCCACAGCCAAAAATAAATTTCAAAACATATTACTTGATGCTTTCGACAGTAAGGAAGAACATTTAGAGTCGGACAATATAGAGGGACAGTGGGAATTTCTGAAAGTAAACCTGCTGTTGGCGATAGACGAAGTCTGTGGCTGGAGCAGGCCTGTAGGCAGGAGGAGAGTAACATGGTGGTGGAACAGTAAGGTGGAGGGGTCAATTAAGGCCAAAAAGCAGGCTTGGAAAGTATGGCGGGATGGGGGAAGTAGAGTAGACTATCAAGTGGCCAGGAGGGAAGCTAGGAGAGAAGTGTACTTAGCAAGAAGGGAAGCTGAGGAAAGAAAGTTCAAGCATGTTCTACAACGCGATGACCAAAAACGTGAGGTGTTCAGGATTGCTAGGCAATGCGTCAAGGAAAACCGTGATATTGTCGGGGAGAAGTGTGTACTTAACGATGATGGCATACTTGCCATCACCGACACTGATAAGAAGGTAGCTTGGAAGTGTCACTATGAAAGGCTACTAAATGAGGAGAATAAATGGGAGAAAGACAGTCTCCCCCATATCGACCCAATAGAGGGACCAGCAGTGTTAGTCGAGGGGAGTATAATAAGTAAGGCAATCAAGGATATGAAGACAGGTAAGGCGGCTGGGCCTTCGGAAATAGTTGCTGAGATGCTGAAGGCATCTGGCACGGTGGGACACACTATGGTCACTCGCATAGTTAACGATGTCATACAGAATGGGGTTCCGAAGGACTGGCATAGCAGCATCATCGTTAACTGTTATAAGGGTAAAGGAGACGCCCTAGATAGGAGTAACTATAGAGGCATTAAATTAATCGACCAGGTCATGAAGGTCACGGAAAAAGTAATAGCGCAACTAATCAGAGAGAGAATTGACCTAGATGAAATGCAGTTCGGGTTTGTGTCAGGCAAAAGTACCACAGACGCTCTTTTCATAGTACGACAACTACAGGAGAAGTTCCTAGCTAAAGGTAAACCCCTCTACTTAGCTTTTGTCGACTTGGAGAAAGCCTTCGACAGAGTCCCCCGCTCCATTATCTGGTGGGCTCTTAGAAAACTAGGCGTTGACGAATGGCTTGTGAGGGCTATACAAGCCATGTATAAAGAAACAGTCAGCAAGGTTAGAATTAACAACGAATATAGTGAAGAGTTTAGCGTAAAAGTTGGCGTCCATCAGGGCTCTGTTCTCAGCCCCCTACTATTTATTATTGCCCTTCAGGCTATAACAGAGGAGTTCAAGACAGGCTGCCCATGGGAACTCCTATACGCAGACGACCTGACACTCATAGCGGAATCAATGGCCGAGCTAGAGAAGAAATTCCAAACATGGAAGCACGGCCTAGAGTCAAAAGGACTTAAAATTAACCTGGCTAAGACCAAAGTTCTAGTTTGTAGGAAAGAAAACAAGGCGGCGGTCCCTTCTGGGAAATGGTCGTGCTCGGTGTGTAGGAAAGGCGTAGGTAGAAACTCCATTTTATGTCCTAAATGCAAAGTATGGGTGCATAAAAGATGTAGTGGGATCACAGGTAAGCTAACTAAGAACATAGATTTTACATGTGGCCGGTGTTCTGGTGCAATAAGTAGCAGCAAGTGCCCACAAAATACTAGCTCTTTCAATTGCGCAGAGGGTTCTATAGAAATAGTGGACAGCTTCCGTTACCTGGGCGATAAAATCAGCAGTGGCGGAGGGTGCTCTGAAAGTACAGTAGCTAGAGTCAGAACTGGTTGGAAAAAGTTCAGAGAGCTTATACCACTATTAGCTGCTAAAGGGTTCTCCCTAAAAATGAAAGGCAGGTTGTACGATGCCTGCATACGAACAGCAATGTTGCATGGCAGTGAGACCTGGGCATTGTGTGCAGAGGATATACGCAGACTAGAGAGGAACGAAGCTTGCATGCTCCGCTGGATGTGTAACAGTAATATACGTGAACGGGAAAGCATAAACGAACTAAGGAAAAAATTAGAGATAAGAGGGATCAGATGTTGTTTACTCGAGAGAAGGCTACGTTGGTATGGACACGTGATGCGCATGAAAGTCGATAGCTGTATAACAAAGTGCAGGGCAATAAAGATAGACGGTAGCCACGGAATAGGCAGACCTAGAAAAACCTGGGACGAGCTGATAAACTCCGACCTCACACACTTACACCTCTCCAAGACAATGTCACTGGACCGAGATCTTTGGCGGTACTCAGTAACAGAGAAGACCCGCCTTGCCAGTAGGCATCTCTAACAAAATACACCCCGTCCCACCACCACCACCCCCACCCCATCCACACCACCCCGTTCTATGTAAAGTTATGTTGGTGCCGCGCCATCCAGCCCGAAACAAATGAGATCGTGTAGGTGTCACGACAAAAAAAACACACAGTCCACGCTGTAATGTGGCCGTGTAGGCAACACGGTAAAAACCTCCCAGACCCACACTGTAAATGTGGTTGGTGTTAGGAAGGGCATCCAACTGTAGAAAACCTGCCAGACAGTCCTATGCGAGCAAGACAATCACTCTTGCCTCAAGTGGGACTACCCCCGTCCAAACCCATGCAAGCGTGGAACACAGACGTTAAACGTTGATGATGATGATGATGATGATATACATATATATAGTATATATATATATATAGTATATATATATATGTTTATAAATATATACCATTCAATTATTGAGGTCATCATTTTAATAATATTTACCGGCACACAAATCTCATGGCTTGTGCATAGATTAAAATCCATTATTGTATTCTATGTATTTTCTTTTGTTTTGTTGTGGTGACTTCCCATCTGTCAGGGTAGTCTGTGGTTTTGTCTTATTTCAAGGATATTGGAAAGTCATAGTTTCTTTGTGTTGGTGCGTGAAATTTTTGGTTTATCATTAGCATGATCTAAACTAATTTTTGTATATCTATTTTTATATATTTTTATATATATATATGGAGGCACATGGCTTGGTGGTTGGAGCATTGGCCTTGCAATCGAAGGGTTGTGGGTTCAATTCTCGGACCGGGTGATGTGTTGTTTCCTTGAGCAGGACACTTTATTTCATATTGCTCCAGTTTACTCAGCTGTAGAAATGAGATGATAGGGACTGGGGTCCCTATCATCTCATTTCTGAGTAAACTGGAGCAATGTGAAATGGGGTGTCTTGCTCGGGGACGCAACACATCGCTCGGACTGAGAATTGAACTCACAACCTTTTGTTTGCAAGGCTAATGCTCTAACCACTGGGCCATGTGCCTCTCTCTCTCTATATATATATATATATATATATACTATATATATATATATATATACTATATATATATATATATACTATGTATATACTATATATATATATATATATATATAATCGAATGTATATATATATATATATATATATATATATATATACTATATATATATATATATACTATATATACTATATATATATATACTATATATACAATTTTCTTTTTTTAATCGATCGACTTTCGTCAAATCGGACCGAGGAAACAATGTTTCCATTGGTCTTTCCAATTGCTAATACTATCTATCGGTCGCAACTCCAGGTAGAAGAAGCAACGTGAAATAAAGTGTCTTGCTCAAGGACATAACGCATCGCCTGGTCCAGGAATCGAACTCACAACCTTACGATTGCGAATCCAATTCTCTAACCACTCAGCCACACGCCTTCACATATACAATATATATATACTATATAAACTATATATATATACTATATATACTATATATACTATATATATATATACTATATATACTATATATATATATATATATATATACTATATATACAATATATATATATTTATATACTATATATACTATATATATATATATATATATACTATATATATATATATATATATATATATATACCATATATACTATATATATATATATATATATATATATATATACTATATATACTATATATATATATATACGATATATATATATATAATATATGTATATATACTATATATATACTATATATATATACTATATATATACTATATATATATATATATACTATATATATATATTATATATATATATATATACTATATATATATATATATATATACTATATAT
>OZ024740.1:159600711-159623211 GCA_964016885.1 Eledone cirrhosa
TCAACATATTCATTATGTCTCTATAGTGTGATTTTCTATCTGCAGCTATGGATATATAGAGTGACATGTGCATGGAAAAAGTTCCTGGCCTTGCGTGGTGTGCTAATGTAGAAGGAATTAACACTGAAACTAAAGGGAAGGTTGTATGTTGCATGTGTGCGAAGTGCTATGATTGATAGGAGTGATACATGGATGATGTGTATAGAGCCAGAAAGAAGGTGAGAAAGAAAGAAAGAATATGATAATAGTCCAGTGGATGAGTGAAGTATTGTTGAGAGAGAAAACAAACAATGGGTTGCCGAAAATGGCCAGGAGGATGGTGTGAGGGGAGGCAGGCAATAGGGAAAAACAAGAAGCTTCTCAAGGGGCCCACAAAGCTAACCCCTGATTTAGCATGAAAGATGAACTTAAAATACATGCTGTTGTTTTTTGTCATATATCTACTGCTCCTCTGTAAATTTGAAATCTCTATGAATAGAGAGATTAGCAACATGTTCCTTCCCTCTTCTCCAGGGGCATAGCTCAATGATAGGCATAGCTGCCTCTTGTATATACTAAAAATATATTTCAAGAGAATTATCATAATGATGATGACGATAATAATGATTTAAACAATGATTATGATGATAGTGTCAATATTACTGATTAGGATAATTGATGATGATGATGACTGCAAATATGAGATATTTGGATGCTAATAGCAACAATGATGACAGTTCACAGAGTAGTGATAATATTAGTGGCATAATGACAGTTAATAATGATGGCTTTGATGGTATTAGTGATGACGATGATAGCTGTGGTTGTGCTGATGTTGATGATTACAATAGTGATTATTATGGTGATGACAATAATGATACTAAGAATGATTTTTTTTTCATTTCATGAATTCTTTTTCTTCTTTTTACTTTGTGTCTTTTTGTGTGTGTTTATTGATTTTTTCTTGATTTCATAATTTGATAATTATTTAAATTGCTTAATTAATTTTCCATTAATTTTACATTACCAATTTATTTACTATTAATTAATTAATTTATTTAATTAATTATTTATTCATCTATTTTATTTTATTTATTTCAGAAGGAAAGGTGGAGGTAAACTTCAACATCAGTGGAAACATACAGGTGAAAAATATAAAACTGATGAACAGTGATTTACAAGCTGGAGGTGCATGGAAACCTTCACATTGTATCTCACGGCATCGTGTGGCTGTCATAATCCCTTACCGGGACAGGCACCAGCATCTTCTGACATTACTTTATCACCTGGTGCCAATTCTTCGAAGGCAACAATTGGATTTTAGGATTTTCGTTGTTGAACAGGCAAGTGATTAATGTTTCATTTCCATGTCTTTGCATTCTTTGTCTTGTTTTCAAAGGAATAACATATAGCAGAGAATATAAGATTTCTTGAGCAATGGTATAATTGTTTTCATCCTCCTTGTTATCTCTGCTACCACCAACAAGAACTTCATTTGCTATTTCTTTTTCAGCTAACATTTGGTATCCAGATCCATCCTTTTTTTGTCTTCTAGCCAAATTCTAACTTCCTCATCTGTAATATGTTTACCTTATCCTCTGAAAATCTCCTGCCTTGAAGTCTATAAAATCAGATTCTACCTCCATCTAATACAGAAGTTTTTTTCCAAGCATTGACATCAGTGCCTTCCATGAAGCTGCTGAACTGAATATTGCAGACTTAAGATTGTAGTTCTTGATGTTATTCAGAGTTCTTTGTTCTCCCGTATCTCTCTTAAGATTGTAATCTATCACCAAGAGAACTTCATCCAAATGGTTTTATTGGTGTTATATATTGCATACTATAGTTATACTTTAATCTAATGAGTGAATTTTGTAGGTAAAGTTGATGACAAAACCATGTATTTTATATTACCAAAATGCTGATGATTAATTTGGTTAGCAGAAACATTGGCTAAGATTAGCAACACCTTCACCTCATCAGCAGAGCATTTGAGAACATTTTCCTTATATTTACATACAAGTATGAAATTCGATAAATAAAAACAGTAAATAGATTTATACAGTTCAAGTATGATTTCTTCAAATGGTAATAAGGCACAAGTAGGTAGTACATTGTGTTTTTCAAAACTCATTAATATGCTGACTTCCCCACTGCCACTTACTTCAAAAAGTAAATGATGTCTATGTTTGTGTAACACATGCCAGAAAACAATCCTTATTTAACCCTTTACCATTTACATTACTCTATATTTACTATTGTATTTTCACGGAAAAGGCATTATCTCACATAATATCGAATCTATGAGATTTGTGATATAGTTTATTTTGAGAACCATATGTTACAGTCGTTATCAGGGGCCAGGTATGGTCAGTTTGAACAGAAAGAGGTGAGAGAATTCTGGCCAGATATGGCCGGTTTAAATACTGAAGTGTTAATTTCTGATTGGTTATTGAGACTTCATTTTTAAGAATTTGTGTATTCTGGAATTGTAGTGACTGCTGATACAAGTCATGCCCCTAACAGTGGAGACTTCTGGTGTCCTTGACCTTAGGGCTACCCCCCTACTTACCACCATAAGTGCTGACCTGTCTAGCCGCGGGTGTGAGCCTCACGAGATAGAATGGCTCTTTCAGTGCATCTCTCTTACCATCCTCCGTGGAAATGCCTTCTCCATTCTGTCCACTGGGGCCATGGGGTGGCCAGCACATGGGACTTCATTTTCTCATAATACGGAGGGATGGGGATGGCGAGAGAGATGGAGGCACTGACAGTGGGAGTTCAGCTCTTCCATGTTCGGACACATTTATCAATTCTATGTTGCTGTTTATAAATGAGTGTTAGCTGAAAACTTCATAGGCTGACTATGAAGGAGTGATGTTAGAGCTGTGAGATACAATTTAATGTTTATTATACATTTGTAAATCTAGGAGCCCTTGACTTTTGATTGTCATCTACTTGTTTCAAAATGGTTCAATTTCATTCGTAGATGTTACCTCCTTCACGACAAATAAATTTATTGCCTATTCCATAGCAATTTCTAAATCCCGTAATCACGAGTCACTAGCTTTGAAATTACTGATGCCCATATGCCTACCTAATTTGGCAACATCACTTTGAATTTCTACACTACGAAGACTGTTATCACATGATCATTGATGGATAAACTACTTTATAACTCCATCTTGAAGATTTATAGCTTTTACTACTCTCATATTCTTACTTGCACCAACAGCTAATGAACTAGAATTTGTATCAAAATTTTATTTCGAAGAAAATTCGTTGCATTTTTCCTTAAACTTGCATCTATTTGAAACTGTTTCCTTTCTAGTATCATACACTTCCCAAACTCTTGTACCTGAAGCATTTGTTATTAACTTTATTATAATTTCCATGTTTTGTTTCACAAATAGGATCATATGCTTCTTCTTTAGACTATCACTCTCTCACTTGAAGCCATGATGTAAAAGCACAAGACTGATAAACACCTAATACTGGATTATCAATGAAAGATGCAGAGAAATACAAGCTGTGTTGTGCATGATAGTTATTGTTGCAATGTACATTGTATTACCATAAATATCCTACTAATCTGGCAAAAGTGTTACTCAAAAATAAACAGAAATTTTAAGTTACTTTGACCCGACTTAATCTTTGTTTCTGAGTGCATAATATTAGATTTGAAAAAGGAATTAGAGACATATCATGTTTTGATACTTCAGAAACAGAATTATAAAGAAAATTAGTTTTACTTTTGACATTTTCAATGAATTTACGCATAAAGCTTCTCACCATGAAAACAGTGCTTATTAGAGAGGAGTATGATAACAAATACAAGATTGTCCTATACAAAATAATGGGCTGAATATAGTTAGAAAGAATCAGAGAGAGGAGGGGATGAATTAATTTAAGCAGTAGATGAATAAAGAAGTTAGTTAATTAGAAGGAAACGTAAAATATTAGAAATGAGGAGTGTATTTCTTAGAGAATTGCATAAAAGCTAATAATTAACAGGATGTGAGTTGGTGAATGTCACTTCCATTCCGCCTTTACTTTTTTTCTTTTTCCATTATCCCATAATCCACCCTGTAAATATACAATTATATTTGTGAGGTGCTATCTCAAAACAACTGTCAATTTCATTAAAGGGGATACAACATTTAGCTTCCCATTACAATCCATGATTATATTACTGAGTGAACTTAATATAATCCCCAATAACACTCATACTTAAAATGGTGAAAATAAACACTGATGATTGCTTACTTATCTATTTTCATCTGGTTTATGCAACATCCAGTTTAATGCAATGTGATCTGATGAGGGTTCACCACACTGAGAAAATCCAAAAATAGGAAGGTGTGGGAATATAAAGACATATACAAAAATAAAAATAGTAATAATTACATAGTAGTAGTAGTAGTAATAAAAAAATCCAGAATATATACTACCATGAACCAGATCATGATATGTCATCAATTAACCCTTTCTGAAACTGCTCCTGGTCCTTTCATTCAAAGCTGTTTATTTTAAAGTGTTTATCTATCTATCTATATAATGCTAAAATTCTGTGATTGCTTGCTTGCTTGTTTGCTTGTCTGTGATGTAATACAGCCAAAAGGGCGCATAATGGGAAAATACTTTAAAAGGAGGTTGACCCTGAAATGGGAACACAAATGGAATAAAACAAGTTTTGCATAAATCGGACCACGTGTTCCCGAGATACAGGGGTTTTCCGGGTACCTTCATAAAGAGAGAGAGAGAGAGAGGAAGAGAAGGCAGAGGAGAAGAATGGAAGAGAGAGAGAGAGCTGGTGGTGGTGTTGTGTATATATATATATATTTATATATATATATGTGTGTGTGTCTATGACCAGTGTATATAGATCAGACACACACATATATACATACACACACACACACACACACACACACACACACACATATCATCATCATCATCAACGTTTAACATCCGTGTTCCACGCTTGCATGGGTTTGGACGGGGGTATTCCCACTTGAGGCAAGAGTGATTGTCTTGCTCGCATAGGACTGTCTGGCAGGTTTTCTACAGTTGGATGCCCTTCCTAACACCAACCACATTTACAGTGTGGGTCTGGGAGGTTTTTACCGTGTTGCCTACATGGCCACATTACAGCGTGGACTGTGTGTTTTTTTGTCGTGACACCTACACGATCTCATTTGTTTCGGCCTGGATGGTGTGGGACCAACATAACTTTACATAGAAGGGGGCGGTGTGGATGGGGTGGGGGTGGTGGGACGGGGTTGTATTTTGTTAGAGATGCCTACTGACTGTAGTAGGTTTTACTTTGTATTTAGGTAAGGCGGGTCTTCTCTATTACTGAGTACCGCCAAAGGTCTCGGTCCAGTGACATTGTCTTGGTGAGGTGTAAGTGTGTGAGGTCGGAGTTTATCAGCTCGTCCCAGGTTTTTCTGGGTCTGCCTATTCCGTGGCTACCGTCTATCTTTATTGCCCTGCACTTTGTTATACAGCTATCGTCCTTCATGCGCATCATGTGACCATACCAACGTAGCCTTCTCTCTAGTAAACAACATCTGATCCCTCTTATTTCTAATTTTTTCCTTAGTTCGTTTATGCTTTGTCGTTCACGTATATTACTATTACACATCACATCCAGCGGAGCATGCAAGCTTCGTTTCTCTCTAGTCTGCGTATATCCTCTGCACACAATGCCCAGGTCTCACTGCCATGCAACATTGCTGTTCGTATGCAGGCATCGTACAGCCTGCCTTTCATTTTTAGGGAGAACCCTTTAGCGGCTAATAGTGGTATAAGCTCTCTGAACTTTTTCCACCCAGTTCTGACTCTAGCTACTGTACTTTCAGAGCACCCTCCCCCACTGCTGATTTTGTCACCCAGGTAACGGAAGCTGTCCACTATTTCTATAGAACCCTCTGCGCAGTTGAAAGAGCTAGTATTTTGTGGGCACTTGCTGCTACTTATTTCCCCAGAACACCGGCCACATGTAAAATCTATGTTCTTAGTTAGCTTACCTGTGATCCCACTACATCTTTTATGCACCCAAACTTTGCATTTGGGACACAAAATGGAATTTCTACCTACGCCTTTCCTACACTCTGCGCATGGCCACTTCCCGATATATATATATATATATATATATATATATATATATATATATATATATATATATATATATATATATATATATATATATATATGTATATACACACACATTTATATATATATGTATATACACCCACATTTATATATATATATACATACACACACGTATATATAAAGGCCTTCCAGTTTAATTTCACATTATATACATGTCTGTGTGTATTTTAATTATTTAAAAATTATTTTTAAGTGAACATGATTTTTTTTAAATGTTTTGAAGTGAACGTGACCCAACAGGTCACATTTGGTCTTGCATACCCTAATATTGAACGATATTCTATAGTCAATTTACAGTGGAAGCTTCTAATTCTATTTAAAAAATGTCAATCATCACTGTATTCTAATTCACACGTGCTTTCATATATATATATATATTTATTTATTTATTTGCATGTGGTTGGTGTTAGGAAGGGCATCCAGCCGTAGAAAACCTTCAGATAGTACTATACGAGCGAGACACGGTCACCCGACCAGCCTTGCCTCAAGTGGGACAACTCCCGTCTAACCCATGCTAGCGTGGAAAACGGACGTTAAACGAAGATGATGATGATGATATATATCTCTTTCAATATATATATATATATATATATTCATTTCATTTCATTTCATTTTACGTCCACTTTTCCCTGCTTGCAAGGGTGGGACGGGAACTGAATCTGGCTTGATTTCTACAGCTGGATGCCCTTGCTAACACCAACCTCATTTACAGTGAGTGCTGAGTGCTTTTTTTTCCGTGGCGCCTACACGTCCACTTTACAGTGGAATGATAGGGACCCCAGTCCCTATCATCTCATTTCTACAGCTGAGTAAACTGGAGCAATGTGAAATAAAGTGTCTTGCTCAAGGAAACAACACATCACCCGGTCTGAGAATTGAACTCACAACCTTTTGATTGCAAGGCCAATGCTCTACCACTAAGCCATGATACTATAAATTATGTCCATAGAATCATTTGATAAGATATATACACTATTTCTTCTCCCAATCAACATAATCAACCACACAAAAAACCAATTAAACGATTAAAAGGTTAAATAAGATTAAATATAAGATTAAATATAAGATTAAAAGGCACCTATGAAGAAATAATAGATTAATAAACGACAGCCATCTATTCGCGATCAACAGCTATAGAATATTTACCCACCATTTCAATAGCACGTGGAAATCGATTAAATATATCGTCAACCATACACAATTAGGTATAAAATTAAAGTTAGAAGAAAAAATGCATATAAACATACCAGGATTACGTTTCTACCCTTTAGTGTTTCATTCGCTTTAGGAAATATCCGATCAAGGATAAATTCTCGAGCTTCGAAATCACCAGGAAACAAACTCATTTGGACGAAGATTTTTCTTAAATGATCCTCGCCAGAAACGAATTCAAAATGGCTAAGAACTGTGACGTGGCAGTGGTCAAGTCAGAAAGAATGTGATTGGTGCCTTACGGCGAGTGGGCTGGTTGCTAGGAAGCGCAGCCTAATATTGCCTAAATTGCATCTCAACCTTATGGGAGATTATCAAATATAAAGATTTACATATACACAAACTAGACAAAGTCATAGATATATATGTTTTTGGCAACCATTCACGATGTGACTCAATGATGAATTAATAAATTAAATAATCAGAGCAATATACTATAAATTATGTCCATAGAATCATTTGATAAGATATATACACTATTTCCTCTCCCAATATACAATATCTAGATATTGAGATAACTATATTTTATTGCTTACAGCAACCAGTCAACTTAACAAGCAAATAAACAATCAAAGAAACATTTTTAAAAATCACCAGAAAACTGTCTTAATCAGTTTATCTTTAACATGAACTTTACCATTACTGAACTCCATCTGACATTTAACATTTCTTTTTCGTTTTGAGGGGTAAAGTAGAAGGGAAGAATTTTAAATTATTCCTACTTAGTTGATTTTCTTCATTTAGATTTTTCTTCTTTTTTTCTTTGAGATGGGTTTGAGATTGTTATTCTATGAAATATCAATTTGAAAGCTATAAAACTAAAATAGTGATAATAATATAATCATAATTGTTTCTACTTTTGGCATAAGGCCACCAATTATCCCAGTGCATTACTGGTACTTTATTTTGTCGACCCCGTAAGGATGAAAGGCAAAGTTAACCTCGGCAGGATTTGAACTCATAATAATGGTTTCTTATATAGACACAAGGGCAGCAATTTTTGGGAAGGGGAAAGTCAATTAAATCGACTTTTATTTTATCAACCCTTTAAGGATGAAAGGCAAAGTTAACCTCGGCGGGATTTGAAAAGCATGGCGTCTAACCCACTACCGATACTGCCAATCCGATGATTGGGAAAGTAATTTGGGGCGAGGGGAAAGTTGATTAAATCAGCTCTATTTTATCGACCCTGTAAGAATGAAAGGAATAATAATAATAATAATTCTGAGAAGTGGTATGAGCATAAGCCAGAGTCGGTGATAGAAAACGATCAGGTGAAGGTGCTATGGGATTTTAGGATACACACGGACAAGAAATTAGAACACAATAGGCCTGACCTGGTGGTTTTGGACAAGGAAAAAAGATTGTGCCTGATTGTGGATGTAGCCT
The DNA here is from genome assembly GCA_964016885.1 of Eledone cirrhosa. Lineage (NCBI taxonomy): Eukaryota > Metazoa > Mollusca > Cephalopoda > Octopoda > Eledonidae > Eledone > Eledone cirrhosa. The sequence continues at coordinate 159,609,469 of OZ024740.1, forward strand.
GCCCATTTGACACGAGAGTGCAAGAAAAGGAGAGGGAGAAAATTAACCGATACCAGGATTTAAAGTGCGAGTTAAAAAGGATTTGGAACTGCCATGAAATCTAGGTCGCCCCGATTGTCATAGGCGCACTAGGTACTATCTCAAAGAGTTTCCAAGGATGGTTAAAAAAGATTATTCCAGCCCCGCTCTTTGGAACACTTCAAAAGGCATGCTTGCTGGGAACAGCAAGAACTCTCCGATACGTCCTGAATATCTGAGGCTGCAGGTAGTGGCTTGATATTCATTTCAACAAACTTTCCAGTTAAATAATTTCAATGACTGAGACTCAAAGAACAATAATAATAATGATAATTATTATTATTATTCATCTGCACAGTGATGATCTTATTAACACTGAATCATTTAATTGATTCCCTATGAAGTTTTGTAAGCACAAATAGACAGTTATTTCTGCAGGATGTTTGCTGTTCCCAAAAGTATTTTTTCTGCGATATCATAATGCTGGGACTGATTCCGATTCTATCAAAGTTTTTCTGTAGGTTTTCTGTCACTGACCCAAGTGCTCCAATCACAACTGGTGCCACTCTTGCATTTATATTCCACATTCTCTCAACATCTATTCTTGAGTCTCCATACATTACAATTTTCTCATTTTCTTTACCAATGATGTAATCGTCTCCTAAGCAAGCTACGTTGATCAACAAACACCCCCTTTCAGTACCTTTTCCCACCAAAGGTATGTCTGGCTTGTAAAGTCCTACATCAGTTTCACTGTTTGATTTACTAGGATCTTCTGTGATTTGTGCTGTTACCATTTCTCAGTGGCTGCAAACCCATATTTTGGGCAAAAAGACGAATGGAGTTGGAAGCACACTTTAGTTTGACAGTCATTTTTGCCCTGGTGGAGGGCAGGGTGCTGGCTTTTCCATTCAAATTATTATTGTTGTCGTTTGTTTGTCTTTGCCATAAAAAAAAAAGTTTGGCAAATTGTCACTAGGATCAGCAAGGTTCAGTGTTAGGTCTATGGCTATATGTAGTGGTATAGATAGATTGACTTCTCTGACCACCATTTTCTACTTGAATTATTATCATCATCAATATTCTTACCATAATCAATGATAAAATCACACACACACACATATAGAATAAAAGAGAAAACACACGTAAGCATAAAAAAAAGGATTTTATCCAGGTATTTACGACCGTTTCATTGGTAAGCGCAAACTTATATCGCTATACTGCAAATAGCAGCCACTCGATAATAACTGTTATTCACCTCCAAATTTTCATTATTTTGAAAATTTGGTGGTGAATAACAGTCATTATCGAATGGCTGGTATCTGCAGTATAGCGATATAAGGTTGCGCTTACTAATGAAACGGTCGTAAATACCTGGATAAAATCCTTTTTTTAATGCTTACATGTGTTTTCTCTTTTACGCTTTTACTCTTTAATTCTTTATACTCCAAGATTGAACGTGATTTCATACCACATTCTTGCAAACTTGTGGAGTTACCCCTAACCGTACATTGGAAACTGTCCAAGAAACTGGCTATCTTAACCACAAACTGGATTACAATAAGCAATTTTCTGCTTTCCTAACTATTAACCCATGCTAGCGTGGAAGAACGGACGTAAAACGGTGATGATGATGATGATGATGATACATACATACACATATATATATATATATACACACCCATCTATATGTGTGTGTGTGTGTATGTATATATATATATATATATATATATATACACACACACACACACATGTATATGTGTGTGTGTGTGTGTGTATATATATATCGTCATCATCATCATCATCATCATCACCGTTTTACGTCCATTCTTCCACGCTAGCATGGGTTAGACGGGTTGTCCTGCTGTGGGCAGTGTCTGGTCGGCTGACCATGCCTTGCTCATACAGGAACTGATTTGGCTTGATTTCTACAGCTGGATGCCCTTCCTAACACCAACCTCATTTACAGTGAGTGCTGGGTGCTTTTTCGTGGCGCCTACACGTCCACTTTACAGTGTGGGCTGGGTGCTTTTTTGCCGTGGCACCTCCACAGTAATACAGAAGACCCGCCTTGCCTAAGTACAAAGCGAAACCTACCACAGTCAGTAGGCATCTCTAACAAAATACATCCCCGTCCCCACCCCATCCACACCACCCATTTCAATGTAAAGTTATGTTGGTACCACAACATCCAGTCCGAAACAAATGAGGTCGTGTAGGTGTTACGACAAAAAAACACACAGTCCACGCTGTAATGTGGCCTTGTAGGTAACATGGTAAAAACCTCCCAGCCCCACACTGTAAATGTGGTTGGTGTTAGGAAGGGCATCCAGCCGTAGAAAACCCGCCAGACAGTCCTATGCGAGCAAGACAACCACTCTTGCCTCAAGTAGGAAAATTCCCGTTCAAACCCATGTAAGCATGGAAGATGGACTTTAAACGATGATGATGATGATGATGATGATGATGATATATATATATATATATATATAGAGAGAGAGAGAGAGAGCAAGGCAATAGATAGATAGATGTAATGAGAAATGAGTTAGAGAGAGGGGGGGGGATAATAACAACAAGAGGGGAAGAGATTTATAGACAGAGAGGGAGAAACCTAACTTAGCAAATATTAAACAAGCTCATAAACATCAAAGTCAGATTTTTCAAACTTTCATAGCATTGTGTATATACGTGTGTGTATGTGTGTAAGAGTGTGATGGTGATGACAAAAATGTTTGACAATGATTATGACGATGGTGCTTATTATATGAGGACCATATTTATGATAATGACAATGGCAAGGAACATAACTTAATTTAATTATGGTGTTGTAGGGAAATATGTTGAGGAGGAGGAAGATAATCTTGAGGAGGAGGAGGAGGAGGAGGATTATGATGATGATGATGATGGTAATGGTGATATTTAGTTTTCTAAATTCCTTCTATATCAATTCATGCTAAGAACAGATACAATTTGAATGTATATATGTGCAAATAAGTACATGTACACACAATCGCCCACACACATCAACACTATATCATTTCTACTCTTGTTCAGATACTGTTATTGATATTTACTTCATACCAATAAATAATGGAAAATCTGAAGGATGCATTCATCCTCATAGATATACACAGGTACACACATATACATACTTACATGCACATAAACACTCATACTAGTACAAAACATACTTACAGACACACACACTCATTCCATTGTTCATAAACATATAGACACTGATACTCTCACCTTAAGCATATATTTATACCATACCACATATATAAACTAATGTACTGACACTACACACTCACACACATACTGATATGATGCATACACACATATATACATATTCATACTATACATACATTAATACAGAAATTAACACAGACACATTCACACATAAGCTCAGACATACATAAATTCTGACACCACATTCACACACACACACAGATATATCACCAACACACACACACAGACATATCACCAACACACACACAGACATATCACCAACACACACACACAGACATATCAACAACACACACACAGATATATCACCAACACACACACACAGACATATCACCAACACACACACAGACATATCAACAACACACACACAGACATATCACCAACACACACACAGACATATCAACAACACACACACAGACATATCACCAACAGACACACAGACATATCATCAACACACACACAGACATATCACCAACACACACACACAGACATATCACCAACACACACACAGACATATCACCAACAAACACACACAGACATATCACCAACACACACAGACATATCACCAACACACACAGACATATCACCCACACATATCACCAACACACACACACATACATATCACCAACACACACACACACAGACATATCACCAACAAACACACACAGACATATCACCAACACACACACAGACATATCACCAACACACACACACAGACATATCACCAACACACACACACAGACATATCACCAACACACACACAGACATATCATCAACACACACATAGACATATCACCAACACACACACACAGACATATCACCAACAAACACACACAGACATACCACCAACACACACAGACATATCACCCACACATATCACCAACACACCCACACATACATATCACCAACACACACACACAGACATATCACCAACAAACACACACAGACATATCACCAACACACACACAGACATATCACCAACACACACACACAGACATATCACCAACACACACACACAGACATATCACCAACACACACAGACATATCACCCACACACACATAGACATATCACCAACGCACACACATATGTATCACCAACACACACAGACAGACATATCACCAACACACACACGGACATATCAACAGCACACACACAGACATATCACCCACACACACACAGACATATCACCAACACACACACATACATATCACCAACACACACACACAGACATATCACCAACACACAGACATACATATCACCAACACACACACACACAGACATATCACCAACACACACACACACACAGACATATCACCAACACACAGACAGACATATCACCAACACACACACAGACATATCACCAACACACACACAGACATATCACCAACACACACACACAGACATATCACCAACACACACACACAGACATATCACCACACACACAGACAGACATATCGCCAACACACACACACAGACATATCACCAACACACACACACAGACATATCACCACACACACAGACAGACATATCGCCAACACACACACACAGACATATCACCAACACACACACAGACATATCAGCAACACACACACACAGACATATCACCAACACACACACAGACATATCACCAACACACACACAGACATATCACCAACACACACACACAGACATATCAACAACACACACACAGACATATCACCAACACACACACAGACATATCACCAACACACACACACAGACATATCACCAACACACAGACAGACATATCAACAACACAGACAGACATATCACCAACACACACACACACAGACATATCACCAACACACAGACAAACATATCACCAACACACACATACAGACATATCACCAACACACACACACACATATCACCAACACACACACACAGACAAATCACCAACAGACACAGACATATCACCAACACACAGACAGACATATCACCAACACACACACAGACATATCACCAACACACACACGCACACAGACATATCACCAACACACACACACACATATCACCAACACACACACACACACACACACACAGACATATCACCAACACACACACACACAGACATATCACCAACACACACACACATACATATCACCAACACACACACAGACATATCACCAACACACACACAGACATATCACCAACACACACACACAGACATATCACCAACACACACACAGACATATCACCAACACACACACACAGACATATCACCAACACACACACAGACATATCACCAACACACACACACAGACATATCACTAACACACACACACAGACATATCACCAACACACACACACAGACATATCACCAACACACAGACAGACATATCACCAACACACACACACACACAGACATATCACCAACACACAGATACAGACATATCACCAACACACACACAGACATATCACCAACACACACACACACACAGAGATATGACCAACACACACACAGACATATCACCAACACACACACACACAGACATATCACCAACACACACACACATACATATCACCAACACACACACAGACATATCACCAACACACACACAGACATATCACCAACACACACACACAGACATATCACCAACACACACACAGACATATCACCAACACACACACACAGACATATCACCAACACACACACAGACATATCACCAACACACACACACAGACATATCACTAACACACACACACAGACATATCACCAACACACACACACAGACATATGACCAACACACACACAGACATATCACCAACACACACACACACACAGACATATCACCAACACACACACAGACATATCACCAACAGACAGACAGACATATCACCAACACACACACAGACATATCACCAACACACACACGCACACAGACATATCACCAACACACACACAGACATATCACCAACACACACACGCACACAGACATATCACCAACACGCACACAGACATATCACCAACACACACACACAGACATATCACCAACACACACACAGACATATCACCAACACACACACACAGACATATCACCAACACACACACACTGACATATCACCAACACACAGACAGACATATCACCAATACACACATAGACATATCACCAACACACACACACACACATATCACCAACACACACACAGACATATCACCAACACACACACAGACATATCACCAACACACACACAGACATATCACCAACACACACACACACACATATCACCAACACACACACAGACATATCACCAACACACACACACACACATATCACCAACACACACACAGACATATCACCAACACACACACACATATCACCAACACACACACAGACATATCACCAACACACACACAGACATATCACCAACACACACACACACACATATCACCAACACACACACAGACATATCACCAACACACACACACAGACATATCACCAACACACAGACAGACATATCACCAACACACACACACACACAGACATATCACCAACACACACACAGACATATCACCAACACACACACACAGACATATCACCAACACACAGACATATCACCAACACACACACACACACAGACATATCACCAACACACACACAGACATATCACCAACACACACACACAGACATATCACCAACACACAGACATATCACCAACACACACACACACACAGACATATCACCAACACACACACACACATATCACCAACACACACACACAGACATATCACCAACACACAGACATATCACCAACACACACACAGACATATCACCAACACACACACACAGACATATCACCAACACACACACACACACAGACATATCACCAACACACACACAGACATATCACCAACACACACACAGACATATCACCAACACACACACAGACATATCACCAACACACACACACACATATCACCAACACACACACAGACATATCACCAACACACAGACAGACATATCACCAACACACACACACACAGACATATCACCAACACACACACAGACATATCACCAACACACACACAGACATATCACCAACACACACACACACACAGACATATCACCAACACACACACACACATATCACCAACACACACACACAGACATATCACCAACACACAGACATATCACCAACACACACACAGACATATCACCAACACACACACAGACATATCACCAACACACACACAGACATATCACCAACACACACACACAGACATATCACCAACACACACACACACACAGACATATCACCAACACACACACACACATATCACCAACACACACACACAGACATATCACCAACACACACACAGACATATCACCAACACACACACAGACATATCACCAACACACAGACATATCACCAACACACACACAGACATATCACCAACACACACACAGACATATCACCAACACACACACACACACAGACATATCACCAACACACACACAGACATATCACCAACACACACACAGACATATCACCAACACACAGATACAGACATATCACCAACACACACACACAGACATATCAACAGCACACACACAGATGTATCACCAACACACACACAGACATATCACCAACACACACACGCAGACATATCACCAACACACACATATATATATTAATGCACACGCACACGCACACACACATACACACACACATGCACACACACACATGAACACACACACACACACAGCCACATGAACACACACACACACACACACACACACACGATGCTGCTGGTGTCTGATATTACAAGAAGAAATCTTCTTTTAGCAAACCACTTGACATTTTAGAATTACACCATCATCACTCTCCTCCTCACAATCATCATCATCATCATCATCATCATCACCACCATGATGCCCATCGTCATCATCACCACCATGACTATTATTCTCAGCACCACCATCAGCAGCAGCATCACAACCATCAACAAAATTATCTCCAGCATGATCCTCATCATCATCATCACTGTTACTACTATCATATCAACACCATCAGCCTCCCTATTCCTATTAGCTTCATCCTTCCACATCAACATTTTCCTCTTCCCCACCGCTCCATCACTACCAATAACACTTTTCCTACCTCCAACAAACCATTACTCCTCACCTCCCTTGTTGGGGTGTATCAAAAGCTTATATGCTTCATTGGACATGGTCTTATATATATATATACACACAGACACACACATACACAAACATTGATATACATACACACATATATTCATGTACATATATACAGAGCCATACACAAACGATGGCATCCTAAACATCATATCCTAACCAGCTCTGTTAAGTAATCAAAATTAATGCTTCACTAGATATGGACATTCACAAAGACACACACACATATATGAACACAACACACACAACACACTCTTGCACAGTCACTCATATAATACACATACAACATACACATTCTTGTACTATATAGTACACATACAATACACACACACACACTAACTCAATACTCACACTTGTACAACTACACATAATAAATATACACACACATATGTATACACACTGCTGAAGACTTAGAAATAACTATCCTCACATCTATTCTGGACACTGAAAATGAATATGATTATTATCTTGGGGAGTATGGTAGAAATAAACACACATACATGCACATGCGCACACACATACACATGCACACACACATAATAAATGGATCTTCCATCAGTTTTGATGATGAGTATTCCAGCTATTCTAGCAAATGAACTTCCTACCTATTCATAGTAATATTGTGTAAGTGGTTGAGTATTTCCACTAATATATGTATCCTTAACGTATCTTGAGATAGTACCAGCTGGGCACTCTGTGTGACAAGAGTGGATCTTTGAAATACCTATCTATATAATTGTTTCTACTTTTGGCACAAGGCCAGCAATTGCCCAGTATATTACTGGTACTTTATTTTATCGACCCCGTAAGGATAGAAGGCAAAGTTAACCTCGACGGGATTTGAACTCAGACCGTAATGGGACGTAACTGTGCTAGAAAGCATGGTGTCTAACCCTATATCGATACTACCAATTCACCTATCTATATAATGTGGAAGAAGCTGGGTTTCATTTCTGCTCACTACATCAGAATACCTAAGCTTTTAAGCATGAAGCTCACAGCATGTGGTTGTAAGTTAAGTACACTACATGAACCTTGCACACCCAGTTAGTTGGTTGGTGATATAGAAGGCTTGCCAAACAAAGGTTCACAAGGACACCAAAGCTGTACCAAAGGCATGGCTCCCTCTCTAGTATTGGTATCTACTTGATAAATGCATTCAGTATAGTCGGTGAAAAGCATGGTGATAAGAATGGCATTGGACCATTGAAAACTTTTTTTAAAAAAAGGTTGGAGAGGACTCTTCCGCCGTGTCAAAGACATGACAACCTCCCTAGGGCTGGTGCCATGATAAAATGCACTCAATAGATTGCAGAAACAAATGTGAGATGTGGTCCCACCCTAGCCTGCATGTATACTTGGTAGAGTGCAGGAACATATGTAAGCTAGATGTGAGCTTTGACCTGTCTGAGAAGTCAGTAACTCTGCTTGATTACTGACTTGGTCTGTGATGACCTATTCAACCTTTGGTTACAATGGAAGTAGAAGTTAAATGCTGCTGCTGATGATGATGCTGAACATTTTTCTACAGAGGGATGTGCATACACAATGGTAGACTCTTGACCATTTGCTATGTAGGAGCATGAAACTCAAAGACTTAAGATCGCCAAGTGAAGTTCTTGATACCTCACCTTGGCCGTGCCTATAACAATATATGTATATATATAAATTCAGTTATACAGAAAATAGAATTAGAGTCTTTCACTGTAACTTGGCTATAAAATATCGTTCAATATTAGAGCATACTAGACCACCATTCATAATATTTTAAAATCATGTTCAGTTAAAAGTAATTTTTACATAATTAAAATATACACAGACATGTATATAATGTAAAATGAAACTGGAAGGCCCATATATATGCGTGTGTGTGTATATATATATATATATATATGTGTGTGTGTGTGTGTATATATATATGTGGGTATCTGTGTTCTATATACACTGGTCATAGACACACACACCTATACACACACACATATATATATACACACACACACTCACATATATATATATATATATATACACAACACCAATATCTCTCTCTCTCTCTCTTCCATTCTCATTCTCTATCTACTTCTCTATCTCTCTTTCTGTCTCTTTCAATCTACTCTCTCACAACCACTATCTCTCTCTCTTTCCCATTCCCCTTCTCTGTCTCCTTCTCTCTCCCTCTCTATGTTTTTTTGTCAATCTATTCTCTCACAACCACCATCTCTTTCTACCTCTCTATTTATGAAATATCCAGAAAACCCCATATCTTGAGAACTCATGGTATGATGTACACAAAACTTGTTTTATTCCATTTATATTCCCATTTCAGGGGCAACTTTCGTTGAAAGTATTTTCCCATTATGCTCCCTTTTGGCTGTATTACATTTCAGACAGGCAAGCAAGCAATCAATCACAGAATGTTAGTAGTATATAGATATATTTCTTTATTTGCCACAAGGGCGCACAAGAAAAGGGGACAATGCAAAGACACATGCCGGGGATTTTACATACTGTTGTGTAAAAATATTGAAACAAACAATTATAACAATCGAAATCCCCAATAGTGGGGAAGCGCCACAAATGGGTTGTTTAATACCCCGTCGATAGAACAACCCTCAACTTCAAGAGCATGTTTTGCAAGTGCTCCCTTCTTCCTTTTGCTCTCTTCTTTAACCTACAGGCTTATAAACAGAGAAGGCCCAATCACTCGGGCCATTTTTGCTTCATTCACCGACCTTTCAGTAAATTTACTAGGGTGCAGTGCCTCTCTCTCCACTCTGATTCTCCTTCTAAAGTGATGCTTAAAGAAGTGAATCAATTGTTGTCCGGAGAGAAAGGCATCTGTCCTCAGTCCTCTCAATCTCATCCACCATATAACCTCTTTCACCATAGCCACTGTACAGAGGAAAACCGCTCTCTTTCGTTTTTGAAAGAGGTTGGCGCTTTGATTCTTACTATGGACTCAGCAGTCAACTGGATTTGTCCCATACGTGACAGCAGTTATTCTGCATAGTTCCACAGGTCGCTTACACCCAGGCAGTGTACAATTGTGTGCAAGATGGTTTCAATGTCCTGCTCGCATCTTGGACACGTCCTCTTGGAAGGATCCCTGCCGGGGCGTCCGTGCCTGTAGATCTTATCTCAAACGTGTAGAGCTCCTTGGTAGCACTGCCAGGCCAAGGACCTCTGGAAGTTGTCCATAGGTCCTGGGCAGAAAGTCCTACTGAACAGAATGGTGAGCTCATCGTCTTTGATGCCTAGAGTCTCCCCGAGCATGTCGTCGCACTTGTAAAGTACTAACCCTCTATAGAATATCGAAGTGGAGTCTCCACTGATTGCTGTGCCCGCTTGACAGAGGACTGTGAGCACCTGGGCACATTCAATGTGCCAGGCACCCATCTTCTTCGGTCTTCGCTTCACCCAGGACTGAAGCTCTGTCAGCGAGACAAGTTGTGGGAAGGCCTGTCTCACAAACGGTGCCCACACCGGTTGGTCGGTGAAGAATACTTGGAGATGCCGTAGCCTCAGCGCACGTTTGCGCATCATTAGCCACGGCATGCCAAGCACTCCATTGGAAGGGTGTTGACAGCAGACGGATCTCCTCACCAGTGGGATCTGCTTTTTCCACAGGAACTGGAAGAGCATGCGTTCCATCTTGGTGAGGTATTCACGGGGACAAGGCACGACAGTCAAGTGGTAATAGATAGATAGATGAAACCTCCTAACAGAAAACAATGAGCATTAGGGTGTGGGAAACAGTGCATTTGTTTTCTGTTATGGGGGTTGATATGTCTTAATATTGGACTATATTCTATATTCAATACTTACAGTGAAAGCTTCTAATTATATAATCATTAATCATTAATCATATTGTCTGAAAAATGTCCAGATAATGAGAGTGCTAAAATGTCTAGAAACTAAGAATAAATCTTTTACCATCTCTATGTAAGTTCATTCACTTACTTTCAGATCTTCTTATTGCACTTACATAAGTGTATATATATACACATGATATTTGGATACATTTTGTCTAGAGAATTCTTACTGTTTAATTATTGTATATATATATATATATATATATATGGATGACTTGGGATGAGGTTATAATAGCTGACCTTGTCCAGTAGCAACTCTCAAAGGCGGTGACACAGAACCGAGATCTCGGGTGTTAAGCAGTATTACAGACCAGACTTCCCATGGTCACAGGTTGAAACTGAAGCATATAAATAGTATGCACCACACCACCCTACCTCACCAATGAGGACAGGCATATATCCAGTGAAGCCTCCAGTCCACACTTTAAAGTGGTCGTGATGGTGATATGGCGAAAAAGCAATCAGTCCACACTGTAAAGGGGTTGTGTAGGTATCAAGACAAAATGCACTCAATATTCACTGTAAACGAGGTTGGCACTAAGAAGGGCATCCAGTTGTAGAAACCAAGCCACAGTTGGTTCTATATGAGCAAGACATGGTCACCTGACCTGGCATTGCTCACATCAAGATAACTCGTCTAAACCATGCCAGCGTGGAAAAGTGGACATTAAACAGAGATGGTGATGATTATGATACTCATCTCATACTTCTCAGATGGTATACACAGTCAATTGGTGGCACCAGGCTAGCAAGCTGGTCATTCATTTCTGTACAATAACAACAGCAACAATTTTGAACTTGTAAATCATAGTCTTGGTATTTAGTGTCCTGTAAAAAAGTAAGGGTAAATATAAGAGAAAAATAAAACGAAAATTAAAATAGTATATAATGAATGATCACCTTACATTATATAAGTGATGATCACCTTACTTGCCTGGAACCAGCAATTCACAATATCTGAGGGAATATTGAGAGGGTGACAAGAGAAAAGATTGGGCTAATAGAAACCATGCCCTAAATGATGCAAAGAAAAACAACTCTGTGTAATTCCATATGCTAGCTGAGTGGTGAAGAAACAACACCTAAGCCCTCTATTTGGTGTAATGTATAAGAACTTATATTTATGCAAGTAAAAAACTATCTGGTGAGATTGTATCTGATTATCACATAACAGATGCCATTAAAATATGTATAACAATGATTATGTAATATATGGGGTGGCGATAATGCTTGTATGTATATACTTCACTTATATGTCTACTGCTATAGAGAAAGTAATATTTTGTCACATGTGCACTATCATTTCTAATGTATATAGCAAGAATATATTGTACTGATCCTATGAATATATTATACTATTATATTGAAATATATATGTAATGAATTTGAAGAGGTGTTTGAAGTCTGCATATAAGAAAATATATGGAAATAATTATTGTCAACAGAAGGC
>OZ024740.1:159628211-159645711 GCA_964016885.1 Eledone cirrhosa
ACAACCCCATTCTGTACGACTTGGTTAACTATGCGGGTGACCATGGTGTGTCCCACCGTGCCAGATGCCTTCAGCATCTCAGCAACTATTTCCGAAGGCCCAGCCGCCTTACCCGTCTTCATATCCTTGATTGCCTTACTTATTATACTCCCCTCGACTAACACTGCTGGTCCCTCTATTGGGTCGATATAGGGGAGACTGTCTTTCTCCCATTTATTCTCCTCATTTAGTAGCCTTTCATAGTGACACTTCCAAGCTACCTTCTTATCAGCGTCGGTGATGGCAAGTGTGCCATCGTCGTTTAGTACACACTTCTCCCCGACAATATCACGGTTTTCCTTGACGCATTGCCTAGCAATCCTGAACACCTCACGTTTTTGGTCATCGCGTTGTAGAACATGCTTGAACTTTCTTTCCTCAGCTTCCCTTCTTGCTAAGTACACTTGTCTCCTAGCTTCCCTCCTGGCCACTTGATAGTCCTCTCTACTTCCCCCATCCCGCCATACTTTCCAAGCCTGCTTTTTGGCCTTAATTGACCCCTCCACCTTACTGTTCCACCACCATGTTAGTCTCCTCCTGCCTACAGGCCTGCTCCAGCCACAGACTTCGTCTGTCGCCATCAGCAGGTTTGCTTTCAGAAATTCCCACTGTCCCTCTATATTGTCCGACTCTAAATGCTCTTCCTTACTGTCGAAAGCATCAAGTAATATGCTTTGAAATTTATTTCTGGCTGTGGGGTCCTTTAGCTTCCATATTTTTCTCCTGAGGATAGTCCTCTTCTGCTGTCGAGTACGTCTCGTCCTGACTATGAGGTCGCTAATTATCAGTCTATGTTGGGAGGTGCATTCTTCATGGGGGAGGGATTTAGTGTTTACAACAGACACTCTGTCACGTCTTCTGGTAAGGATATAATCTACCTGGCTTGTGTGTTCCCCGGATCTATAGGTGTTTTGAAGTTAGTGTTACAGATAGTTAGGTTATTTGCATCACAGAATTCCAGGATTCTGGAGCCTTCCTCATTTCTAGTACCAAACCCATAGCCTCCATGGATTTCGTCGTAGCCGTCACAATGTTGTCCAACGTGACCATTTAGGTCGCCTGCGATAATTATATAGTCACTGTCGGATATTTGGGAGGTAGTTAGCATATATATATATATGTGTATATATATATATATGTATATATATATATATATATATATATATATGTGTGTGTGTGTGTGTATATGTATATGTATGTGTGTATATGTATATATATATATATTATATATGTGTATATACATATTATATATATATATATGTATATATATATATATATATGTGTGTGTGTGTGTATATGTATATGTATGTGTGTATATGTATATATATATATATTATATATATATATACATATTATATATATATATGTATATAAATATATATACATATATTCATCATCATCATCATCATTTCATTTTACGTCCGCTTTTTCCTTGCTTGCAAGGGTGGGACGGGAACTGATTCTGGCTTGATTTCTACAGCTGGATGCCCTTTCTAACACCAACCTCATTTACAGTGAGTGCTGGGTGCTTTTTTGCCGTGGCACCTCCACGACCACTTTGCAGTGGAATGATAGGGACCCCAGCCCCTATCATCTCATTTCTACAGCTGAGTAAACTGGAGCAATGTGAAATAAAGTGTTTTGCTCAAGGAAACAACACATCACCCTGTCTGAGAATTGAACTCACAACCTTTCGATTGCAAGGCCAATGCTCTAACCACTAAGCCATGTGCCTCCATATTATACATATATATACATATATTATACATACATATATATATATATATATATATATATATATGAGCGGAACAAGTAAACATTAAACAATCTTTTAAATAAATTGAAATACGATTTAAATATTTACCTCTTCTCGTGCCATGACCGATAGTTTCGCTTATCAAAAGATTGGAAATACAGAGAATTTCCAATGGAAAGATATAGCTCTTCAGATAGCTTTTCCAAATCTACTAGACATAAGTCCGTATAGATGTAGATATATCACCCTCTGCCCAGTGAATGAATCAAGCCGTTAAAATGACCCACACACTTATTGGACCATTAGAAAAAGCGGAATTTATTATCTAGCTCCTCTACTGATTCTGCTATAAGAACCAGATCATCAGCATAGAGAAGTTCCCATGGGCAGCAAGTCTTAAACTCCTCTGTTATGGCTTGGAGGACTATAATGAACAAGAGCGGGCTGAGGACCGAACCTTGATGTACTCCTACTTGTATCTGGAATTCCTAACTAAACTCCATTTGTACCCTCACTTTACTGACAGCACCTCTGTACAAAGCTTGCACTGACATACTGCCATGCAATGCGGAACACCGCACGTCTGTGATCTTCTCGTCGCAGAATATTGGCAAACCTCCTACTCTCAGCATCCCTACATGCTACACCTGACGTCTAGCTTCTCTATTCGCGGTTGTGTATCCTTCTCTACTCCCACCATTTTCCCAAGCTTTCCATGCTAGTCTTTTGTCTCTAATGGCCTTATCTACCGTGCTGTTCCACCACCAGGTCACTCTCTGTCTGGTTGGAGCTCTGCTCCAGCCACAAGTTTATTCAGTAGCCTGCAGTAACTTATCATGTAAGAAATTCCAGTTATCATCTATGTCATACGACTCTAAATCGTCTTTTTCGTCATACACATCTTGAAGTGCTTTCATAAATTTATATTTTAGTGAAAGGTCATTTAGCTTCCAGACCATTCTTTTCCATACCTTCCTGTATGTCTCATTTTGTCTCTTGCTTACTGAGATGTCACTAATGACTAACCTATACCGCAGAGTATGCCGTAGTATTTGACACCATCTGTCTGTCTCGCTGCCTAACTAGCAAGAAGTTAATCTGGCGTATGTGCTTGCCTGATTTGTAGGTTATTAGGTGGTTGGTAGGTTTCTTGAAGTAAGTGTTGCAAATAGTTAGTGTACTTGCTTCACAAAATTCAAGAAGCCTCACTCCTTCTTCATTTCTTGAGCCATAACCGTGTCCACCATGTACCCCAGTGTAATCATCCTGGAGCTGTCCAACATTGAAGTCCTCTGCTAGCATAACGATGTCTCTGTCCTCTGTCATTGTGGCTGTTTGTAAAAGTTTCTCGTAAAAGCAGTCTTTCTCTTCTTTACCAAGGCCTGCCTGGGGAGCATAGGCAGAGATGATTGTCAGTAGTCTCTTGCCTACAACTAATCTAAGCTTAATTATTCTATGACTAACTCTAACTACCTCTACTGTCTTATTGACCCATCTCTCAGCCAGAAAAATACCTACCCCACCTAACCCATCATCATTACCCACCCAGAAAAGCTTATAACTAAGATGTTTGCCTGTAATTAGTCTTGCAGAGGCACCTCTCCATCTCACTTCTTGCACGCAGCACACATCCACATGCCTTCTCTCCAGCATCTCCACTATCTCACCATATCTACCTGTTAGAATGCCAACATTAAGTGAGGCAACTCTGAGATGCGACGTCTCATTCTTCTTCCTGTTGTGTGATTGCCTGATGACGGGCGTGGGGTTCTCACACAAGGATTCACTAGCCACCCCACTAACGTGAGCAGCCCTAACATGGTTAGTGTTATTGCTCTTTACGCAGTTGTTGCAATTCTCATTTGTTGTGCTCATAGTTTTTGGCAGTAGTATATATACTGGTTGGATTCCCTCCTTAACACCAGCAGCACTTTACAGCATGGACTGGGTGCTTTTATTTGTGCCACCAGCACTAGAGAGGTCGTTTACTGGTCTCAGGGGCCCTATCCGCCCCTCCATTTTACAGCACAGACTGGGTGCTTTTATTCATGCTACCAGCACTAGGGAAGTTGTCTTATTGGACTTAGGGGACTTCTCTACCCCGCAACAATTTATTCGAAATGGTAGCTCTCCTAGACGGGTTGCCTACACTACAGTTTACAGAGCCTCCGTCTGCCCCTTGTCTGTTATATGATATATTCACAAGGGAGTGGTTAGCATACAGCATCAGACATGTATGCCGAATGTGGTGGCGGTGGGGCAGGTGGGTGGCTGGTGAGAACGGATATGGCGTATACATAAATATTTATATGCAAACAAATTCAACACAGTTTTTTTTATCACATACAAATCTCATATATATATATACATATATACAACCGGAAATATCATCATCATCATCATCATCAACGTTTAACGTCCGTGTTCCACGCTTGCATGGGTTTGGACGGGGGTAGTCCCACTTGAGGCAAGAGTGATTGTCTTGCTCGCATAGGACTGTCTGGCAGGTTTTCTACAGTTGGATGCCCTTCCTAACACCAACCACATTTACAGTGTGGGTCTGGGAGGTTTTTACCGTGTTGCCTACACGGCCACATTACAGCGTGGACTGTGTGTTTTTTTGTCGTGACACCTACACGATCTCATTTGTTTCGGCCTGGATGGCGCGGCACCAACATAACTTTACATAGAACGGGGTGGTGTGGATGGGGTGGGGGTGGTGGCGGGACGGGGTGTATTTTGTTAGAGATGCCTACTGGCAAGGCGGGTCTTCTCTGTTACTGAGTACCGCCAAAGGTCTCGGTCCAGTGACATTGTCTTGGAGAGGTGTAAGTGTGTGAGGTCGGAGTTTATCAGCTCATCCCATGTTTTTCTAGGTCTGCCTATTCCGTGGCTACCGTCTATCTTTATTGCCCTGCACTTTGTTATACAGCTATCGACTTTCATGCGCATCACGTGTCCATACCAACGCAGCCTTCTCTCGAGTAAACAACATCTGATCCCTCTTATCTCTAATTTTTTCCTTAGTTCGTTTATGCTTTGCCGTTCACGTATATTACTGTTACACATCCAGCAGAGCATGCAAGCTTCGTTCCTCTCTAGTCTGCGTATATCCTCTGCACACAATGCCCAGGTCTCACTACCATGCAACATTGCTGTTCGTATGCAGGCATCGTACAACCTGCCTTTCATTTTTAGGGAGAACCCTTTAGCAGCTAATAGTGGTATAAGCTCTCTGAACTTTTTCCAACCAGTTCTGACTCTAGCTACAGTACTTTCAGAGCACCCTCCCCCACTGCTGATTTTATCGCCCAGGTAACGGAAGCTGTCCACTATTTCTATAGAACCCTCTGCGCAATTGAAAGAGCTAGTATTTTGTGGGCACTTGCTGCTACTTATTGCACCAGAACACCGGCCACATGTAAAGTCATGTTCTTAGTTAGCTTACCTGTGATCCCACTACATCTTTTATGCACCCATACTTTGCATTTAGGACATAAAATGGAGTTTCTACCTACGCCTTTCCTACATACCGAGCACGACCATTTCCCAGAAGGGACCGCCGCCTTGTTTTCTTTCCTACAAACTAGAACTTTGGTCTTAGCCAGGTTAATTTTAAGTCCTTTTGACTCTAGGCCGTGCTTCCATGTTTGGAATTTCTTCTCTAGCTCGGCCATTGATTCCGCTATGAGTGTCAGGTCATCTGCGTATAGGAGTTCCCATGGGCAGCCTGTCTTGAACTCCTCTGTTATAGCCTGAAGGGCAATAATAAATAGTAGGGGGCTGAGAACAGAGCCCTGATGGACGCCAACTTTTACGCTAAACTCTTCACTATATTCGTTGTTAATTCTAACCTTGCTGACTGTTTCTTTATACATGGCTTGTATAGCCCTCACAAGCCATTCGTCAACGCCTAGTTTTCTAAGAGCCCACCAGATAATGGAGCGGGGGACTCTGTCGAAGGCTTTCTCCAGGTCGACAAAAGCTAAGTAGAGGGGTTTACCTTTAGCTAGGTACTTCTCCTGTAGTTGTCGTACTATGAAAAGAGCGTCTGTGGTGCTTTTGCCTGACACAAACCCGAACTGCATTTCATCTAGGTCAATTCTCTCTCTGATTAGTTGCGCTATTACTTTTTCCGTGACCTTCATGACCTGGTCGATTAATTTAATGCCTCTATAGTTACTCCTATCTAGGGCGTCTCCTTTACCCTTATAACAGTTAACAATGATGCTGCTATATATATATATATATATATATATATATATATATATATATATATATATATGTATGTATATATGTATGTATATATGTATGTATATATGTATGTATATATGTATGTATATATATATGTATATATATATGTATATATGTATATATATATATATGTGTATATATATATATATATATATGTATATATATATGTATATATATATGTATATATATATATGTATATATATATATATATATATATATATGTATATATATATATGTATATATATGTATATATATATATGTATATATATATATATATATATATATATATATATATATATATATATATATATATATATATATATATATATATATGAGATTAGAGAAAGATGACCAAAAAAAAAATTCAAATTAACACTTATTTTTAACATATTTTGATTGGTGCAGATCGGAATACAATTAACATTAAAAATTAACATTAAAAATGATTGCATTATCGATGTAAATATTCTGATAATGCATTAAATTATTTGCACAATGTCTTTGAGCATGATAAAGATTGTCAAAATTGATGTCTCCATTTTTAGTGACAAAAAATATCAGACAGTCGATAGAATAAACTGTAAAAATACATTTACTCATCTTTGAATAAGTTATGTTAGTAATTTAAGAAGTATGAAATATAAGTTTACCAATTCAGTGTTAGCAAATAGCAGAATGAATTTCCTAATACTGCCAAAAGAAGCATATGTGAAGCGAAATAATACTGGATACAGAGAGTGCCAATTAGATGTTTAACAGATTTATTTGAGAGAATAGACTCACAAACATGGAAGCCCTTAAGAATTATACAAGACAAGTCCATGTGCACATATATATCAATAAACACAACACATGAAATTCCGGAAATGATAAAAACAGAACAATAATGTAATTGATCCATTCTATTCTCAGGTGCACACAATATTTCTGAACTGAACCAAATTATGTAAAGTGTTCATATTCACATTGATATACATTTATTAATATAAAAGATATGTGATACACTATATATGTACTGAGAAACGTTCACATTTGATGTGAATGTGCATACTATCAGACACACTATCTGTGTGTATATCATGACTCATACACTTTCCGGACATTTGTACATTATTCTATGGAATGTACCTGTGATGAGTTGTAGTGCACCTGAGCACTGTACACAATAATTTTCATTATATCATATAAATATTCTCACCTAAAAACAGAATAGTACGACAGAAAGATAAACATTAAAAATTATAAATATATAAGGCTATAGATATATACAATGCCGACGCTACAGCAGATCCAAATAGAGATATAGATAATATTTCAGGGTTGAAACATCCTGATAAAATAATTACTGTATGATTTACTATGTCATTTATTATATAGATAATAGAATTCAATCATACATACGAAGGAAACATACATTTCTGGGCAGTACTCCCACAATATCTCAAAGGCCAGCCACATTGTGAATATTTGGTTAGTTATGCTGCATCCAGGACAAAAATTACACTCTTCGTGAATTAGCATGGACTGAACCATCTCTCTACATCTCTTTGCTAGACACTTAGCATAGATTTTGCAAGGGAGGTTTAACAAAGAGATCTTTCTATAATTGGAGCAATCTCTCTTGTTACCCTTTTTGAAAATTGGAATTATCACTCTTGATTACCATTACTTAGGTGCCTTTCCAGAGATCCAAGCCACCCAGCACACAAGTCAGTCAGAGAATACTTTCTTTATTTAAAGCCTTTAACATCCTGGGTCGAATTTCATCCTACCCAGCAGCCTTGCCACATTTGAGCTATTTAATTACTCTGATCCTGACTTCCTTATCTGCCAGTGCATCCCACTTTATCCTGTAGATCAAGCTGAACTTGGAGGTTTTGTGGGCTCTTTTGGATTTAGGTAATCTCAGGCTGCAGATGACTAAATAGTGGTCAGTTGACAATTCAGCTCTTCTCTTACCACAAACTTCCAGCACAGAATCAAAGAGATCAGAAACAACATATTCATCAATTATTGATCTCTATCTTGGATTACCCATATGCCATATGTATTTATGGATGTCTCTAACCTGGAAGAATATGTTCATAAAAGAGAGTCCATTGCTAGAACAGAAGTCTAGGATGGCCTCTCAAATCCTGATTAGATCTAGGTTGCTTCCTTCTAATCACTCCTTTCCATGTCAGGTAGTCAGTACCTAAATGTGCATTGAACCTAACCAGATACAGACACATCCAGCTAACCAGATACAGACACATCCAGCTCAAACTACGACAAAACAGCAGATGAAAAGCAGTGCTATCAATGTTATGCTATGATGGTACTTGTTACTTTTCAAAAACATACATGGTTATTTATCTGTGAGCTATATATGCTTTCCCACCTAATTCCAGTGTAATGTTACTAGCTAAATTTGACAACAACATATGAGTTCAATTTTTTAATTCAAACTCCCCATAGTTAGGATTTACTTTGTAACACTAACATGCCTACTGACGAAATACGTTATCTTAAATTTGGTAATTATCTGGTTTACTTTAAATATGGTAATTGATATATATATTTTCTCTTGGTGTGAGACAGCAGTATCAGCAAGAATTTAATTGTAATGTAAATGAAAATTTCTGTCTTGCTTACTTTCTAGTTTGGTCATATATATTATAAAATATGTTTATTGTTGTCCCCATAATAATATCACATGAGGATACTCTGAATTATGATATCCTCACATTTAATTTTCATTCAGCTTTATGATACAACTGATTCAATATGATTTTATATCAATTGATAATTGTTATCTATTTATCTATCTATATATATATATATAAAGAAACATATCTATCTATCTATCTATATATATATATATAAAGAAACATATCTATATATCTATCTATATATATATATATATATATATATATATATATATATATATATATATATATACACACACACACATCATCATCGTCATCATCAGCCTCATCAGTCCCCCCCCATATATATATGTATATATATAGAGAGAGAGATAGAGAGAGAGACTCGTATACATATATGTGTGTGTGTGTGTGTATGTATGTACACAAATTGGAGGGAACAAACACACACACAATTTAAATAAGCTACTTAATACTTCACAGGTTAAATAATAATTTAATTTATCAATGCAATACTTCAAAGGTTTATAAATCTGTTTCAATCAACATGATCTCTTCAGAACTATGCTCTAAAAGATTAAAATGAATGAAATCGATTTATAATCTACTTTTTGAATATATATATATAATGAACAGTTTTCGATTTAGCACCATTTATCCAAACACAAACACATGGGGTTTTGTATAGAGACATCAGAGCAACAAGAAGCTGACCTTTGATCCCATACTCTTGCAGAATCTTCCACAGCAGGCCCTGTGGAACATAGTCATATGCCTTTTCGAGGTCTACAAAGCAAGTATACACCTCTTGGTAGTACTCCTATAATTTCTCAATGACCTGCCTCAGTTTGAATATTTGGTCAGCTGTGCTACATCTGGGGCAAAAACGACACTGTTCATCAGTTAGCTTGGACTCAATAATCTCACTACATCTCTTTGCCAGACACTTAGCATAGACTAGGGAGGATTAACAAAAAGTTTCCTCTATAATTTGAGCAATCTCTCACCTCCCTTGTTGAAAATTGGGATTGCCATAGCCTAGTTGCCTTTCCAGAGATCCAAGCCATCTAACACACACATGACAGTCAGAGAATACTTTTGCTATTTAAGGCTTTTAACAACTCAGGCTGAATTTCATCGCCAGCGGCCTTGCCTCATTTAAGCTATTTAATTGCTCTTGTGACCTCAGCCTCTGAGAGATTAGTTAACACGTCCAGAGGCACCTTGTGCACATCAGATACTGTTGTGATTGGGTTTAGATCAGCAAAATATTCTTTTAACCTTGCAATGATGCACCTCTCTGAAGAGAGGGGAATCCCCGATGCATTCTTGAAAGCAGGGATAGAGGATTTCTTATTATGAATTGGTGGATGGCTTGCCAGAACATTTTATTTGTTGATCTGAAGTTGGATTGCAGCTTGAAACGAAAGTCCTCCTATGTCTTAACTTTGTATGCTTTTACTGTCTCTGCTGCAACGTTTTGCACCCGTTGTACCGCAAATGCAAGAAGGAGGACTTATTTCTTTGCCCAGCTTTGTAAGCCTTCTTCTTTGCTTGGTTGACATCTTTGACCTCTTGATTGGACCAAGGGATTCTTGTGCCACACCAAGCATCGTTGGCCCACATCATTTAAAAGCTGAAGCAGAGAAACTGCTGAGCTGAACAATCTCCACTCCGTTTTAGCATCCTCAGTTAGCTCAGGATGTCTCTGAATGTGGATGCAATAGTATCTGCATATCTGATCCTGACTTTCTTATCTAACAATGCTTCCCACTTTATCCTGTAGGTTATCATGGATCTGCCAGTTTTGTGGGTTTCTTTAGCTTTAGGTAGTCTCAAGTTGCAGATAATTAGATGATCAGTTGACTGTTCAGCCACTCACTTAATATGAACATCCATCACAAAATTGAAGAGATCAGAGAAAATAACCAAATTAATTACCGATCTGTCCCTAGAGATCCTATTGCTAGAACAGAAGTTTAATAAGGCCTCTCCATTCATATATAGATCCATGTCAGGTGGTCAGTGCCAACATGTGCACTGTCTCCCATTAGGATATATGACTCAGTCTTAACTACATCTAATGCTGCAGTAACTTCATCAAGGAAGGATCAGTATTCAGACTCTTTGTTTAGTGCATAAACTTGCACTTCCCACCTTGCCTAAGCTTCAAGAGGCAAATCCTCCTTTCTAATGGCATCTATTCCATAACACATTCTGACACCTATGGGCTTGTGAGTATCCCCACTCCTACCTGTCTAGTCATTTCTGGTGCCACACCTGAATAGTAGAGTTTCCATTCGCCATGCAAATCCACAGTATCAGAGTGTCATAACTTTTGGAGGAAACTCTAATCATATCTAGCTAGTAGCATCTAGCCTCTTCCACTAATGATACTATGGGCATGTAGTTCGAATGCCACATGAATGTATCACTGGGCAAAATTTATGGTCAAAACAAACTAGCAGAAGACCCAGGGGTAGACCTCGAGCAAGATAGTTTATAACATCTATGAGCTTGGCTGGTCTTGCTTGAGGATCCAGTCAAATTAGTTGGAAATGGTTGCTTCAGACAGGACCCACTGGAAGGAGTATTTAAGAACTCTTCCCCCATGACCCTCTGAGGAATAAGTGGGTGATGAGGAAGACGTGTGTGTTTGTGTCTGTATTTGTGCATATATATATTTTTTTGTATGTTTGTATTTATATGAGTGTATATATGTATAAATATATACATTTATATATATTTGTGTATATATATATGTATACGTCTACATGTATATATATATATATATATACCATATTTCTCTATCTCTTTCTCTCATCATCATCATTTTACGTCCGCTCTTCCCTGCTCACAATACATATATATATGCATGTATATTTAGGTATTATATATACATGCATATATAGGTATCATGTGTGTGTGTGTCTGCATATTTCATACATGCATTTCATATGCACATATGGATTGGATTCAGTTCAGCAGAAAATTTGAGGATACAGGTTGAAATCTTTTGCTTCTAGTCAAGTATGATCTATTAGATAGAATAGGCTGTGGAGGAGTTGGCATGCTGAACGATGTGTGTAGAATAGTCTAACAAAACAGGTCAACCATAGAACATACACATTCAGATATATAATGATCTGTATATACATAATATATTCACATGCCAACCTGCATACACCTCCATACACATCACTTATATATACATAAGTAGATTCTCAAATGCAGATGTATTTAAAAACACATATACATATACATACATTTATGCATGCAGATAGACACATACATGCACACACACACACACATACATACAAACATATTATATATATGCATAGGCATATATGCATGCATACATAGATATATGCGTGCAGAGAGGCATACATTCACACATATATAAAAGCATTTATACATAAATATACATGCATAACTGCATACATTCTTACATTGACAAACTCATAATTATCATCATACAGCTCTTTTCTTACTGGTGTATATACAAATTACTTATGCAACGAAACATAAAATGCTCTACACATGCAAACATACACACACACATGTGCACTTACACACACACACACACGCACACACACACAGAGTTACACTCTGTACAATGGTGGTGGTAGTGGTTATTTTTATTGTTCAGCTGCAGGTCCATCTTGATTGGGTAGACATATGATGAAAAACATTCCAGAGATGACGAATCCATACATTTAGGGACATCTGGAATTAAATTATCTATTCAATGTGTGTTTTCTTTTCCTAAGATAATGGAATTTAATTTAAGGGAAATTCGGCTGCTATTTCTAGCAGCTCATACAACTAAACTAAACAGGGATGTGTTGCTGTTTTGTTGTTAGCCCTGATTGAGCAGGATTCTGATCAGATGTTTCAACCGTAACCACCCTGACATTTTGTATATCACTCAGGTTACCTTCCCTTTTTGAGAGATAGTAAGGCATGTTTCAATGGAGATTAAGATATTATTTTCAGCAGGTTGAGTGACAACCTAGGGGCTCCATTGATAGTTACCTCAACTCATTCTGGTGATGATTGTTGTTTAGGCCCATGTTAAGCCAGATCAAGCAGATCTTTGATAAAAGGCATTCCAGACATGATTATCCTATTTGTTATTGGTAATACATTAAATTGCACCCAGAACTCTTTCAACCAACAGCAATTTTATAGAATGGACTGGGTGATGTTATGAGTGATTAATGAAATTTTAAAAAATCTGATATGCCAGAGAAGGATTTGAACTCAGAATACAATAAAGAGGTACAAATAATATAAGGCTTCATGTCAAATGCTCTAGCAATTCTGCTAAATAACTACTGTGGTTTTGTACTTTATTTTATAAATCCAAAACAAATAAAATAGCAAAGTTGACCTAGGCAAGATTTGAACTCAGATTGCAAACCATTTTGTTCTACATTCTAATGACACTGCCAACTAGCTGCCTATATAAGTATAGCTCTTTGAACGGCTCCTTGTCATGCACCAACATTTCAATAGAGATTCTGGTTGATTCGATTATTTTCAGTAGACAGAGCATCCAGCTGTAAAAACAATTGCTCCAACAATATGTAAATTTAGAGATTGCAAAAACACTATTTCTCTGATGGAAACACACACAAAAAAAATTAATATAATAAAAAATAGGCATAAAAAGATATGAATTAAGTTTGTCTGAATCTGTCTGTTGGAACTGTAAATAAAGATAGTGAATAGAATTGGTAACTTAGTAGTAGATGTGCCGGTTGAATCAGATGAAAGAATTGCTTGTTTGTTTTGTTGTTTTTTTCATTATTTATTAATATTTAATCGGTTCATTGTATATAAATTAGTTTGAAAGATGTGAATGTTTTTGGTTAT
Organism: Eledone cirrhosa; assembly: GCA_964016885.1. Taxonomy (NCBI): domain Eukaryota; kingdom Metazoa; phylum Mollusca; class Cephalopoda; order Octopoda; family Eledonidae; genus Eledone; species Eledone cirrhosa. The sequence goes on from OZ024740.1 coordinate 159,641,787, forward strand.
TGTATTTTTTCTCTTTTTATAGCCATTATTCCATATTCCTGTCTTATTGTGGGGATGTGTGTATGTGTATGTGCTTACATACACATATATATATATATATATATATATATATATATATATATACATCATCATCTATATATAGAGAGAGAGTGTGTGTGTGTCTATTTGAGTGTATATGCATACGTATATATGATCATATATATATCATCATCGTCGTTTTACATCCATTTTTCCATGCTATATATATATAATATATATATGTGTGTGTGTGTTTCTGAGTGTGTTTGTGTATATATGTGTGTATATGTATATATATATATGAATATGCATGTGTATATATATATTTATGCATATATATATATATATATATATATATATATATATATATATATATATATATATATATATATATATATATATATATATATATATATATATATACACACATACACACACACACATCCACATACGAGGTACTTGAACACATTAACAGATAAATATGAAAATCTTAAAAGATGAAAAAATAAGGCTAATAATGCAAACAACATGAACTAATCTGGCAGTTTATTTTTCTCAGAAATAACATACACACAATCAATTAAATAAATGGTGATGATAGCTTTTATATTTCATATCTACAATAATGTCTTGTGTTCTTTGAATGTGGTGGGGTATTGGTTTCCTACTACTGTTGTTATTGTTGTGGTTGTTTTTATATTGTTGTTATTGTTTCTATTGATGTTGTTGTTATGCTATTATTGGCAATCAATGTTGAATTAGGAAAGTCGTTGTCATAGCATCAGATTAATACTCTCAACCTTTGTACTAGTTCTCTGTATGATGAGTTCAAATCCTGCCGGGGTCAACTTTGCTTTAAATTCTTTGATAAATAAAGTAGCAGTCCAGGATTGGTGGATTGGTTGAATTGTTAAAGAGTTACATAGGATGCTTTATAGTACCTGATTTGACTCTGTGATTTCTGAGTTCCAATCCCACTTTCTATTGAAAAGAGTTGCAACTGGTAAAGAGTAACAAATTGGAAAGACCAAGTTGGCATTAGGATGGTCATCCAGCTATAGAAACCAAGTCAAAATCAGTTCTGTAGGAGAAAGACATGGTCACCTGACCTGGCATCGCTCACAACAGGACAACTCATATAACCCATGCTAGCATGGAAAAATGGACGTTATGCTGTGATTATGATGAATGAAAACATAGTCTCTTTGGTCCAATTTGATACTCGGTTACTTTTCTTTTTTTTAAATTCCAAGTCTACAATGATCAAACAGACAGGTTATCAAAGACATTCCAGCCATGACTATCATGATTTTTTTGTCCAAATACAGTATATCTTGGATTACATTATCCAATATAAACATTTTAAATTGACTGGAGAGTGTGGTTTGATAGATGTTTAGTTGCTATTCCTAGCAGATTAAACACATTATTTAACTGTTTATTTTCATTATGTAGCCTTTGTTTAACCCCTTTGGTACCAACCTGACCAAAACCAGTTTTGTTTACATGAAAGATCCTCCCATTTTAAAAGGTTCCTATTTGAATAAAAATCTTCCAACACAATTTTATATTAGAACCATATGTTAAGTTACAATCTTAATTCTAGAAAATCCCTCCAAATTCTTCATTAATTAATTGAAATAGTGTATTTCATAAGAGATAGGATCATAAATTGGTTAAGTTGTTATATTTCTCTATCAGAGATCTGCACTTCATTAATATGTTTGAATTTTGTTGATGTCTGATATCTTTTGAGTCTTATATTTTCTCTCTAAATCTACTTAATGTGTGTTAGGTATTGTTCATCTCATTATATATTTACTAATGTTTCTTGGTATTGTTTTTTTGAACCATAATTTTTGCTGTTTTTTCCTCTCTTTCCAAATCTTATATGTTTTATAATGCTGATATGGCAGTGAATTGGTAAACTTGTGAGAGCAAATGGGTAGATATAGGCTTTAATAAAATATATATTAGAATATGTTTTTAAAATACTGTAGTCCCACTACCGTCCCACTATCCCCACCTCATCCACACCACCCCCTTAAATGTGAAGTTATGTTGGTACCACAACATCCAGTCCGAAACAAATGAGGTCGTGTAGGTGTCACGACAAAAAAAACACACAGTCCACGCTGTAATGTGGCCGTGTAGGTAACACAGTAAAAACCTCCCAGTCCACACTGTAAACGTGGTTGGTGTTAGGAAGGGCATCCAGCTGTAGAAAACCCGCCAGACAGTCCTATATGAGCAGGACAACAAATCTTGCCTCAAGTGGGAAAACTCCCGTCCAAACCCTTGCAAGCGTGGAAGATGGACGTTAAACGATGATGATGATGATGATGATGTAGTATTAAAAAAAAAAAATTGAATGAGCATCAATACTGATGGATAGTGTCAAAATGTATTTTTTAAAGTAAAAAAGTGGCAGTAACTTCGAAGTTTCAGCCTGATTGCTTCATCTAGTTGCCAGATATATGTATCACTATGTATCACTTGAGCTACTACTTGGATTTTTCTGGCTTTTTATACTCTGAATTCAAGCCCCACTGAGATTAACTTTACCTTTCATATTTTTGAGGTCAATCAATAAAGTACTAGCTGAGACAGAAGATTTGGTAGAATTGTTAGAGCATTGGATGTGAAGCCTTGTGGTATCTCTTTTGGGCATTTGTATTCTGAGTTCACCTCCAAAGTCATTAGTATCAAGCTATACCAGCATTTGCATTTATCTTGGTAGCATTTTGAGGGGAAACTTGCATGAGCAACTGTTGGTTTTCCACAAAACACCTTACCCAGGTTTACATTTTAAAGAGTAACTTTCCAGGTGCATGCCCTTGATCAACTATGCCCCAAACCGGTCTTAGGGTGGTATTTGTGTTTTGAGTAGTGTGTCTCTCTATATATGTATATATTATATATATATATATAGAGAGAGAGACACAACTAGTTATTGTTGTTTGTTGTAAGTGTTCTTTTTAACTAATTCTCATATATGTAATATAATTGTTTCTACTTTTGGCACAAGGCCAGCAATTACCCAGTACATTACTGGTACTTTATTTTATCGACCCCATAAGGATGAAAGGCAAAGTTAACCTTGGCAGGATTAGATCGTAACTACGCTGGAAAGCATGTCCGACCCTCTACCAATACTACCAATTCACCACCACATATATGTAATATAATTGTTTCTACTTTAGGCACAAGGCCAGCAATTACCCAGTGCATTACTGGTACTTTATTTTATCGACCCCGTAAGGATGAAAGGCAAAGTTAACCTCGGCGGGATTTGAACTCAGTCCGTAAAGGGACGTAACTATGCTGCAAAGCATGGCGTCCGACCCTCTACCGATACTGCCAATCCACCGCCCTTATATGTAATATAATGCTAGTATATGTGTGTTGAGCAGGGCCTTTAAATGTAGAGTTCAGCCAGCACATCGGTTTGGGATACGATGAGCCTAGTGGGGCCCATGCATATTTGATGAACCCTTTCCTCAAATATTAAAATCTTTCATCACCTTTGTGTATTGGTAGGAGCTCTCTGTTACCTATGGTTCAAATGCAGTCATTGTCTACATTGAACAATTCTCAATGGTCCTGGTTTTGGGTATAATGTGTTCCTCTATACTTGTTTTTCATAATCTTTTACGGCTTAGGTAGAGTCATTGCCCATGACCTTTTGTTTTTCAGGGACTCCTAGACTGGCTAAAAAAGGGAGGAAATAAAACTGGAAATCTTATCTGAATGCTTGTAACAGAATAAGCTCTGATAAAAGATGCCAAGGACCAGGTAGTTCTGATGAAACATGGCAATAGATTAAGAAATCTGAATGCAAAGATCTAGAACAAATACTGCAATGCATTTCATTAGAAACTAATAATTCTAAAAATCTTCTGCCCTA
>OZ024740.1:159650711-159700711 GCA_964016885.1 Eledone cirrhosa
AGAGAGTCACTCCAGATAGAGCCGTTACTTCTCCAAATTGAGAGATCACAGCTCCAATACTATGGACATGTGGTTAGAATGTCTCAGGAAATAATCACTGGACAGATATTACAAGCAAAACCAGCCAGCAGGAGACCCAGGGGTAGATCCTGAGCATGATGGTTGGATAACATCCGTGAGCTTGGCTGGTCATGCTTGGGGATCCAGTCAGATGAGTTGGAGATGGTTGATTCTGACAGGACCCACTGGAAGGAGTGTTTGAGGACTTTGCTCCCATAATCCTCTCAGGAATAAATGAGCAAAGAAGTATAAATGGCTGAATGTTCCACAAATATGTGTACTTTAATGTAATTCTCAGGTAGAATTAACATGACGCTATATGTGACAAGGCTGAACCTTTGATTTACAGGTAGAGTTCATCTCATAGGGTTTCTTTTAGGTTAAATCTATCCCAATTTCAATACATGGCTTATGTCAATGTGAGGCTATGGTAAAAACTTTACCCCAAGTTACCACACAGTTAGATTGAACCTGAGACCTCATGATTGCAAATACAAAGTTTTTAACCACTCAACCATGCTTGTGTCCATTCAATAAAAATATCTAATTGCACAAAATCACTCACACACATATATAACAAAATACTGGATTGTATGAATATAACAAAGCACTAGGTTGTGTATATAACGTTTAATTAACAATTTGCAGTTATGTAGAACAGTATAGTTGACATGTCAATGAAAGTAGATGAAAGAATGAAGTAAAGTTATTTGTTACCGTTTTGAAGTTAGCTCGCAAGAGGCCATGTTAGGGTTGCCAGACGAACGTGCCTGGACGATATATGCATGCAAAAATCAATGATAGATATCAAGGTAGCCAACCGCTCTTGGCCAGAGAACTATCTATCCATCACTCAAAGATACAATGTAATCAAAGTAAAAGAAGAGGTCAAAGTTCAAATGTTCAAAATACAGTTCACACGTGTGCAATCACATGACAGCAGGAAAGAAAGTGTGTTCTAGAGAATGAATGCAGGTAGTTTCTGGTCTGTGGTATAACGTGAAATTTCCAACCTCTGAAGGGATTTTCTCACAGGAACAGTGCTGCAAAAATAAATTCTCTGGCTTGTTCTGCTGGTTTTGGTTGTTGATGAAGCTGTCTTGCTGTTGATGTTGTTGTCTCGCGGAGTGAGCGTATTCGATGCTGTTTAAATTCACATCGGGGTCACCACTTATAACAAAATACTGGATTGTATGAATATAACAAAGCACTAGGTTGTGTATATAATGTTTAATTAACAATTTGCAGTTATGTAGAACAGTATAGTTGAAATGTCAATGAAAGTAGATGAAAGAATGAAGTAAAGTTATTTGTTACCGTTTTGAAGTTAGCTCGCAAGAGGCCATGTTAGGGTTGCCAGATGAACGCGCCTGGCCAAAGGCCCAGACAGGTTAGAAGGCCAGGAGCCGAAAGGCAAATGAGAGAGAGAGAGCTGAAAGTTATTCCCTTTATAGGTCCTGGGGTGGAAGTGACAAAAAGGGCTCTGCCACCCCAACAGGAAGCAACTCCAGCTACTTCCTGTCTAGAGAGCGTTACTCTATTGGTGATGTTATCGTCACAACAAGGGAAGCAACTCTTGCTACACATATATTAGCAAATACACTCAAATACCTTCATACACATTTACATAGTCAAATATGAATGTTCACAAATACAACACACTCACAAATGTTCATATATACACACACATAAACACATACACATAGATGCTAAAAACCCTGCATACATATTTATTTTTCATTGGTTTGATCTGAGCTGTGCCTATGATCTTCTCTGACACCATGAGGCATTGCAAAGAATGTGTGTCAGAGGGTAAAGTCACCCACAGAGTATAAGTATGAAGGTGTGCAAAATTTTCTCTTGACTATCACACGTGTTAATTAAGATAAAAATGTTTAAAATATTTTGCTTCTGGGCATTGAGTCTTGGTATTTATGTACTTCTTGAAGTGTTACACATTAATAGCTGTATAATAGATACATGGATGGAGGTAATAATCAGTGGGGTGACTCTCTAGTGATTGACTGGATATACACTCTCACATATATAAATGTATAAACTCACACATAAACGTATACATGCACACACACACACACATACAAACAAAGACAGGCATGCACATACAAAAATATATATGCACGGGCACACACAAACTTACACATAAATGCTCAATTATGCAAACAGATACTGACACACCATTGTAGTGCTAATATGTCAAGAACTAAATAAAAAGGCCAAACCAGATAAAATATGCTAATCTACTGCCACTGTGAAAGATGGAATTGACTCTTCTTCTTCTTCGACTTTTTCTTTTTTCTTCTTTTTCTTCTTTTCTTCTTTTTCTTTTTTCTTTTTTTCTTTTTTTTTCTTCTGTTTTTCTTTTTCTTCATTTTCTTTTTCTTCTGTTTCTTCTTTTTCTTCCTCTTCCTCCCCTGCTCTTCCTCCATGTCCATTAATATTCTTTAGTAAATATGGATATAAAAAAATTGCAGAATTAATTCATATTTAATTCTGAAGCAATCATTACAGTTTAATAATGTCAATGAAACAACTTTTCAGAAAAACACACTCATTATTAAATAGCAAAATAAATAAAATGATTAAATTGTTCTATATATCTAGTTGCAATCATGGCTGTGTGGTTAAGGAGCTCACTTCACAACCATGTGGTTCTGGGTATCCTGAGCAAGTGTATTTTACTATAACCTTCGGTTGACCAGTGCCAGTGGAATTTGGTTGCCAGAAACTGCAAAAGCTTATTGTACATTTACACACACACACACTCACTCACTCACTCACTCACCGTTTAATGTCTATCTTCCACGCTAGCATGGGTTTAGACGAGAATTGTCCCACTTGAGGCAAGATTGGTCATCTCGATCGTATGGGACTGTCTGTCAGATTTTCTATGGCTGGATGCCCTTCCTAATACCAGACACGTTTACAGTGTGGACTGGGAACTTTTTACTGTGTTACCTACACGGCCACATTACATTGTGTACTGTGTTTTTTTGTTGTGACACCTACACGACCTCATTTATTTAGGACTGGATGTTGTGGTACCAACATAACTTTACAGAGAAAGGGGTGGTGTTGATGGGGGGGGGGGAGTTGGGGTAGTGGGATGCGGGTGTATATTTGATTAAGAGGTGTCTACTGACTGTAGGTTTTGCTTTGTACTTAAGCAAGGCTGATTTTCTGTATTACTATATAGCGCCAAAGATCTCGGTCCAGAATTAGCTTTTAATGAACTCCTGTTTCTTTAAATCCATCAACCAATGATCTCCACCCATCCCAATCCCCACCCTCTCCTACCACCAGAAAAGATATAAATACCATCACATTTACTTGGACAGTCAGCTTCCTGATGATTTCTCATGAATGAAACAGTTCTAGTCCTGTAGAAGCTTTTGTATATTAAATATATACATATATATATATATATATATATATATATATAAATATATATATATATATAAATATATATATATATAAAAATATATATATATATATATATAGAGAGAGAGAGAGAGAGAGAGATATGCATATATATATATATATCAATGTAATCTGAGTTTTTCGAATGTTAATAATAACATTCGATTCGTTTGCAATTATGCAAACAAGCCTCATTTTTAAAACCATGTCAATAGAATGAACCCTTCATTCTTGCTCTTTTGTTGTCATGTAAACAGAACTGCAGACACTGTTTGTGGGTATCACCCTTCATCAGTACAGCACACTGTTCACCTGCCAACTGTCAGAGCTAGTGAAAAATATATGCTATTTTCTGAACAGTGAGCTGTGGTGAACAGTGAGCTGTACTGATGAAGGGTGATACCCAGAAACATTAGTGTCAGCAGTTCTGTTTACATGCCAACACAAGAGCAAGAATGAAGGGTTCATTCTAATGACATGGCTTTAAAAATGAGGCTTGTTTGCATAATTGCAAACGAATTGAATGTTGTTATTGATATTAAAATAACTCAGATTACATTTATTGTATTCAGCCATGTAGAGCAAATATTAAAAAAATATATATATAAAGATATACATATATAAATATATATATATATATATATATATATATATATATATATATATATATATATATATACAAATATATATGTATATGTGTATATATATATATGTGTATATCTACATATATGTGTGTGTGTGTGTATATATATATATAAATGGAATAAATGAAACAAAATTTCATTTCTCACTCTTAGTACGGCTGTTACTTAAATATATGTATACGTACATGTACGTATACATACTTATATATATATATATATATATTTATGTGTGTGTATATGGAAAAATGAAATTTCATTTCTCACTCTTAGTACGGCTGATACTTAAATATAAGTATGTATACGTACATACATATATGTATACAGATGTACAGTAGTATGTATATACATACATACATGCACACATATATATATGTATGTATGGGTTTACCAAACATTTATTATAATGCTCGGTTTGTTTGTAAACAAACAGCCCGAATTATTAGCTTTCAAACGTTCAATCGACTGACAGGAAGGTATACGGTGCTGATGACAGCTAATAAGCTAGAAACTAGTTCATCGTTCCTTTGTCAGTGTTGAACAAAAGGGCAACGATGGTTGCCAAACACTGTACGGCTAATAATTTGGGCTGTTTGTTTACAAACAAACCGAGCATTATAATAAATGTTCGGTAAATCCATACGTACATATATATATGTGTGCAGGTATGTATGTATATACATACTACTGTACATCTGTATACATATATGTATGTACGTATTCATACTTATATGTGTATATGTATATCTTTATATATCTGTTTGTCTTTATGTGCTATAACCTTGTGATTCGATAAAAACAGATGAAAAAAATAAGTACCAAACTTTAAAAAGAGTCCTGGAGTCAATATGATCTGGTTTCAGCCATTAGAATGTGGCCTGATGGGGCATCACCTTGATTTAGTCGATCATATCAACAACGCTATTTACTTTTTCAAGTCTTTTATTTTATTGATCTCTTTTTTGTTGAACTGCTGATGTTACGGGACATTAACACAGGTAGAGCAAAAATTGGAAACTTGAAGCTATAATAAAAGATACTCTTTTCTAATGAGCTGCACAATGGTACTAAACCCAGAATCATGTGGTTGTGAAGTTGACGACTTAACCACACAGCCATGCCTGAACCTACATAAATGAATAAATGGAAATAAATAGTTTAAATAAATTAAAACATATTAAAAAATACATGAGATAAGTAAAATAAATTATTTGATTTATTTGCCACAAGGGAACCAGATGAATGGGATGTTACAAAGACAGGTAAGCAGACTGGTTATAAAGACCGGAGGATATATATCAAATAAATAAAATATAGAAATGAAATTAACCCATTAGCATTTAAAACAGCCATATCTGGTTAGAATTCTCTCACCTCTTTCTGTTCAAACTGACTGTAACTGACCACTCATACAACGTTAAGGTATTGTTCTCAAAATAAATATTAAAATCTCATAGATTTTATATTATGTGAGATATTTATGTGAGCTAAAGCCTTTACCATGAAAATACAATAGTATACATAGAGTAATGCAAATGCTAAAGGGTTAAATAAAGTATGTAAATATAAATATGAATAAATAAAATCATTAGATAGATAAATAAAAAAATAAAATAAACAAATAAAATTATTTGATCAATAAATATATGAAATAAATATATAACAATTTTTTTTTAAATAGCATATAATAGATACAATTATTTGATAGATAAATAGATATATATAATAAATAAATAAAATAAAATATATTGAAATAAATTAAAATGATAAATAAATATACAAAAAATCTATAAAATGAATATATGAAATTCACATCATTATTATTGTTGAACAGGGCGGTGGATTGGCAGTATCGGTAGAGGGTCGGACGCCATGCTTTCCAGCATAGTTACGTCCCTTTATGGTCTGAGTTCAAATCCCGCCGAGGTTGACTTTGCCTTTCATCCTTACGGGGTCGATAAAATAAAGTACCAGTAATGTACTGGGTTATTGCTGGCCTTGTGCCTAAAGTAGAAACATTTATTATTGTTGAACAGCCATTTCCCCTGCTAGTAAGTGATAACCAAATTATCACAAAACAAATCAATATTTAACCCTTTTGCATTTAAACCAGCCATATCTGGCCAGAAGTCTCTCCTCTCTTTCTGTCCAAACCAGCAGTAACTGGCCACTCATACTTATGTTAAGGTATTGTTCTAATAATAAATAACATCAAAATCATAGCTTTGATGTTATGTGAGATGATTTAAGGAGCTCACTTCACATAACATAGTATATGTAATGTAAATGCTAAAGGTTTAATAGGATCACCTGTCATTTCAGATGGGACAGAGAGTCACATTTCCCTTATATACATTATGCATGTTCTCTCTCTTCAGAGAATTTTTGTGGTACCAGCAATAGGGAGGTTGCCATGTCTTTGACATAGTTGAACAATCCTCTTAAATTTTTGTTTCACATAGTTTCTACAATGGGATGCCCATCCTATCCCAATTCATCTTACAAGGTGTATTATGTGCTTTTTTCATGGCTCCAGCACTAGAAAGGATGCCATATACTGATTGAAGGATCCTCTTAACACATTTTGGCATCGTTTCTAAAGCTGGAAGGCCATATTAATAGATCGATAAACAAAACGATATGTCATCATCATCAACACCGTTTTATGTCTATTTTTCATGCTTACATGGGTTTAATAAGCATCTTGCCCATATGATGTTTATTTTTATTTTTTGCTTGGTTTTCTACTGTTGGATGTTTATCCTAACACCAAGTACTTTACAGTGTGTGCTGGGAGTGTTTCTGTGACTCAGCACTACCACCATACAGAGTGAACTAGGTGCCTTTTGTTTTGATATAAGTATGACCATCTTACAGTGTGAACAGGGTACTTTTTGTCATATTAATAGCATTACCATGCTGCATAGTGGGTGCTTTTTGTCATGGCATCAGCACCAGGAGAGATCAAGTATGATTTCATTTGGGTGTCCTTGAAAAGTATGAGTTATGCTTGACAGTATATCATAAATGTATAAGATACTAGCAGCAGTACCCAGCATTGCCTGGGTAGGTAAAATAATATCTGCTTTGATGAAAAGGTGTTGATCTTAGCGACTGCGAGTTTCTTGAAAATCGGTCGTAAGGTGTAGCAAATGGCGAAATGTTGAGTGAAATCGTATGGAATATGTGGGAGGTGGAAAAAATCGTATTTTGAAGAGTTAAACAGCTGCCACACCGTCCCTGAACAAAAAATGCAAAGTGTAAAGCTACTATAAGATGTGCAATGATAGGTTCTATCGTAGTATAAAAGTTGAACCAACTAAATTGATTTATGTGTGAGGTGGAGCCGAAGTTTCGAATTTGAACGAAATCGGTTGAAAAATGTGGGAGCTAGAGCCGAAAAGGCGGACATTTGAGCGAAAAGGTGGTATTTTCGAATATTTAAGCGGCTGACACGTCGTTCCTGAACAAAATATCCAAAATGTAAAGCCACGTTAAGACATGAAATAATCAGATCTAGCGTAGTGTAAAATTTGAACAAAATAGGTTGTTTAATGTGGGAGCTAGAGCCGAAAAAGTGGAGATTTGAGTCTAAAAGTGGTATTTTTTAATATTTAAGCGGCTGCCACCCCGTTCCTGAACAAAAAATGCAAAATATAAAGGCATTACAGGATGTGCAATGATAAATTCTATTTTGCTTTAAAATTTGAACGAAATCGGTGGCAAAATGTGGGAGCTAGAGCCAAAAATCTTATTTTTTGATACCTAAAAAAAGGTGACCCCGCTATCGATTTTTATCTGCAGAATGATCCCGGAATAAATAAAAAAACGATACGCTGATATATTGAAAACACTAACCGATGACTAATCTATGAGCCTGTAAAGTTTCATGAAAATCGGTTGTAAGATGTAGGCCCCTATAGGTAATACACAGACACACACATACATACTTAATGTTATATATATACAGATATAAAATGAATGAATATAAAATATGAAATTAAAACGAATAAAACAAATAACTGACTCAAAAGAAAATAAATTAGGACAAACTCTATAAAACAAACTCCACATTTAAATCATTTCTTGGTTTCTATGCTTCATTTGTTTGGTTTTTAAATGGGTGTGGGTTCTCTCCCTCAACTCCTCTCTCTCACACTCATACTTCATATTTACCTCCATTTTTCTCATCTATCTATTGTTTTTTTTACTCGCTTTGTTTGTTTTTTGTTTTTTGTTAGTTCTTTTTGTCTTTCTTTTCTTCCTTTCTTCTTTCTTTCTTTGTCTGTTTTACTCCTAAAATTTTCTTTCTCTTTTCCCTCATAACTCTTTTCTCATCTTTCCTTAATTTTTTAAATATTTCTTTCTTCCTTTCTTTTCTTCTTTCTTTCTTTTTGTCTTTCTTTAATGCCTATTTCTTTTCTTTAACCTTTTCTTTTACTTTTTATTCAAATTTACCTCATCATTCCTTCAGTGTCTTCACAAGACAACAATGATTGAGAACAGAAACAACCAACAATGAAAAGCAACACAAAATACAATTATTTCAGTTCATTTAAACATTGTATTCTTTAAAAGAGGTGGCAGGGAGTGGGCTGGTGGTGGAGATATAGAATTGATTGAGCTTCAAAACTAATTGCCTTACAGTATTTAATTAGAAAAACTCTTTTACATTTCATTTTAATATTCTGTTTATTGAAGGGGTGGAAATGGGAATGGAGACAAAAATAGTACCAGTTTTTTTACTGTTTTGTCAGGGAGGGAAAATAATGCGCATAACCCTTTTCAAGGCCTCCAAGCGTGGTAAGTGGGAGGGAGTAAAGTATCCTCAAACCATAGACCTAAAAATTTTGGTTTTTATAGTTTTATCAAGGAATGGAAAACTGTACCAATGACTCTTTTCATAGCCTCTGAAACTAGTTAGATGGAAAGAGAAGGAATCTTCAAATTGAAGATCTGATTTGAATATTTGCAACAGAGTGGACTCCACTAAAGTCATGTTATGGATTAAGTCTGCCATCCAAGTAGTCCACAAAGGGATTTTAATTTAACTTACAAAAATCTGGGACAAATACCACAAAGCATCTCATTTCATGCCTTAACAGTTCCACCAATCAACCACATTGAACTGGTATGTTATTTGTTTGAGTACAAAGAATTAAAGGCAAAGTTAACCTCAATAGAATTTGAACTCAGAATTCAAAAAGCCAGAACACATACAGTAACTCATTTTGTCCTTCACTCTCATGACTGCCATTTCCCCATCTCTTATCGATATCCCCATGTGATGATAATAAAAACTATGTACCACAGAGTGGGATCAAATTCAAAACTATATGGTAGCTAAGCAAACTTTTTAACCTTTTCATGACTGTATATTTTATGAAATATGATATTTCACTTAATTAATTAAGAAATTGTTGGATTTACTAACTAAATAGGTATAATTTAAAATGAATGGTTTTGTTTCATAGAACCAGAACTGGTTTTGAACAAGTTGGTATCCACAGAGGTAACAAGCCAGTAAACCTTTTTAACATATTTACACCTGCACTTTAAATCAAAAACACAAATACATTGAAAGGATCAATCTAATTTCAGTTTAATATTCTTTTCCTCTATGTTAGTGACAAGGAAAACCTTACTCTTCAGGCAAGATTTCAAATTGCTTGCTGCCACAATCACTAAAAAACCTTAAAAAAAAAATTATATAAAAGGTGCATATTCATGAATATTTAAAATTTAATATTCATTATTTTGCCTTAACGCAGATGTGATTTAATAGAAATTTTACTCAGACTGATGATAAAAATCCCTATTGCTAATAAGACTGGATTTTCAAATATTATAAAAAAAAAAAGATAACACCAATAGCTGGTAAAACCACAATATTTAAGATTTCATATGTATACTTCAGGAGAAAATAAAAAAAACATTTTGAAGGCATTTATTTAAAGATTTTAAAATGATATATTTTTGGCAAACATTTTATTTACATTTCTTTTTAAATTTATAAATGAAATACAATAAAAAATATTGAAAGTGTAAATTGATAGTAAATGCACATGGCTATATAGTTTGAGTATTAGACAGAAGATCATAAAGTCATGGCTTTGATTTCTAATCCAAGTGTTTCATTTCACATTGTTTTTCATGATATCAAAACTTCGTATGAGATGCAACCTTATAGCATGCCAACTGAACCTGCATAGGTGTAAGCTATAACTTTGTTTTCATTTATTAAAGTAATATTTAAAAAATGTAAACGTTTTTTAAAGATGTGTTTTTTTTTTGTTTTTTTTAGTAAATAATATTTGACAAAGAAACAGCTTTTAAAACTATAAATATCTTTTAAGATAATTATGTTTGTCAAATAAGTACCTCTTTAAATTTTTTTAAGATAGAAATTTACTCTACATACTTATTCACTTAAAAAAAGGTTCCTAAAGTATATTTGAAATATTTTCTCAAAGTTACACCTTTGGAGTTTCTTGTCACTTATTTACATTTTTAATATATAAATTGTGATTGTCAGATAAATACACCTTTTGAAATTATAAAGAAATATTTGATAAGAATGTGTTTTTATTATATTTGGTTTCCTGAATTTGGGGTTTCATAAGCTGTTGGTAATCTCATTCTAAAGCATTTAAAAAATGTTTCTTATGTGTATGAGGCATTCTGTCATTCAGTATTGTGATTGACATCCTGTAATATGTTCTTATGCATTTGCTATTCACCTCTGGTACAAAAAAGTTTTCCAATCCCTGCACTAGATGAAAGTAAACGTAAATAGACTTTAAATTTGAAATAAAACCAGTTATCTCTATCTATTTCCTTATCTATCATTGTCTCTTTCACTTCCATCAATTAACTTCCCAACTATATATTACCTCTTCTACATACTAACAAACCTCACTTCATTGCAAGCAGTGATTAGTCAATCACGCCCTATACTCTTACACTCTCATTAATGACTTGCCATAAATGATAGCTATACTTATTGCCAGTCTTACATCTTACATTCTTTTATATATGAACATGCATTTATGAATTATTTATTTATTTATTCATATGCATGTATGTCTTGTACAAATTTCCATGAATACATGTATAATTTCTCTATATAAACAAATATCTTCATGCCCCATCTTCAGTTTTGAGCCATTACTCTGATGATGTGCATACGGTAATTGCATATTGCACTATAGTTTATTACATAACAATATAGATCTTGTAGGACATTACATACCTAGATTAAAACATGTGTTGGTAAATCTCCCGCGTCAATAAATTCTTCAATTTTCAGCAAGTCTTGCCTAAATTCTCCTGATTTGTTGTCTTATATATATATATACAGATACGTACATAGGTAAAAATTAAACTGAAATAACAAAGCAAATGATATAGTACAATGAAAAAATATATTAGTTTAACACTTGAAGTACTAGGAAAAGAGTTTTGACATTTCAGAGACTAGTCCTTCAAATATGTATAGTAATTACACAGAATTAAAATTCTATAGCAAATTTTCCAGTCTGGGCTTCTGTTATTGTTTAATTAATATATATATTTGTATATACATAAACTCATCCCATCTGTGAATCTATCAATCTACCTATCTACTTGCTTCACCTCATAATTATTTCTCTGTACCCTTAACACTATATATATCTATATCTTAACACTATCTTAATTATGAATATTGATTTCTTAGACTGGAAAAAATCACAAATTTGCATGCGAGTTGGTTACAGTTCAATTCCCACTGGGTGTTGCCTTTCATCCTTCTAGGGGTTATAAAGATAATTTTTTCTACATTTGGCACAAGGCCAGCAATTATCTCAGTGCATTACTGGTACTTTATTTTATCGACCACATAAGGATGAAAAACAAAGTTAACCTCGGCAGGATTTGAACTCAGACCTCCACCGATACTGCCAATAAAAATAATATATTAACCTAATACTTGAATTAATTTAATAGACTATACCGAACCACCTCTCCATTACTTGTAGTTTTTATTGAAATGTTAGAAATCAATATTTTGTCTCTTGAGCCTCACCCCAATACTTTTATCCATAATCTGAGCTATCTTATGCTATTCTATTATCATCCCCAACTACTGAATTGCTTCTGGAACCAAGTATTCACATCAACATCATCATTTTTATGTCTTTTTTTCCATGCTTTAAAGAATGCAATATATATATATACATGGAGGCACATGGCTTGGTGGTTAGAGCATTGGGCTTGCAATCGAAAGGTTGTGAGTTCAATTCTCAGACCGGGTGATGTGTTGTTTCCTTGAGTAAGACACTTTATTTCACATTGCTCCAGTTTACTCAGCTGTAGAAATGAGATGATAGGACTGGTGTCCATATCATTCCACTGCAAAGTGGTCGTGGAGGTGCCACGGCAAAAAAGCACCCAGCACTCACTGTAAATGAGGTTGGTGTTAGGAAGGGCATCCAACTGTAGAAATCAAGCCAGAATCAGTTCCCGTCCCACCCTTGCAAGCGGACATAAAATGATGATGATGATATATCATATACAAGTGATCCTGCCTCTATCTTGTACTCCTGAAGAAGGACTTAAACCTGATATGCCGAACTATCTTTCCCCTTTTCAATACAAAGTGTGAAACTAAGACATTTTGTACCTCTGTTTGTTGTCTCCTTGAACTATATATATACCAACTAGTATGGGTATATATATTATATTATATTAGTCTGCCGAGTAGAATTTGGCAGATGGAAACTGAAGAAGCCACACGCACATGTAACCCCCCCCCCCCCCCTCACACACACACACACACACACACACACCAACACACATGACTCAAGATTAAAGAAGACGAACACAAAGATATTATTAGTTTCATACATGTTTGAAAGTAAAAGGAATATTTCAATGTATCAGATGTTAGTCCTTCAAAAAAGAATAATGTTAGGAGAAAGAAGAAATTAGAATTTGAAGGAAAAAAGAAAAAAGTTATACACACACATCCCCTGTAAAATAGTTGTTGATGACATGACAAAAAGCACCCAGTCCACACTGTAAAGTGGAACATGTTCGTCTCACAACAATAAAGCACCGAGTTCACATTGTAAATTGGTTGTCTTGGTGATAAAAAGCACCCAGTTCACACTATAAATGAGGGTGGTGTTAGGAAGGGCATAGAAGCCATAGAAACCAAGCTAGAAACAGTTCTGTATGAGTAAGACATTGTCATCTAACATGACATGTCTCACAATGGGAAAACCCATTTAACTCATACTAGCGTAGTAAAATGGACATTAAAAAGTGATGATGAAGAGTGTGTGTGTAAGTATATATTATTACAGCTTGCAACAGTAGAAATAAAAGCATCTGTTGAAGCCAGTTACATTCATTATTCTGTTATTTATGGTGTGAAAAATCAGCTATTGGCAAGTACTTATAAGCCTCAGAGGAGGCAAGAGTTTGTTTTCTTGTCTTTATTTTATCACTTTTAGCTTTCTTTCTCTTCTTTATTTGGTATATTTTGTTTGTTTCCTTATTTGGTTGCTTTCAGCTTTGGGCATATATATATATATATATATATATATATATATGAAACGTGTAATTTACTACACAAAACGAAGGTTATAGAGAAAATTGAGGTTGGTAATGGCACATGGAATATATAAGAGACAGAATACTTTTTTGTGAAAAAACATATAATTTTATAAGGTAAGGAAATAATAAAGGGTATAAAAAATGACCGGTTTCGATGGGTCTGCAAAAGCCATCTTTTCAAATGTTGATTAATATTAAGAAAAATTAATAATAAGAAGAGTTAAAATTTGAGATTTGAAAATTCAAGTATAAAATTCATTGTGGGATTTCATAGTAGTTTTGATCTTGGTAGCAGCTCGTTGACTGCTTCTGGTAGTGAATGAGAAGTTATTTGGGGATGTGGGTTATTTTATAAAGGTCAAATTTAGCAATGGCCAGATGGCCAACTGCTGGTCAGTGAGGGGGTGGAAGCAATATACATACATATATCTTCCTGTGCTCGGTAGGAGAGGGGAGATTGATAGAAATGGATTTAGTGCACTTACACCTATATATACACACATACCTTCATCCACACATACATACATATACATATACATACACACATATATATATATATATATATATATATATATATATATATATATATATACATATACGCACATATATATACATACACATACATCCAGATACACACATACATACACACACACACACACACATATATATACACACACACACACACACACATATATATATATATACATACGCATACATCCAGATACACACATACATACACACACACACACACACACACAATACATACACACACACACACACACACACACACACATATACACATACATACACCCACACACAGAGAAATGGCCTCCAAATATATATATATACATACATACACATATTGTTTCCATAATATAAGAAGTTAGGGCAGTGAAATTAAAATACAAGTCATTCTGATCACATTGAGTTCTTCATGTAGATTGGGCCCCGCAACCGACAGTGGTGAATTCTGTGTGCGCATATATATATAGATATATGTGTGTGCACGTGCAGGGTTTAACATGGATGTGTTGGTCACACAAAGGCATGGTCTGTCAACGAATAAACCTGATTCTACAGAATTGGTCTCTGGTCTTTAATAGTAGTGATAATTATATACATGCACACATACAAACACATATATCTGTCACTCCGTTCTTATTCGGGAAACCTCTGGTAATGAGGTAATTATATTGTATTGTTTATTATACATTATATATATATATATATATATATATATGTATATATAACTAGAACTCAACACCCAATTTTTAACATGATAGAGCACCTAGCTCCACACTTACACCCCCCTCTCACATGCTTACACCTCCACTTATTCTCTCTCACACACATACACACACACAGACCAGTTTTAACATGATAGAGCATCTAGCCCCCACATATAGACATATCCTCTCACACATACACACACACACACATATACTTACGCCTTCACGTATTCTCCCACACACTTAAACTTACATGTACAAAACCCCTTTTAAAGCGACACAACTCTTTATCCACCTAACCTTCACTCTTTGACATTAGAGATAGAATGGAATCTCTATAGCATTTCCTGTCAGCATGACTTGGCAAGCTAATTAGAACACTGGATTAACCCCTTCACTTCCCTCCGAAGAAGAGATATTATCTAAAAAATTAAGGATATTTAAATAAATCTAAGGTAAAAGACTAATTGTCAACAATATCTTTTGCATTTGCATTTATATTCTATATCCATACCTGCATTGTCTTAACCTTCCAACTCCAAACGTTTATATATATATACAGATATACATTCATACAACCACATGCATATATTTTTTTACACTCACGCACACCTACATGTATGAAGGATCCTCCATTGTTTTTAATGGTGGCCATTTAATTGTTTGGTTAACTTATTCCTCAGTCATATGGACCCTTAACATAATTCTGAGACTGAATCAGCGTAATACAATATGTAACAAGGCTGTGCATTTGAATTATAGATACAATCTACCTAACAGGCTTATATATGCACACACACACATAGGAAGGGCATCCAGCTGTAGAAATCAAGCCAGAATCAGTTCCCGTATGAGCAAGGCAGGGTCAGCCGACCGGCTACTGCCCACAACAGGACAACCTGTCTAACCCATGCTAGCGTGGAAGAACGGACGTAAAACGGTGATGATGATGATGATATATACACACACACACACACACATGGTAATATGTAACTGTGCAAGCTATGAAACTTTTAGTTCAAAATTGATATCTAAAATTGTATTAAATCATATATATGAATTTGTATGTATATATGCATGTATATGTATGCATATATTTATATGTATAAATATACGTATATACATAAGTACATACATAGATACATATGTGTGTGTATGCGCATATATATAAAATTATATTTGGGAAAAGTAAACAAGAAGAAAACTTTACCTATTTACTTTGATGTCCTGTCTGCAGTTTTGCTGAGTAATCACAATTTTGAGCACTGTGATGAATCTTGGCTCAACAGGAACTTTTCAATCAAGAAAAAATTCTTGCAAGTTATCTGCTAATTACTCCTTTATGGGTGAGTATTAAATTTGGCTGAATTGGACTGCTTCTTCTAGCAGCCTTATTACTTGCCATTGTCCACCTACTGCTGCTCATCTGTTGACTTCCATCTAAAATTATCGTTGGTAGCGGTTACCGCAAAAGAATGTTTTTATTGATTGAGAAGTTCCCTGATGAGCTGAGATTTCTCACAGTGCTCAAAACTGCGATTACTCAGCAAAACTGCACTTGAGACATTAAAGTAAATAGGTAAATTTTTCTTGTTTACCTTTCCCAAATATATTTTTATTAATTCTTTCATTGGGCAAAACTGGTATTGGTTGGACTCCCTCATATGCATGTTTATACTTGTGTATGTATGTTTATACTTGTGTATGTTGTGTATGTATATATATATATATATATATATATATATATATATATATCTTCAACACAGGACTCAGATCTCTGGTATTACGTAGTAATACAGAAGACCTGACTTTCTATGAGCACAGGCTGATGCTGAAGCATATATATAGTATGCACAACCCCACCTCACTCACTCCCATACATCTTCCATGAGGACAAGCTGAAGTAAACATCCAGTGAAGCTTCTAACCCACTCTGTAAAGTGATCGTGATGGCGATATGACAAAAATACCCACCCCACACTGTGAAGTGGTCATGATGGTGACATGCAAAAAGCCCCCAGCCCACACTGTAAATTGGTTGTGTAGGTGTAAAAGCAAAAAAGCACTCAGTCCACACTGTAAAGTGGTCATGTAGATGTCAGGACAAAAAGCACCCAGTTCTCACTGTAAATGATTTAGCACCAGAAAGGGCATTCAGCTGTAGAAACCAAGCCCAAATCGGTTTTGTATGAGCAAGACATGGTCACTTGACCTGGCATTGCTCACAACAGGCTAACTCATCTAACTCATGCCAGCATGAAAAAATGGACATTAAACAGTGATGATATATATATATATATCTTCAATTTATTTGTTATATACATATATATCCTATGCTAGCATGGAAAATAGACGTTAAACAATGAATATATATATATGTGTGTGTGTGCATGTGTGTGTGTGTGTAACACACAGCCACACATACAAACACTCGCAGCATACACAGGGACTTTACCATTTTCATTTTAAAGAGAGATAGTTGGGTTGGCAGTGAAAAGGAAATGGTGGAAGCAAGAGTAGATTGTACTGTAATTAAGGTTTATTTGATGTCTGGCTGTCACCAGCTTTGCTAGACCAATTCCACAATTGGCTGTAAAAAATTCAATAATATCAAATTGTTGTTTACTATAGGAAAGGCCCAATGGAATAGTGGTAGAAATATCAATTACTCATTCAGTGACAGTGAATGAAGGAATGTAGAGACAGTGAGAAAGATGAGTGAAAGAGAGATTGTCAGTAGAAGAATGAGATACAGGTATATATATGTACACACATGCACACACGCACACACACACACACACACACACACACACACACACACACACACACACACACACACACACACACACACACACACACACACACACACACACACACACACACACACACATCATTATATATATATATATATTCAGGAAACTATTATCTCTGTTAATAATTGGATTTTATCTCAGATAATGGGTAGATTGTATGCTGCCTGCATGAGTAGAGCAATACTGCATTGCAGTGAGACATGGGCAATCAATGTAGAGGATATGCAGGGGCTGGTGAGAAATGAAGTCAGCATGTTCTGTTAGACTTGTAATGTTAGTGTACATGAAAGATGGGGCATTGATGAACTGAGAAAAATCTAGGTATAATAGGAATCAAAAACATTGTACAAGAAAGAAGACATATCCCTGCTTCTTGTCCAATCAAAGCCAACACAGAAAGCTATTTACCTTCCTCTTTCCTCAACCAATCTTTCAGCAAGGAAAGATGAAGAAATGAAATGTCAAAATATAAGAAAGAAGAAAAATGGAAGTTGATTGAAGAAACCAGAAGGGAAGAAAATATAAAAGTGTGCAAGAATTTGGGAAGAGAAAAAAGGATTGGAAAGAAAAGAAAGAATTTGGAAAGGAAAGGAAGTCGATTAGGAAAGAAAGAAGTTTGGAAGTAATGGAATACCCCCCCCCCCCCCCCCCCCCCAACAAAAAATGTTGAAAGGAAAGAAAGGAGATTAGGAAGGAAAGAAAGTTTGGAAGAAATGGAAAAACTCCAAAAGAAAAAGAAAGAATTTGGGTAGAAAAGGAAAGAAATTGAAGGAAAATTAGTATAGAGTAAATGGAAGATTTTTTAAAGTAAGTGAAAAAGATTGGAAAGAAAATAATAGCAAAATAAATAAGATATACATAAAAATATATAATGACTAGTTTAAAATCGAAAATACATTGAGAAAACAAATCACAATGTGACAAAAGATAAAAACAATCATATTCTGAAAGAAATCAGTTCCATTGAAGGCTACCAATTGGCTTATTCTTCAAGTTTCGCTAGGTTTTTTTGAAGACTGATTCTAATTTATTGTGAAATGTTTACTATGGAGTCTTCAGAATTCTTTGGGCTTCATTTAAAAATGGATGCATCATTGTGTAAGTATTGTTGTATATGTGTAGTTTTGTGTGCACCTATATTCTTTGTGTGCATGAGTATATGTGTGTGGTTGTGTATGTTTGTGCATTATATATATATATATATATATATCGATGATAGCGTGGAAAATGGGACATTAAACATTAACAATGATGATGATGATGATATATATATATGTGTGTGTGCATACATACATATATTTATAAATACTTGTTATATGGGCTTGTGGTAAACACATTAAACATGTACTGAATTAAAGATTAACATACTCTATAAAGAGCCAATAAATATTTGTTATTTATAGTGGCTATTTACTTCAAAGTTTTATCGACATTTCTAGCTGATCAAAACAATTTTCATTCGACAATAACTTTGGCAAATTTTAAAATAAATATTCACTATTCATAACAAATATTTTATGTGAGGCTGTGGCAGTAGAACCATTGCACAAGCAGCTCAATTGCTCCCTGGCTCATGTGAAGAATTAGAGAAGAATTTATCCACACACATTGCACTTCAGTTCCCTCTAGATATGTATACATATATATATATATATATGCTAAACGATGATGATGATCATCATCATCATAATCATCTTACGTCCACTTTTTCCCTGCTTGCAAGGGTGGGACGGGTCTTATTCAGCACAGCATCTCTCCACTTGTCACGGTCCTTCGTCATCTCCACCGTGAGCTTCAGCGATCTGAGGTCTGTTCTCACCACCTCCGCCCATGTTTTTTGTTGTCTACTACCACGTCTTCCTTCAACTGGCATTTCCTGGCACCTCTTCACCCATCGGTCATCCTCCATGCGCATCACATAACAGTACAACGGTACTCGTTTAACCTATGCTGGCATGGAAAAATGAACATTAAATGACAATAATGATACACACATATATATATATAAAAGGAAGAAATCAATCATCAAATTGGATTAAGAAAACTTTATTTCTATTGGTCTTTCCATTACTGATACTATCTGTTTGTGGTAACTCCAGACAGAAAAATGGTGTGACTTCTTTCAGAGCACACAAAACCAGAACAAATAGCACATGTTATCATGTTCAATGCTTTGACAATTTACCTGGACTGGTATTTTATCTATCAACCTAAAAGAATGAAAGGCAAAGTTGACCATTGTCAGATTTCAACTCTGAGTAGAGATACAGAACAAATACTTAACTAACAATTCTGCTATTTCAGCTTAGACATGTAAATGTGTATATACATCTATAAACATATATATAAAGAGATAGATATATAAACATATATAGATAGATAGAGAGAGAGAGCGAGAGAAAGAAAAGACGTGTGGCTGAGTGGTTATAGAATTGTATTCACAATCGTGGGGTTGTTAGTTCGATTCCTGTATCGGTGATGCGTTATGTCCTTGAGCAAGACACTTTATTTCACGTTGCTCTTTCTACCTGGAGTTGTGACCGATAGATAGTATTAACAATTGGAAAGAGCAACGGAAACATTGTTTCCTCGGTCCGATTTGACGAAAGTCGATCGACTGTCAATATATATATATATATATATATAAAGAGAGAGAGATGTGTCTCTGTGTATGTATATGTTCATTTATGTTGGAATTCAAACATAATTTGTATGCATGTGTATATACCCATACCCTAAACCATATGCACATATACAGTCTTCATCATTGTTATAAACAACAACATAAAAATCAGGTATCAACTGTAGATCTCAACAATTTTGATACCTTCAGTGGTGCCAAGCAGTATTGATGTTACCAAGGAATCTCCTTTTTGATCTCAGCACTGGTTTTTCTCTCAAATGCTTTTGCCATAAACCCAGTGATTCTTGTTTCTGCCTCATTCTCTAATTTTGAATCCCCTTTCTACACTGCTATCCAATACCAGCCAGGAAGACATGATGGATTTAGCTATAAATCAATGACATCTGACCTTACCTAGGAGCAATGTATATATAATTGTTTCTAATTTTGGCACAAGGCCAGCAATTATCCCAGTACATTACTGGTGCTTTATTTTATTGACCCCGTAAGGATGAAAGGCAAAGTTAACCTTGGCGGTATTTGAACTCAGATCATAAAGGGCCGTAACTCTTTGCTGCAAAGCATGGGTGTCAGACCCTCTACCGATACTGCCAATAATGAAGGGAAAAAAGACTACATGTGATAGGAGAAGTGATAAAAGTTACTTTTGATATTTTGGATGGAATCCTTCTTAAGAAAGTAAATAGAAAGTGGAAGAAAGAGTGGAAAAAGAAGAAAATAATAGAAAAGATATGTAGCAAGTTTATATATGATATCCATTGGCTACTAAGTGTACTCTTATTGCAATAGTGTAATTCTCTCTTCAGATTAAATTACTGGACTATCATCTCTGATTAAATTAGATTTTACCTTTGAATTATATAACAAAGGCTATTGGTTAGAAAATCCTGTTGATAAATTTATGCCAAGGAATTTTAGTCTCAATGTGGTTTAACAATCAACGAATAGAATGAGGGGTGATTCATATGGAGTCAAGAATTAAAATATTGGGTATACAAATCTGGGTTATTTATTGTATGAGCGTAAGTATTCAGAGCATTTAGATAATAAATCTAAGAACTTGGAATGAATTTAGGACATTTTTATTCATCTTACATGTGTTTTGAGATTTTTGTCATGACACTAGAATTGAGTGCAAGAAACATGTCATAGCGGTAGTTGAGAGGAGAGTGAGTGGCACTTGGTAGTATTCTTCACATTTCATTTGTTTAAACATAAGATGAATAAAAATGTCTTAGATGCCTTCAGAATTCCTGGATTCATTATATATATATATATATATATATATATATATATATGATATGTGTGTGTGTGTGTGTGTGTATATATATATATATATATATATATATATATATATATGATATATGTGTGTATATATATATATATATATATATATATATAAGATATATGTATGTGTGTGTGTGTGTGTATATACATATATATATATATATATATATATATATATATTTAAAGGTTAAACAAGGTTCAATGAATAAATCAAAGAATGAGTTTTACAATAGATTGAGGATTATATATATATATATATATATATATATATATATAATCCTCACCACTGTTAATATTTGTTTTCCCTGCTTGCATGGGTGGGTTAGGTGAGCTGTCATGAAATGTTGTACATTTACCAGGTACAAAGACATACTGCATTTTATCTAGATTAAATTTATCCCTAATTTTCATTATTATCAACATCCTCATTACCATTTAACACCTATTTCTATGCTTACCTAGGTTTAATTAGTTGTCACATTATGAAGTCAGACTGTTTAGGTGACCACATATTGCTAATACAATTCCATTTTGATTTAGTTTTCTGTGGCTGAATGTTCTTCATAATGCCACTGTCAAGCATAATACTATTAATCTCTACTATGATATTGTGTACTCGTTTTTACATTGAATAATATTGTGGGTATATTATCATCATCATTATCATCATCTCTCTAAGAGAAGGTCACTCTGATATAAAACCTGTACTCCGTTTGCATCCAATGATGTAGACCAGTTCTTCTTTTTGGGCAAATGCATTTGATGTTCAGAGAGTGGGATTGGCCCCATGTAAGGCCTTCCCTCACTTAAAAAAGCTTCAAGCACAGGCATCACTTGTTATGTGACAATTTTTGCAATGCATGGTATTGCTGGCCATAGGCAAGTCCCTAGCAGGACTAAAAGGCCACATCCGTGATGCTCTTGCTTAGGTATCTAGTGATGGCATTACTTGAAATTGAGTTGCAGCCATCATATATATATATATATATATATTTTTTTTTAATTTTACGTCCGCTTTTCCCTGCTAGCAAGGGTGGGATGGGAACTGATTCTGGCTTGATTTCTACAGCTGGATGCCCTTCCTAACACCAACCTCATTTATAGTGAGTGGTGGGTGCTTTTATGCCGTGGCACCTCCACGACCACTTTTGCAGTAGAATGATATGGACCCCAGTCCTATCATCTCATTTCTACAGCTGAGTAAACTATATATATATATATATATATATATATATATATATATATATATATATATATATATACATACACATATATATATATATATACATATATATATATATATATATATATATATATATATATATATATATATATATATATATATATATATACATATATATATATATATTATATATATATATATATATAACTTGGTCAAGGACATTCTCTCCATATATATATATATTCATCATCATCACCATCACTGTCACCATTGTTATTCTGTGCTGCATTATTAGTGGTTTTTAATAAATAATAAAGAGGCGACAGACATGTCCTTATAAGTCCCATTCTGGCTGAGATTTAATGACATTAATTAGATGTCATCCGACATACTGATTCTAAAAAGTGTATAGCTGTTTTAGGTGTGTTTATATATGTTCAGAATTTAATAAAAAGAATGAATCTCACACACCCATACACACATGTGCACAAACATATAGATGCATACACACACAGATATCATGTCAGACGTTTTCCATATACATATACAAACATATTTTCAAATGTGTATTTATATATATATGGGTGTTTACATGGACGTGGTATTTGTAGTAATTACACTACTACAATGTATAATGTATAAGCATATATATATATATACACATATTCATATATACATTTGTGCATATATATACGTTATACACACATATATGCATGTATGTAAAAGATTACCAAACAATTTTATGTAAAAATATTTATGTAAAGATATTATGTAAAGATATTTACAGCCAAGATACATGAATTTTTGTAATTTCTCCACCTCTTTATCAAAGCGATGATGATGATGATATATATATATATATCATCATCATCGCTTTATATATATATATATATATATATCATTTCATCATTTGATATATCATCATCATCATCATCATCACCGTTTTACGTCCGGTCTTCCACGCTAGCATGCGTATATATATATGTGTGTGTATATATCATCATCATCGGTTTGATAAAGAGGTGGAAAAATTACAGGAATACATGTATCTGTTGGCTGTAAATATCTTTACATAATATATATATATATATATATATATATCACATTTTAACTTATACACCACACTTATATAGATTTTGTTTATTTAATTATACCTTTCATTTATTTTCTCTTTCATTAGCATTATTTTTTCTGGAAGTAAATTGACACTTCTCTTTCTGTCCACGCCCATCTTCTCCAAGTAGCACCTCTCACAAGGACACTCACATGACACACATGGGTAGTAGCATCAAGCATAAATATTAAACAGATTTATAGAAACTGAAAGGGAAAATGCTCATTATATATATGTGTGTGTACACAGTTAGATATATCATGATCATTATCAATTAATGGACATTCTACATATCCACATATGTATGCATGTATGAATATACCCTTGCTAGTGTGGATAATGGACTGTAAACAATGATGATGATGATGATGTGGATGTATATAAATATCTGCATGTGAGTATATATGTGTGTGTATGTGCATATCTGGGAGATTTCAATGCACATGCTGGTACTGACCACCTAACGTGGAAAACAGCAATGGGGAGGAATGGCAATCCCAATCTAAATACAAATGAAGAGGCCTTATGAGACTTCTGCTCTAGTAATAGGGTTTTTATTATGAATGCCTTCTTCCTGCACAAAGATATCCATAAATATACAACGGATGAGGGGAGTTAGGGACAAAGATGAATAATTGATTTTTTTTTTATTGTCTCTGATCTCTTTGATTTTGAGCTGGATGTCCATGTTAAGAGAGGGGCCAGGCTGTCAACTGATCACCATATAGTTATCTGCAACCTGAGACTACCTAAATCCAAGAAAGCCCTCCAAACTGGCAGGTGCAGGATAAAATGGCAAATGATGGTGAATAAGGAAGTCAGTACCAGGTATGCGGATACTATTGCAATTCAGATAACTATCTGGGCAAATTGAGGACATTAAATGGAGTAGACAATTCAGCTCGGTAGTTTCTGTGGCCTGGTGTTGTGTTGGGTGGCAAGAAAATCTGTTGGTTTAATCAACAGTTCAAAGATACCATTCAAACAAAGAAGGAGGCTTTCAAGCTTGGTTTGGAAGTCTTCCTTCTTATACTTGCAATACAATGTGTGTGTATATATATATATATATATATCATCATCATCATCATCGTTTAACGTCCATCTTCCACGCCTGCATGGGTTTGGACGGGAGTTTTCCCACTTGAGGCAAGATTTGTTGTCCTGCTCATATAGGACTGTCTGGCGGGTTTTCTATGGCTGGATGCCCTTCCTAACACCAACCACGTTTACAGTGTGGACTGGGAGGTTTTTACCGTGTTACCTACACGCCCACATTATAGCGTGAACTGTGTGTTTTTTTTTGTCATGACACCTACACAACCTCATTTGTTTCGGACGGGATGTTGTGGTACCAACATAACTTCACATTTAAGGGGGTGGTGTGGATGGGGTGGGGGTAGTGGGACGTTTATTTTGTTAGAGGTGCCTACTGACTGTAGGTTTTGCTTTGTACTTAGGTAAGGCGGGTCTTCCATATGACTGTGTAGCGCCAAAGATCTCGGTCCAGTGACATTGTCTTGGAGAGGTGTAAGTGTGTGAGATCGGAATTTATCAAGTCGTACCAGGTTTTTCTGGGTTTGCCTACTCCGTGGCAACCGTCTATTTTTATCGCCCTGCCCTATTTTATACAGCTGTCATCTTTCATGCGCATCATGTGACCGTACCAACGTAGTCTTCTCTCGAGTAAACACCATCTGATCCCTCTTCCTAATTACTCCCTTAGTTCGTTTATGCTTTGCCGTTCACGTATATTACTATTACACATCCAGTGGAGCATGCAAGCTTCGTTTCTCTCCAGTCTGCGTACATCCTCTGCACACAATGCCCAGGTCTCACTGCCATGTAATATTGCTGTTCGTATGCAGGCATCTTACAGCCTGCCTTTCCTTTTTAGAGAGAACCCTTTAGCGGCCAATAGTGGTATAAATTTCTGAACTTTTTCCATTCCGTTCTGACTCTAGCTACTGTACTTTCAGAGCACCCTCCCCCACTGCTGATTTTGTCACCCAGGTAATGGAAGGTGTCCACTATTTCTATAGAACCATCTGTGCAATGGAATGAGCTAGTATTCTGTGGGCACTTGCTGCTACTTATTGCACCAGAGCACCGGCCACATATAAAATCTATATTCTTAGTTAGCTTACCTGTGATCCCACTACATCTTTTATGCACCCATACTTTGCATTTGGGACATAAAATGGAGTTTCTGTCACTTCCTTTCCTACACACTGAGCATGGCTATTTCCCAGATGGGACCGGTGCCCTATTTTCCTTCCTACAAACTAGAACTTTAGTCTTAGTCCATGCTTCCATGTTTGGAATTTCTTCTCTAGTTCAGCCATTGATTCAGCTATGAGCGTTAGATCATCTGCATATAGGAGTTCCCATGGGCAGCCGGTCTTGAACTCCTCTGTTATAGCCTGAAGGGCAATAATAAATAGTAGGGGCCTAAGAACGGAGCCCTGATGAACACCAACTTTTACGCTAAACTCTTCACTATATTCGTTGTTAATTCTAACCTTGCTGACTGTTTCTTTATACATGGCTTGTATAGCTCTCACAAGCCATTCATCAACACCTAGTTTTCTAAGTGCCCACCAGATAATGGAGCGGGGGACTCTGTCAAAGGCTTTCTCCAAGTCAACAAAAGCTAAGTATAGGGGTTTACTTTTAGCTAGGTACTTCTCTTGTAGTTGTCGTACAATGAAAAGAGCGTCTGTAGTACTTTTACCTGACACAAACCCGAACTGCATTTCATCTAGATCAATTCGTTCTCTGATTAGTTGCGCTATTACTTTTTCTGTGACCTTCATGACCTGGTCGATTAATTTAATGCCTCTATAGTTACCCCTATCAAGAGCATCTCCTTTACCCTTGTAGCAGTTAATGATGATGATGCTATGCCAGTCCTTCGGAACGGCCTCATTCTGTATGACTTGGTTTACTATCTAGGTGACCATAGTGTGTCCCACCGTTCCAGATGCTTTCAGCATTTCAGCAACTATTTCCGAAGGTCCAGCTGCCTTACCCGTCTTCATATCTTTGATTGCCTTACTTATTATACTACCTTCAACT
Source organism: Eledone cirrhosa (assembly GCA_964016885.1). NCBI lineage: Eukaryota > Metazoa > Mollusca > Cephalopoda > Octopoda > Eledonidae > Eledone > Eledone cirrhosa. The sequence goes on from OZ024740.1 coordinate 159,677,796, forward strand.
AGCACTGCTGGTCCCTCTATTGGATCGATGTGGGGGAGACTGTCTTTCTCCCATTTATTCTCCTCATATAGTAGCCTTTCGTAGTGACACTTCCCAGCTACCTTCTTATCAGCATCAGTGATGGCAAGTACACCATCATCATTAAGGACACACTTCTCCCCGACAATATCACGGTTTTCCTTGACACATTGCCTAACAATCCTGAACACCTCACGTTTTTGGTCCTCGCATTGTAGAACATGCTTGAACTTTCTTTCCTCTGCTTCCCTTCTTGCGAAGTACACTTGTCTCCTAGCTTCTCTCCTGGCCACTTGATAGTCTTCTCTACTTCCCCCATCCAGCAATACTTTCCAAGCCTGCTTTTTGGCCTTAATTGACTCCTCCACCTTACTATTCCACCACCACGTTACTCTCCTCCTGCCTATAGTCCTGCTCCAGCCACAGACTTCATCTGCCGCCTTCAGCAGGTTAGCTTTCAGGAATTCCCACTGTTCCTCTATATTGTACGACTCTAATTGCTCTTCCTTACTGTCGAAAGCATCAAGTAATATGCTTTTAAATTTATTACTGGCTGTGGGGTCCTTTAGCTTCCATATTTTTCTCCTGAGGATAGTCCTCCTCTGTTGTCGAGTACGTCTTGTCCTGACTATGAGTCTATGTTGGGAGGTGCATTCTTCATGGGGGAGGGATTTAGTGTTTACAACAGACACTCTATCACGTCTTCTGGTAAGGATATAATCTATCTGACTGGCGTGTTCCCCTGATCTATAGGTGATCAAGTGATTGTCTCGTTTTTTGAAGTTAGTGTTACAGATAGTTAGGTTATTTGCGTCGCAGAATTCCAGGATTCTGGAGCCTTCCTCATTTCTAGTACCAAACCCATAGCCTCCATGGATTCTGTCATAGCCATCACAATGTTGTCCAATGTGACCATTTAGGTCGCCAGCAATAATTATGTAGTCACTGTCAGTTATTTGGGAGGTAGTGAGCATCAATGTCTTTTATAGCGCCAGGCAGTCCGGTTTGGGGTGCATATGCAGATATTACTGTCACAGTAGTTCTATTTAGGACAAGTCTTATTTTAATTATTCTGTCGTTCACTCTATTTACGTCTATTATCTTATCTACCCAGTTTTCTGCTAACATGATTCCTACCCCACCCAGCCCAATTTCATTTCCCACCCAGAAAAGCTTATAGCATCGTTTTTTACCCACAATGAATCTAGCAGACCCACCCCTCCACCTAGTCTCTTGGATACAGCAAACATCAACCTCCTTACGTTCAAGCATTTCTACAACCTCGTTAGAGCGACCTTTTAAGGTGCCTACATTCATGGTACCAACTCTGAAGTTTTGGATTGCGTTTGGTGGGTGGGAACGGTGGGGCGCGGGGAGGGGTGAGGGGATGGAGTTGGGGTTATGTTGGCCATCCGTGGCCGAAACTAAGAGGAGGAGTCCTTGTCTTTTTGTCCGGCAGCATGTGGTGAATTTGTCTTTATCTTTAGCATTGTCACTGAGTGTCCAGATTTTTCAGACTCTCCAGAATTCCATAGTCCATCCATCATATCGGCAAGCAACCAGAAGTGATAGCATAGGCCGCTAACTTATGATTGGTCCTAATAATAATGGTGGAGAGTGGGGCGGGTGGGAGGTGTATGGGGTAGTTTGCGAGAGGGTTTAAATGAAATCTTCGAATTTTGGGCATAATTGGAGAAGCATATAACAGTAATAATAAGCGAATAATGGGGTTTTAAAATACAAGAAAATTATTTAGAAACAACCAGACAGAATTATAGAATAGCATTGAGAGAGAGCAAAAGATTGGATTCTGGCCGATGATACGGATATATGAATGAATGGACCGATAGGCTGGAGAGAGATAAGAAGAATGGCATTTACATTACATTTCGCAGGGGACGACGAGGTCTGACCATTAATAAGCATTGACAAATTCTGAGATTCGTACCTCGTAACAGGTCTATTTATATTTGGTGAGAGAAGGGAGTGATTGAAAGGGTGAACTAGCTGGTGCGTAAAACGATATAGTGGGGGGGGGGGGTAAAGATTAAGAGGGACAATGAGGCCATTTTATAAATCCTAGAATTTTTATATATATATATATAAGAATGTAATCCAGCATTGACTTCTGATAATGCATAAACAATGTTAACCAAAATGACACAAAACTTGTCTTTGTGTCTATTTGTCCTGATTTATTTATTACACAATAAAGAAAACATTTGTAGTCATTCATTAAGAATGAACATGGAAATACAGAATCAAGAAACAACAAATCATGCACTAGCACGTGTATTAAAGCATATTCAAGAATTCTCATGCACGTTCCCACACAATAAACAATTCTTGTCAATATTTCTTTCATAAATAAAGCAATGGAATATAATAAAAATATGATTCAGATCTTTTAATGGGTTCCCCTCTACAGTTTTGTTGATCATATGAATCCAAATATTTATTTCAATCTTGTACTTATTATATTGATCACTATATTATTGGACAAAAACTAGAACACAGACATCTACGTGTGTGTGTGTGTGTCTGTGTGTGTGTGTATATATATATATATATATATATATACCTTTAATATAGAAATGTCTTCTACAGGACTAGAGGTGGTTCATTTGAAGGAAATTTCCTGATTATTTCCTTCTAATGAAACAGTTTTAGTCCTGTAGAAGCCATTTCTATAATAAATATTTATACTCTGCTATGTATTGAGTACCTTATTTACTGTGGTTACCTCCAATGAACCGGCACACACACCACTGATGCCCTTTTCATTGTGAAACAACTACAGGAGAAGAACCTTGCTAAAAGTAAGCCCCTCAACTTGGCATTTGTTGAACCTAAAGAAAGCATTTGACAGAGTCCCTGTTCCATATTCTGGCAGGTCCTTAGAAAATTAGGGTAGATGGATGGCTTCTGAGGGCAGTACAAGCCATGTACAGAGAAGCAGTCAGCAAGGTAATAATTAACAATGATTATAGAGTGGAATTTAGCATGCAAGTATGGTCCACCAGGGCTCTGTTCTTAGCCTTCTCTTGTTTATCCTCATCCTGTATACTATAATTAAAGTCTGGCTGCCCATGGGAACTCCTATATGCAAATGATTTAAACCACATAGTTGAATCTATGGCAGAATTAGAGAAAAAATCCAAACCAGGAAGCATAGCCTGAAAGCAAAATGTCTTAAAGTTAACTTGGCAAAAACTAAGGTCCTAGTAAGTAGAAAGGAAAACAGAGCCAGTGCACATGAAAGGAGTGGGTAGGAATTCCATTCTATGTCCCAATGCAAAATATGAATACACAAGAGATATAGTTGGATGTCAGGCAGGCTATCAAAAAACGTAGCCTTTATATGTGGTAAATGCACAGATGTAAACAGCAAGAGCTCATAAGAAACAAGCTCTATTAAAAGCACGGAGGGCTCTGTTGAAGTAGTCGATAGCTTCTGTTACCTGGGTGACCAAATTAACAATGAGAATGGGTGTTTTCCAACCATCTTGCTTAGGGTCTACCCCTGGGTCTCTTGTCAGTTGGTTTTTGCATGTAAAATCTATCAAGCGATTCTTTTCTGAGACATTATAACCACATGTCCATAGTATCAGAGCTGTGATCTCTCATTTTGAAGAAATAACAGCTCTACCTGGAGTGACTTTCTGATCTCTGAGCTATGCATCCCCAATTTTTCAATGATGCCCACTCAGATTTAGAAAACTGAGTTTAAAAAATAAATGTTCTGAAATACATTCCTTAGATTAGCATGCCTACCAGAATATTCTGAAAACATCCAACCCCATTCCAAGCAATGAATCCTTGCAGTAGAACTGCAGTGTGGGACTGATAAATTAAATTAAATATACTATGGGGTTGATTTCATATTATTACTATAAAAGATGTGAATGGAATTATAACAAATTATTCATCAACATTGTTGTTCTTTTTTCTCCTTTTCTAGCCACAAATTCTGTAAAATCTTCTTTTTATTCCCCCCCCCCTCCACCACCAACAACAACAGCTATACCAATAAAACCACTATCATAACAACAATTACCAACAACAAAATCAACAGCAGCAGCAACACCACCACCACCACTAGCACCACCACTACTACTACCACTGATAACATCAATAACACCACCACCAACAACACCACCACCACCACCACCAACAACAACAACAACAAAAACACTGATATCTGCCAAATCTTCAAAGCGAACAGCAATTTGATTATTTACATTTTAGATTACAATTATTGTATGTAGCAGAAGTAGCTGTAGCAGTAGTATAGTGGTGGTGGAGGCAGGGTGGGGGTTTTCAGCCTTTTTCTTACTTTTTTCTTCTGTTTTCTTTGCTTCTGTAAGTATTTATTTTAGTAGTTCATTGTAGTTGTGGCTGCTGTTGTTGTTGTTGCTTTTGTTGTTATAGCTTTCTACATTTTAGTTTACTTTGTTGTTATTGTAGTTTTTGTTAATGCTGTTGTTTCACCCCAGTTCAAACTCTGACTGAATGAGCAAAACTACAATCAAAGGGATTTCAAGCATGACTATCATGCCTCTTTAGTGGATATCAGGAACTACCTTATCCATTGTGTCCTTTTCCTAGATGATAGGTAAGATCTGATTTGAGGCAAAATTTGGCTGCTATTTCTAGCAGCTGGGTGCTCTCTCTCACTCTTATTATTGATAATATTGTTATTGCTCCTATATCTTTTGTTGTTGTTGATGTGAATATTGGAACAGGTGTATAGTATATTCTATATAATATATTCTAGTATTTTTCTGGATCAATCATTGGACCGTGTCCCAGCAGGGACACTATCTTTAAAAAATGTTATTCTCTCATATCAACACCAGTGCATACTTCATTCTGGGATTTATTTGATCAATTTCTATTTGTTGAGTCTCTAGCCTATGTGACATAAAGGGATACACTATGACACCAGTTTTTAGGCCCAGTAAATATTGAATACAGGCATTTATGTTTGTAGGTGTGTATATATGTTTTGACAAGTGACTTGAATAATGTTGGATGACACCAGGAAGGATTCTACTCTGTGCATGGAGATTATGGATCCGGGTGAGAAATGAAAAATGTTCAAGACTCTTGGAGTTCTGTGATGTAAATAACTTGACAATATGTAACACAAACTTTAGGAAACCAATCAGAGAAAAGAGACGTTAAATGCTGCTACTGATATATATATTACCCAACAATTTAGCTGTAGATATGAATTGCAATGTCACTGGTGCCAAGCTGTATCAGCATTTACCTTTCCCTTGGATAACATCTGTGGCATGGAGAGCGTGGAGAGAGGAGACTGGTATGCATGTGTGGCTGCTGGTCTTCCACAAACAATCTTGCTTGGACTTGTGCCTTGGAAGGGAACCTCTTAGGTGCAAATCCCATGGTCATTCGTCACAGAAGAGGGTCTCTTTTACCCAACACTTGAACAGAGTACCATTGTTTTATCATGTTAATCATATCTTAATTAGAGTTAAAAGCTTACCATGACTGAAAACATGATTCCTCAAATCCAACAGACTTTCAATATCTCTGTTCAGTTACATTACCTGAATGAGTGTGTAATATCATTATGAAGTAAATTTACAGTTTTTCAATAGATTGTTGCATGTAACATTAGAAACCCCACCTCCAGCTACACACACACACATATATTCTGCTTTCTATTTTTACCTTATCCATAACAGACTATATTTTTCAGTATGGTGAGGATTCATTGATTTAACAATTTTGGAAGCAAATACATGTACACAGACATACACAGGGTTGGATTTAGACCTTGGGGTGGGAGCACTTCATGTTTTTGCGGGCTCTCATAAACAAAAGAAATTAGAATACACAGCACCCCCTCCCCCAATTTTACATATCAAAGTTAGCTTGGCGCAAGTAATTGGAATTGATTTTTATATATACAGCTATTAAATTCAAAAATTCTAACCATCGTAAAACTAAAAACCCAACTGAGGGCACATATAAATTGCTTCGGCTGTCGCTAATGAGCCCCCCCCCCCCCCCCCCCCACTGCCACACACACTGAAGGGTGCCCAGACCCATTGCCCTATTTGCTCCCCATTAAATCTGGCCCTGGACACACTCACACTCACATATTCACATATACAAACAACGGGATTCCACAGAGTTTCCATTTGTCAAATTCACTCACAAGCTATTGATTGATCAACTCAAGACTATAGCAGAAACACTTGCTCAAAGTTATACTTGGCATGACTGCACCTGAAAACCACATACTCTAGAAGCAAACTTCTAAACAACACATCCCTATTTTATTCTATGCTTTACCTTCTAACAATATAATCAGCATTATATATATAGTCATTATTATTTTCTTTTTTCTCATCTTTTATTCAATCATCTTTTTAATCCAATTATTTCTTTAAAAACTATTTGACGAATATATTTTTGTTATTTGGCTTCTTTTTTATCTTTCTTTTCTACATATTCCCTATTTAATGTTTTCTTTCTTTATTCATATTTAATGTAATTTACAAGCTAGTTGCTTATTTCTTAATGAATTGATGCTTTTACTTAATTAATTCAAACAATGTCGCTTCTTGAAGATTTTCATTGAGATTACAGAGTGAGTGTAAGGAATGAAAAGGAAAAGAAAACAAAGACAAAATTTAGATTCACTGGTTTGATAATTCTGCAAATTGTGATACGCTGTATGGTTCGTTGCATACAGTATTTTATCAACTCATTCTACTATGATGATCTTCTCAAGTGCTATTCGTTACTTAACACTCAAATTAAATGGAAGTTCTCTTTTACTCCAATCAGTCCCAAGAGAGTTGTCAATTACCCTTGGTTTTTCAGGCATGAAATTAAATCAGATCTAATCTCTCCTTAGCTCCGATGACTCCCGAGAGAGTCAAGGATGAGATCTGATTTTCTACATCATATCAAAAGTCATTTTAGCTCCATTGAGTCCCAAGAGAGTCAGAGATTCACTCTGGGTTTTTAGGCACAAAATGAAATAATATGAAAGATATCTTTTCCCCCAATGAATCCTATAACAGTAAGAGAATTAGCACTGGTTTTCCCCACATAAATCAAATTAAATCAGATGTCTCTTAAGCTTCAATAAATCCCAAGACAGTCAGAGAATTAGTGCAAGTCCCCACCCATAAACCAAATTTAATTAAAGGTTTCTTAAGCTCCAATAAATCTCAAGACGGGAAATTAGCATTAATTCTCAAAGTATTAAAACAAATCAGATCAAATGTCTCTTTAGTTTCAATTGATACCAAGAGAGTCATAGCATTAGCACACTTTTTCTAGGCATTATTCAAATCAAGTGAAAAGTCTCCTTCACTTCAATGTATCCTACGAGGGTAAAGGTTTAGCTTTGGTTTACACACCTGAAGTGAAATTAAATCAAATGTCTTATTAGCTCCAGTGTGACCCCAAAGATTTAGGGATTAGACCTGTTTTTTAAGATGTGAAATAAAAAAGAAATATATTCTAGAATGGAGCAGATGATCCCTTATTGCCAGTAACTCTCCCAAATGTTCTAGTATCAATTCTCAACAGTTCAATGAATTGAAGAAATATAAAATAGAGAATTCAGCTCCAGAAAATATATCAAATGCTTCCACTAAAATTGGGCTAAAACCTTTTTTTTTTATGAGTGAAACTGAGTAGAAAAAAAAGCCTGTCAGATAGACTGTTCCTATAATTCAAAGGACCAGTCTTGTCGCACACTGTCATGCTGAATTTTCTTAGAATTACATTAAGTGTATACGTGTCTGTGAAATGCTCAGCCACTTTCATATTAATTTCATGAGCAGGCCATTCCATTGGTTGGACTGCTGCATCACTCGTCATCAAAACTGCAAAAAGTTTGTTCCATTTATCAATTCTGAAAGGATGAAAAGGGAAGTTGATCTCTGGAGGACTTCAATTCATAATACAAAGATCACGAACAACTATTGCAACACATTTTCTCTATGCTCTGATGATTCTGTCAACTGACTGCCATAAAAGTAAATATTCTAAACCATTAATAAATATATCATGTGGTGAACCTCTGTCAATTTTGATAAGAAACCAGTTATCTAAACACTGGATCAGCTTTCTTGTGAAATTGACATGCAAGTGGCTGAGCTTTCAACAAACATGTGCATCCTTAATGTAGTTCTGAGAGAAATTCTGCATGAAACATGTAATAAGGCAAGTCCTTTGTATTACCGATGCAACTCATTTTTGACAGTTGAGTGGACTAGAGCAATATGTGAATTGAACTCAAAACTTCATAATCATGAGCTCAACACCTTAACCACTAAGCCATATGCTTAAAAAAAACTAAATATTACTCATTAACTTTATTTTTAAAAAATATAATTCAAACTCAAATATACTTAAATAATTGAGACTCAAATATATTTAAATCAACATTTCTGATTGTTGGACTTGAAGAGGTGAACTGTTCTGTATGTATGGACTCATAAATACTCTTGGAGTTATAGGGGCACACTGTAGTGACATACATCTTGGGCATTTTAAACCTGGTAGAGCCCATCTCCTCTCTATGTTTATGAGGCAGTTAGAAAGAGGTCGAGAGAAAACATTGATCCAAGTACTGGAATGGTTTTTGTTTTATCCATCTTCAAAAGATGAAAAGTAAAGTTGGCCTTGGTGGGACTTGAACTCAAAGAGCACAGAGAGTCAGAACAAGTACCACAAAGCGTTCTATCCAGTTTTCTAATGACCCAACCAATTCCCCAACTAGAAGTTTTTGTGTATTTCCTCAATATTTATATATTTTATTCTATCTTAATATTTTGAACAGAAAATATAGTTATTGTTCACATACCACATATGATCTGATACAGTTTGGATGTCCATTTGTTGAATTATGTAATTATCATTGTTTTCGTGTCAGCTTTTCCATGCTGGTATGAATTAAGAGGGGCATTTTGTAGCAAATTTTTACCATTAAATGCTCTTCCTGACATCGACCATTTTAATTCTCTCTCACAAAATGCAAGGATAAAGTAACATCATCATTTAACATCTATTTTCCATGCTAGTTGCGATGAGGCAAGTTGGGTCAGGTGACCTTGTCTTGCTCATACAGAACTGTTCTGGCTTGGTTTCTACAGCTGGATTCCCTTCCGAACACCATCCACATTTACAGTGAATGGTGGGTGGTTTTTGTCATGACACCTACACAACCATTTTATAGTGTGGTCTGTGTGCTTTTTGTTGTGATGCCTACACAGCCACTGTATAGTATGGGATGGGTGCTTTTTGTCATGATACCAACACAACCACTTTACAGTGTGGGCTGGTCGTTTTTTGTCGTGGCACCAAAACAACTACTTTAGAGTATGGACTGGGGAATGGTAGTAAAGGTGTTGGAGAAAGTATATTCATCAAAATTAAAAAATAAAGACATACTTTTTACTTGGTTTTAGAAATGCTTCTTTTTATTTAGTATACATAATTCATTCCTAATCAGGTATGAAACTCATTATCTGATCATTGTAAGTTTCAACACGGTATGTTTACACGGTAAACATTTAGGAAGCCGTCGCTATGCAAAAAAAACACCAGGGCTAAAGCCCTTTGGTGGCGTCCAGCAGAAGCAAGGGGGACAATCGTCGATACATTTCAGACTTAACTGGTCTTCATCAGGACGATCCCTCCCATGCTTGCAACTGCTGGACTTAAAAACGGTCGAGAATATATTGTTTTTTCGTCTGTGTAAATGAGGTGATTAATCTCACTTGCATATGAGGCTGGATAAGTTGACTCAACTTATAATATAATAGAAATAGAATTCAGCTTCAAGCATAGCTGTATACACTTATGTATAGATATTTCGTATTTCTAAAGAAACACGGTATGTTTACAGGGTAATCTTTTCCGAAGCCTCAATGTTTTTTGCATAGCTATGGCTCCCTAAAACCTATTTCTATTATATAAATATATATATATATATATATACTAGCAGCAGGACCCGGTGTTGCACGGGGTAGGAAACGTGAAATAGCAACAAGAATATGCAAAGATTGAGGAATGTAGCTGTGTACTTTTTGAATTCCCTTATTCTCAGGGAATGATTGTTCATTTACTGGAAACGTAGAACACCAGCAGGCCCGAATTGTAAAACATCTGCATGCATGTGCAAAATCTGAAGAAAATCAGCAGGATACTCTTTAAGCGTACTAAATCTTTGAGTATGATTTTTCTTCCATTTGGAGAAAATTGGTGAGCTACTTTTCGAGTTTTATAGATTCGCACCCAGTCATCCGGACGGACATCATGAATTATGTCTATTGCATGCATACTATACAGAGTAAAGCCGGCAATGTTTGAGTAAGACATGTCATGCAACCGCACAGCATGTTGGGCCTTCCCCGCAGGAGACCATAGCCTCTTCGTAAATCTACCCAATCTGATATAGACCGAACTGTTATATCAGATGCCGAACGCTTCGTAGTTACTATTGGGGTCACCATCAACAGGGCGCCGACAAACATTTTAAGGTCCTCCTCATTTCCTTAATCCTCCGAAAATGGTCCTGCTTAAAAGTAAGTAAGTGTTGTGTCCTCTGTTAAATAAACCAAATTTTTAACGAAATATTATACGCTACTTACAATATTTAAGTAGCGTTTATATTAACAATGAAAATGGCATGTAATGCCCAATGCTAATTCGTAACTTTCCTAGAAACCATTAATGGAATCGGACATTTTTTTGTCCACAGCAATGGTAGGGGACTAATGTGAGCTGCAAATTTTGAGGAAATCGGTTATATTATCTTTAAGTTACGCCTCAAAAAAGCTTAAAAATGCCTTTAAAATGCGGTTTTTCGACTAATATGGGCTCTAGCGCAGAAAAAGTTAAAATTTTTGAGCCCATTGCACTTCAAGAAATATAAGTAATGCATGTGTAAAGTTTGAAAAAAATAGGTCAGGTACTTCTCGAGTTTTAAGGATTCACAGACAGACAGACATCCTCTGTTTTATATATATAGACTAGCAGAAAACCACCCGGTGGGCGGTTTTCTGCTAGCAAATCTAGTGTATATACTGATATTGTTGAGATTTGGATGAGAAATGTTTTCGGCACCACATGTTCACCGTCTCTCGGTGTGTCTTTTATGCATGTATAAATATATATGTTATCTATACGGTGAAATCTTTGAAATAAATATATGTTAAAACGAAAAAGGAGAAAAAGAGATTAGTGACGGAAATATAAACGTTATGATACATAAACGTTATGATATAACGATGGAAATATATCTTCAAATGGTCCTTGGCATGGTGTCAAGTCAGAACCGCCTTGAACTGGTTACTTCTGGCTTGTGCAAGGTGTCTCTATAGGAACCAGCGATTCCCTCAGCCTCAGTGACCAAAGTCAGTGGAGAGGGGAAGGTAATGTTTCTATAGCGACAGTGTTTCTCTTGGTAGTACCAAAGAGGAGAAAGGAATGGGAAGGTAATATTTCTGTAGCACCTACATTTGAGTTTTAGGGAAGAGCAGACAGACAGACAGACAGACAAACAGAGAAATGCCCATATATTTCTGTGTGTGTATATATATATATATATATATATTACACACACAGAAATGTATATATATTTCTGTGTGTATATATATATATTACACACACAGAAATGTATATATATTTCTTAGAACAAAATTATTATTAATGTTTTGCTGTTCATAACAATTGGAATTGAAAAATTACTTTTGAAATTATTAGTTATTTTACTAATGCTTAGATATGTAAAAATGAAGCAATGTTTCTTATATTTGTTTCTACTTTTGGCACAAGGCCAGCAATTATCCAGTACATTACTGGTATTTTATTTTATCGACCCCGTGAGGATGAAAGGCAAAGTTAATCTCGGTGGTATTTTAACTCAGACCGTAAAGGGACGTAATTCCATGCTATGAAGCATGGTGTCCGACTCTCTGCAGATTCTGCCAATCCACCGCCCTAATGTCTGTACGTAATGAGGGAGTGAGAGGGGAGAGAAAGAAAGGCAGAGGTGAAGTGAAGAAGTGACTCTCCCCTCCTCCTCCTCCCCCATCTCCCCATTCGTCACAGCGATAGAGGGGAGGAATGTTAGTGTGTTACAAAGAGAAAGAGTGAGAGTGAGAGAAACAGACAGACTAAAAGAGAGGGATAGCTGGAGAGAGAGAGAGATAGCAACCACGCGCGCACATGTTTCCACTGTCGGACAGACAGATAGAGAAATTGCTGGTTATATATTATAAGGAGTTATATATAATCATCATCATCATCATTTTAACATCTACTTTCCTGTCTAGCAAGGGTTATATATGTATATATATTTTTGGTTTCATCGTTTGCTTGGTGTTAATGTTTATTTTACAAATTTACAGAACATCTAATTTTATTTGTTTATCTATTTACATTGTTAAAGTGACAGTCAGGAATTTCTTTTAATTCATCAAATACACATCAAACAATTCTGTGTTGTATGAGGTGAAACTTGGTGATATATATGTATATATATATATATATATATATATATATATATATATATATATATATATATGTGTGTGTGTGTGTGTGTGTGTGTGTGTGTGTGTGTGTGTGTGTGTGTGTGTGTGTGTGTGTGTATGTGTGTGTGTGTGTATATGTGTGTGTGTGTGTATATATATGTGTGTGTGTGTGTGTGTATATATATGTGTGTGTGAGTGTGTGTGTATATATATATGTGTGTGTGTGTGTATATATATATATGTGTGTGTATATATATGTGTGTGTGTGTATATATATATATGTGTGTGTGTGTGTGTATATATATATGCGTGTGTGTGTGTGTATATATATATATATGTGTGTATGTGTGTGTGTGTGAATATATATATATATGTGTGTGTGTGTGTGTGTGTGTGTATATATATGTGTGTGTGTGTATATATATCTATATATATAAAACAGAGGATGTCTGTCTGTGTGTCTGTTTCCCTAAAACTCGAGAAGTACCCAACCGTTTTTTTTTCAAACTTTATACATGTAACCTGTATGGCACCGGAAGTGTTTTGAGCAAAAATAATTTCAAATTATTCTGATCTAGGGATCGAATTAGTGAAGTGGCCAATGTCTGTACATAATTGTTTCTACTTTAGGCACAAGGCCAGCAATTACCCAGTGCATTACTGGTACTTTATTTTATCGACCCCGTAAGGATGAAAGGCAAAGTCAACCTCGGCGGGATTTGAACTCAATGTCTGTACATAATGAGGGAGTGAGAGGGGAGAGAAAGAAACGGAGAGGCGAAGTGAAGAAGTGGCTCTCTACTCCTCCTTCTCCCCATTCGTCACAGCTTTCGATAGAGGGGAGAAATGTGAACGAGTTACAGAGAGAAAGCGTGAGAGTGAAAGAAACAGACAGACTAAAAGAGGGGGATAGCGGGAGAGAGAGAGTGACAGACGCCGTCTTTTGAGAGTTGTATGCGTCAAAGATACATGACAGTGGAATAACTATTGCGTGTGTATGTGTGAGTTTGTGTGCGTTTGCATGCGTGAGTGTGTATGTGTGCGTGAGTGATTATAAACTCTCTCACATGGTCTGATGGAATTAACCCTTTAACATTTACATTACTCTATATATACTATATTATTTTCATGGTAAAGGCTTTATCTCACGTAATATAAAAATCTCATAGATTTAATATTATTTATTTTGAGAACAATACCTTAACCCTTTAGTATTAATGTGAGTGAGTTATAAAGAGAAATAGTGAGAGTGAAAGAAATAGACAGACTAAAAGAGGGGTATAGCGAGAGAGAGAGACGCTGGAAGAGGGGAAGGAAAGCTATATGTCTTGCTGTCTGCATTACAATACATATATATACACACACACACTGATCGCGTCATACTGACGTAATGCAGACAGCCAGACATACAGACAGATAGTATAAGGGATGCAACGTTATATCTATGTATCTATCTAAAAAGAAAGACTAAGAATTATAGAGAAAGATCGCTAAATCGTCTAATGCGGTCCCTATGGCATTGAAAATTTGAAATATTCTTTGCTCAAAACACTCACAGGACCATAAGTATTACATGTGTAAAGCTTGAGAACAATCGGTTGGGTGGTTCTCAAGTTTTAGTGAGCTGACAGATAGACATACTCTGTTTTAGATATATAGATACATATATAATTATATATTCATGTACAGATATTTTTGCATACACAATAACAAAATATAAATAAACGTATTTATTTCACGAGGCTCAATAAGGATAAATATATATCAAATATAAAAGAACCCGAGAGCAAATCCTGAGTAACGCCGGGCCATTCTGCTAGTATATATATATATGTGTCATCATCATCATCATCTTCGTTTAACGTCCATTTTCCACGCTAGCATGGGTTATATATATATATGTGTGTATATATATAGATAGATATATATATATGTGTGTGTATATATATATGTGTGTATATATATATGTGTGTGTATATATATATGTGTGTATATATATATATGTGTGTATATATATATATGCGTGTATATATATATGTGTGTGTATATATTTATATATGTGTGTGTATATATATATATATATATGTGTGTATATATATATATATATGTGTATATATATTTATATATATATATATGTGTGTGTATATATATATATGTGTATATATATATATATGTGTGTATATATATATATATGTGTGTATATATATATATATGTGTGTATATATATATATATATATATGTATGTATATATATATATATATATATATATGTGTGTGTATATATATATATATATATATATATATATATATATATATATATATATATATATATATATATATACATATATATATATATATATATATATATATATATATATATATATATATATATATATATAATTGTTTCTACTTTAGGCAAAAGGCCAGCAAATACCCAGTGCATTACTGGTACTTTGTGTGTGTGTGTGTATATATATGTCATCATCATCATCATCGTTTAACGTCCATCTTCCACGCTTGCATGGGTTTGGACGGGAATTTTCCCAACTTGAGACAAGATTGGTTGACTTGCTTGTATAGGTCTGTCAAGCGGGTTTTTTACGGCTGGATGCCCTTCCTAACACCAACCACGTTTACAGTGTGGACTGGGAGGTTTTTACCGCGTTACCTACACGGCCACATTACAGCGTGGACTGTGTGTTTTTTTGTCGTGACACCTACACGGCCTCATTTGTTTCGGCCTGGATGTTGTGGTACCAACATAACTTTACATTGAAAGCGGTGGTGTGGATGGGGTGGGGGTAGTGGGGCGAGGGTGTATTTTTGTTAGAGGTGCCTACTGACTGTAGGTTTCACTTTGTATTTAGGCAAGGCGGTCCAGTGACATTGTCTTGGAGAGGTGTAAGTGTGTGAGGTCGGAATTTATCAAGTCGTCCCAGGTTTTTCTGGGTCTGCCTACTCAGTGGCTATCGTCTATTTTTATCGCCCTGCACTTTTTTATACAGCTGTCGTCTTTCATGCGCATCACGTGACCGTACCAACGTAGTCATCTCTCGAGTAAACAACATCTGATCCCTCTTATTCCTAATTTCTCCCTTAGTTCGTTTATGCTTTGCCGTTCACGTATATTACTATTACACATCCAGCGGAGCATGCAAGTTTCGTTCCTCTCCAGTCTGCATATATCCTCTGCACACAATGCCCAAGTCTCACTGCCATGTAACATTGCTGTTCGTATGCAGGCATCATACAGCCTGCCTTTCATTTTTAGAGAGAACCCTTTAGCGGCCAATAGTGGTATAAGCTCTCTGAACTTTTTCCATCCCGTTCTGACTCTAGCTACTTTACTTTCAGAGCACCCTCCACCACTGCTGATTTTGTCACCCAGGTAACGGAAGCTGTCTACTATTTCTATAGAACCATCTGTGCAATGGAATGAGCTAGTATTCTGTGGGCACTTGCTGCTACATATTGCACCTGAGCACCGGCCACATATAACATCTATATTCTTAGTTAGCTTACCTGTGCGCCCACTACATCTTTTATGCACCCATACTTTGCATTTTGGACATAAAATGGAGTTTCTGCCTACTCCTTTCCTACACACTGAGCATGGCTATTTCCCAGTAGTGAAGTGGTTTGGCAGTTACTAGGCAACAACTATATATATATATATATATATATATATATATATATATATATATATATATATATAGGTGTCATTAGAAGGAATTGTGATGTCTTTCAGTGAGGATGTATTGCTGAAAATCTCCATTGCATACCGTGCTAGCGCATGACTTGAAAGGAGCAAATAGGTTATTATGTGAGTATCTTCTGATTACTAGTAGTGACGCCGGTCGAAGCCCTCAATGCTGTCATGGGATCCATGTTTCATTGAGTTGTGCTCCAGTTTTAAGGCGGCTGTAGTTTGCAGAGTGTATATATAATATAATATAATGTTAATGATTGATTTTGTGAACAGCCACAGTGAGTATGTAAGAAATAAAATTACATAAATTCTAATGTATTTACAACTATTTCATTGTTATACCAATACACCGGAGTAAACAAACTTCTATGTATACTTCATCTAGTACTCAATCCTGTGTACATTAGTGTCAGTTGACCGATAACTAATAATGGATTAACAAACACAAAATATACCAATATATATATATATATATCATCATCATCATCACCGTTTTACATCCGTTCTTCCACGCTAGCATGGGTTAGACGGGTTGTCCTGTTGTGGGCGGTGCCTGGTCGGCTGACCTTGTCTTGTTCATACAGGAACTGATTCTTTATATATATATATATATATATATATATATATATATATATATATATATATATATATAAAGATGCTGAGGTTACATTAATCATTTAATCATTATAATTATTTCCACGGTTCTCCATGCAATCAAGAAGTCCTTCCTGCATTTGTTGTTGTTATGAGAACGGTATCCTCAGATGAAATCCGATTTATTTGATATGTCGCCGGCAGAAAATAACACACCTTTTTGCTTGTGGGCCTAGCAGACATGAGTTCCTGAAAGGGTCTCCCAACCATGTGTTTGCTATCAACGTGTCAATTAGTGAAAAGAGGATTCACGTATCCCCCACGGAGTTGAGGTCGTAAATTAGCAGACAGGTAACCTCTCAAGTATGCTGATCTGTATCAAAAGAAAAAACGAAAAACTGTGTAGCCAGAGCCCAGTAGATAGTGGAAGTAATAAATGGAGCTCTGAGTACTACCTCATTACAACACTAGTTTGTTTATATATATGTCTATATATGTATGTAACTTCATGGTTAGGGTGATCAGCTCATGGTCATAAGGTAGGAAGTTTGATTCTCAGCAGCACATTTAGTCCTTTGGCATGTTGCTTTATTTTACATTCCTTCAATCCACACAGCTGGAAAAATGAGTTGTGTTTGTAATTCAAAGAGCAAGCCTTGTCATATATTTGCATTCTGAATCTACTTGAAAACTACATGATGAGTACACATGTCTTTGGTATGTTCACCTGCTTACACATTAATTCACAAGCAGGGTATTCCATTACTAGAACAACTTCAGCACTTATTGTCAGAAATGACAAATGTCCAACAAAGAGAGAGAGAGAGAGAGAGAGAGAGAGAGAGAGAGAGAGAGAGAGAGAGAGAGAGAGAGAGGCATACATAGAAGTATCCATTCTGAAATTTTGTCTGTACTTTCATAGAAACGAGAAGGTCCTTTTCTAAGTGAAAAAGGAGATTTGTTAAGTGTGCTAAATTCCACTATGCAAGTGTCCCTTGAATAAATATGAAATATATAAAATCATGACAGGTCCTTGGCTGATTTAAATGATGAACATTGTGTTGTTTGTTCAACTGTATTTCCTACTTGTTAAATTAACATATAAGTGGCTGAGTATTCCACACCTCTATGTACCCTTAACATAATTTCTAGGCAGAATAAACATTACGCTGTAAGTGATAAGGGTTGAGCATTGAATTATATTATAGATACAATCCATATAATGAGCTTACATAGAGCTTCTGTTTATGCAAGTTTACTGTGAAGGCTCAGATCAACTTCAAGGCTATGGTAAAATCTATATATAAATTTGAGCCACTTCTGTCCAACCGTCAAACAATGTGTGTGTGTGTTTGTGAATGTATGTGTGTAAAAGGAAAAAAGGGGATGGTGTAAAAACTATAGCAAAAAAGTGGCTGGCGTTCCATTTACTATGCTCTGTGAGATTGCATTTGTGTGTGAATGTATGTATGTTTGTGTGAATGTATGTGTACTTGTGTGATTGTATGTCTGTGATTGTGTATTTTTGTGTCTGTGTTTGCATGCATATACTTATATACTCATACATATAAATGTATGCATATGCACATACGCACATGCACATACATATACACATATGTGTCAGCATGTTGAGAAAAATCCTAGTAAAAATAAAAAGTTGAAACAAAAGGACACTTGCTTAACCCTTTAACATTTACATTACTCTATATTTACTATTGTATTTTCAGGGTAAAGGCTTTAACTCGCATATTATCTTGCATAATATCGAATCTATGAGATTTTGATATTATTTATTTTGAGAACAATATCTTAACTTCAGTATGAGTGGCAGTTACAGCCAGTTTGAATAGAAAGAAATGAGACAATTCTGGCAGGATACGGCCGGTTTAAATGTTAAAGGGTTAAGAGGCTGCACATTGGGATTGAAATCAGAGACTCATGACTGTGAAGCAAACTTCTTAACCATTCAGCCATGCCAGCATCCACAATAAAATATAAAGAATCATCATTATCATTGTTTTATGTTCACCCTCCATATTTGGGTTTTATGTTCAACTTTATAGCAGTTAGTCAGACACACACTCACATACACATTTATATGAGCATGTGTGTGTGTATTCTTGATAGCAGGGAAATGGTCATTAAATGATGATGATTATAATGTGCATGTGTGTGTGTGTATATATATATTTATATATCTATATATCTATATGTGTGTGTGTGTGTATGTATGTGTGTATATATATATATATGTGTGGATGTATGTGTATATATATATATATGTGTGTATATGTATGTGTGTATATATATATATATATATATGTGTGTGTATATGTATGTGTGTGTATGTATGTGTGTGTATATATGTGTGTGTAGATATATATGTGTGTGTGAGTGTGTGCATGTGTCTCACTACATTTATTCCAAACATTATATCTCTCATATGTATATCTTTAATTGCATCTCATTTATCTATGTATATTTGTTATTTGTGTTGTTATTTCTTGCCTCCCAGTTGGTGTAGTACGAAAAGTTTTGTCCGACAAAAGAGTGTTGCGGATGACAAACCAAACCAATCGATATAGACATAACTGCCAAAAATGGTGGCTAAGAGATTCTGTTTACAGTTGTATTCCACCAATTAGTTTGTGTATTGCCAATGTTCCGACCCTAAAGGTCATCGGCAATCAGCAATGGTTATACAGTACATAACATAGCTTATTTGATACTTGAGAAAAACATTTTTGTTTTTTCTTCTGTCGTATGTCAGAGGTCAAACATTGTTACACACACATTGTGTTGTTTTAGGAATCACCTTTGTTATTATTATTAATATTACTAGTGGTCCAGTGCTGTCAAAAATGATGACAGTAGTGTTGAATGTATTTAGTTTTGGGAGTCTAGGATTGGTATACCACATGTACAAGGATTGCTGGATATATGAACTATCATACAAACCAGAAAATTTGTGCATTGATAAATTTATGTTTTGCATAAGAGAAACCCGATAGTTTATTTTGATTATTGACATGTGGAAGTGATTAATGACTAAAATTATATTTTGGTAATTTATTTCAAGGATATAATTACATAAATGCTCAGTATACATGTACAAATGACATATAGGACTAAATGTATGAATAACTTTGGAGAAATAACTTTTCCCAAGGATAAATGTAGGATGACTAAATAGTGAACTTCTTATTGAAGCAATATAACTGATATTGGAAATGAATTGTATTAATGTGTATATGTTTGTGTATGAAGGGGCATAAAGTAGTAGTTAGAGCATTGGGCTTTCAATTGTGAGGTTGCGAGTTTGCTTCTTGGACTGGCGTTGTGTCCTTGAGCAAGATACTTTATTTCATGTTGCTCTAGTTCGCTTAGCTGTAGGAATAAGTTGTGATAACACTGATGCCAAGCTATATTGGCCATTACCTTTCCCTTGGACAACATCAGTGGTGTGTAGAGATGGGACCAGTATGCATGGGCAACTGCTGGTTTTCCACAAACAAACTTGCCCAGACTTGTGTCTTGAAGGAGAACTTTCTAGGTGTTAATCCCATGGTCATTCATGACTGAAGGGGGTTTTTATATTTCTATGTTTGTGCATGTACATTTTAATGATTTACCAATGGAGATATATAAATAAATATAGAAGCACACATGGCATATTAGTGCGGTTTATTATAAATATCATTTTATTACAGTGTTGATAATTTATGCACCAGAGTATTTAGTCATCTGTCAAGTCACAACAAGGACCTCAGACAGATAATAGTTTCCTTGAAATTTGCCCAGTACCTAGCAAGGTTGATGTTTGTATGACAACAATCTTGACTGATTCCAAACCTCTTTAAGAAGTCTTGAAGTCTCAATGGGATTGAACTTAACCCTCACACTGATGTTAAGATATGGTTCTCAAAATAAATATCAAAATCTCATAGATTCACTATTATGTAAGATCGTCATGTGAGGTAGAGGCTTTATCGTCAAAATATAATAGTAAATATAGAGTAATATAAATATTAAAGGATTAATGCCTTGTTCACCACTGGTATCACTTTCTCATTATTCTCTTGCATTCCAGACAATTTTGCCATCTTCACTTTTAATTCGGAATACTTGGTGATTTTTATTTGTAATATTTATGTCATTTGCTATTGCAATGTCAATGATCTATCGGTATTTGTTTTCCTTATTCAATATAAAAATATCTGGTCAGCGATGCTCTCTTACACTGTCAGTTTGGAAATCATAATCCTAGAATATTGTTGCTTTTTGATCTTCCTGCATTACGTTACAAGTCGCATGTTCATACCAATTCTTTGTTATTTCATACACATATTTGTGACACAAAAACCAATAAAAGTACAAGCACTCTTTATCATGAAGGTGCTTGTATTCTTTTTGTGCAAGGCACTCACATCCACTTACCAAGTGGATTATATTTACTATATTCTCTTCACAACATCTGCATTTCCTGGTCTCAAAAGTTTTGTAGATGCTGTACTTGTACTGCAATTATAAGGCTTTCAATGGTATGCTTCAGATTGCCTTGTTTAAGCCACAGCCACAATGTTACTTTATCTTTGATATCTTGTGTATCTCTTTTAAATTGACCTCACATTCTCATTCATAGATCTCATTTTCTCTTCCCTTTAACTTTATGGTTACTGTTTTGGTTATTAATGTTATTATTATTTGGTTGTTTGAATTTTGCTTTGTGTTTAAACAAGCTGACTCCAAGTCTCACCCAGATACCTCAATAGATAGCAAGTTATAAGTTCACGTGGGCATTATGACTAGGATGGCAGATAATTACCATGTTTTGGGGAAAACATGAAATTCTATTTAATTTTTAATGTGATGCCGTCATTGTGATGTTTTGTACTTCTCAAGTATGTCTTGCTGATGTGTCATGTTGTACAGAATGTTAAGAGTTTAGAAAGACATTTAAGATTTATTCAAGGTTAAAATCTGCCCTATCTAATGTTTCTGTTAATTTATCACCCAAAATAAGAATTGTTTCTACTTTTGGCACAAAGCTAGCAATTTGAAGGGAAAAGGAAAATCGATGAAACTAACCCCAGTGCATTACTGGTACTTTATTTTATTGACCCCCGTAAAGATGAACAGCAAGCCAAACCTTAGCAGGAGTTGAACTCAGAATGTAAAGATATACTACTAAGCATAAATAATAACAATAACAATGACAACAGATACTTTCAGTAAGCATTAAGTTATGAAAAAACAAATGATGGTCCAAAATATTTTAAAAAGAAATTCTAGTTTCCCCACCTGAAACCATAAAGAATCTAATTTCAAATATTAGCAGGGAAGGGACTATGTAATATATCTTCTGATAGAGAGAGAGATTAGAAGACGAGATGTGCTTAAGTAAATAAAAAAAAAAAAGATAAAACTTATATTTCGTAAAATTTAAACCCACGACTATGTGGTTAGTAATCAGGTATTTTAACTCTGATAGCTATTGTATCTCAGATGGAGAAGAAAAGAAACTGATATGATTGATTCATGAAACAATGGAATGTAAGGGAAATATAGTTCAAAGACATTAGTAACATTAGGTACTATTGTTATATTGTACAACTTTGGACAATGCTATTAGGATTTATAATGGAATTGCTATATTTATAGACAACAATTGTGTAATGTTTTAGTCCCAACACACAATTTCATGTAAGTACAGCTTTTAAAGAGAAAGCCATTTATTATATGTGAGTTTCCAGTCATTAAAGCGGCATTTCCCAATGTGGGTTCTGAAAAGCCACAGTATTCCCCAAAGAAAGTCCAGGGTTCTACAAAATGTGTCTTTTAATATAAATTCATTGAAAGTTTGTTTTTTCTCATAAGAATACTCTCTCTAAAGAAACTTTTGTTTCATTTAATATTTCATTAAAATTAGAGTATTTTTCACAATGTTTAGAAAATTATTAGATCGTAAAACAAAATGCCTCATGGTATATGTTTTGGTTCAGTGTGGTCTAAGTTTATATCTTTCCAGGATTAACTTTGCCTTTCATCGTTCTGGGTACAATA
>OZ024740.1:159705711-159708211 GCA_964016885.1 Eledone cirrhosa
GTATTACCTGGTTAACGATACGTGTGGTTATAGTGTGACCTACAGACCCAGATGCCTTCAGCATCTCGGCAGCTATACCCGATGGACCGGTTGCCTTCCCTATCTTCATATCTCTGATTGCCTTACTTACTACGCTGCCGCTGACTTGTACTGCTGGTCCCTCTATAGGGTCTACGTGGGGTAGGGTCTCTTCTTCCCATGCATTCTCCTCATTTAGTAATCTATCATAATGACTCTTCCATGCATCTTTCTTCTCAGCACTTGTGAGGGCAAGCTCACCTTTATCATTCCGGATACACTTCTCTCCAATGACATCACAACTATCTCTGACACACTGCCTCGCAATCTTGAATACCTCCTGTTTCTGGTCCTCACGTTGTAAAACATGCTTGAATTTTCTATCCTCTGCTTCCCTCCTAGCTAAGTATACTTGTCGCCTAGCTTCCCTCTTGGTCTCTATGTAATGTACCCTGCTCCCCCCGTTCTTCCATTCTTTCCATGCCTGTCTCTTGGCCTTGACTGCTTCATCTACCTTATTGTTCCACCACCAAGTCACTCTCCTCCTGCTTGAGGTCTTACTCCAGCCATAAACCTCATCCGTCGCCTCTAGTAAGTTATTTTTTAGGAACTCCCAGTTCTCTTCTACGTTAAATGTCTCTATCTGTTCTTCTTTACTGTCGTAGGCGTTGAGTAAAATATCTTTAAATCTGTTACTGGTTGAGGGGACTTTCAGCTTCCAGATCTTTCTTCTCCAGGTTGGCCTCTGTTTCAGGGCTCGTCTAGTTCTGACCGTGAGGTCGCTGACAACTAAGCTATGTTGGGATGTACATTCCTCACTAGGGAAGGCTTTTGTGTTTACGACCGTCCATCTGTCACGTACTCTGATGAGGATAAAATCTAACTGACTAGAGTGCTCCCCTGATCTATAGGTGATCAGGTGGTTGTCGGGTTTTTTAAAGTTTGTGTTACATATCGACATGTCATTGGCGTCGCAGAATTCTAGAAGTCTGAATCCTTCCTCATTCCTTGTACCAACTCCATGGCCTCCATGTACTCTATTGAAGCCGTCGCAGTGTTTACCTACGTGTCCGTTAAAATCTCCTGCAATGATTAGGAAGTCCTTGTCGTCTGTTAGAGCAGTAGTGTGTATTAGGGACTCGTAAAACCTATCCTTAAGTTCGTCTGGCAGCCCCGATTGGGGTGCGTAAGCTGATATTATTGTGGTAATTGTCTTATTCAGGACTAGTCTGAGTTTAATGATTCTTGCATTTACCCTGTACACTGAGATTACTTTATCTACCCACTTGTCAGCTAATAGTATACCTACACCACCCATCCCATCGTCATTTCCCACCCCGAAAAATTTGTAGCACTGGCTTTTTCCTGCAAGGACTCTAGCAGACCCTCCTCTCCATCTAGTCTCTTGCACACAGCATACATCAACTTCCTTTCGCTCTAGCATTTCTACGATTTCTCCTGCTCTTCCTTTCATTGAGCCTACATTGATGGTACCAACTCGGAGTTTTGGGCATTTGTCGACACTCGTAGGGGAGGGTCTCTGGGTTGGCGCTTCACGTGGGTGCTTGGTAGCTCGCAGATTCATATTTCATCTATTGATTCAGAGTTGCTCGTGTATTCCCAGCTCATCCATCCATAACGGTGGGAAAATTGAGGGCTAGAAGGACAGTGGTGGTGGGGTAATGGCAGGGTGTGTTGGGATGCGCCAGAGGAGGAGAGAGTTAGTTAGGCAGGTAGTAGCAGCAGCAGCAGTGGAAATGGCATGCTAGGTTTGATTGGTCGAATAGACTATGGTGGTGTGTGGGGGTGGGGGGAGGGAAATTGTGAGGTAGGAACTGAGGGTCGCATGGTAAATATCCAAGTTAATACTACATCAGTAAAATTAACAATAATAACGTCATGAAAAAAGCTACTAAGAGAAACCCTCGAAAATTTATCGCTAATACAGCAGGGAAAATTTAACGCTAATACAGCAGGGAACATCATAATATTAACGACATGAAAAAAGCTACTAAGAGAAACCCTCGAAAATTTATCGCTAATACAGCAGGGAACATCATAATATTAACGACAATATGTAGGCTAAAATACCTTCGTAGATTAGGTGGATGGCTGGCTGGGAAAATTTGAATCAGCTCTAGTGGTACATTTTAGCAGAGAAGAATGGGAAAGTGTCTTATCTCTTCAATATTTTCAGATTGAATGAATTAGGTTAAAGACAGGGTAGTAAGCCTTAAAGAAGTGCATAGAGAGGGGGGGGTAGGAACTGAGGGTCGCATGGTAAATAACTGAGAGAGATACAATAGGATTAGAATACCGCATGGTAAATATCCAAGTTAATAAGTTAATACTACATCAGTAAAATTAACAATAATAACGTCATGAAAAAAGCTACTAAGAGAAACCCTCGAAAATTTATCGCTAATACAGCAGGGAAAATTTAACGCTAATACAGCAGGGAACATCATAATATTAACGACAT
>OZ024740.1:159713211-159725711 GCA_964016885.1 Eledone cirrhosa
AGCTAAAGGTTTGCATTAGTCTTAGGATGGTACTTTTAAATGACAGGTAAAAAGACGACAACAAGATTTGAACACTGAGTGCAGAAACCCATGATAAATATCATAACACATTCTATGTAGTGCTCTACCACTTCATTTTCTAAGAAGTAAAGAAACTTTGAAGTCACTGGCACTTATATAGACACATACATATAAATATATCTATCTATCTATCTCTTTCTATATATATATATACGAGTATATATATATATACATATAATATATTACAATTTTCTCTATATCTAAAAACGTTGATTTCTAGGATTGATTTTTTTTTCTTTGAAAACAAATTCTATATATATAAACAAATAAAAACATGAATAGCCATAAATAATAGAAATAGAATCCCACAAAAAACTGTTTTAATGCTGAAATATTTCAATCATTTAGCTAAAAGGTCAACGCTCAACCGTAAAGTGTAAAGGGGTTATTTCAATATAGTAGGGAGTCACAACAAATCATAACACTCTCTCTCTCTCTCTCTCTTTAGTATTGAGAACAAATTCAAAATTCTAAAAATTAATCAACCGTACAAATTAGAAAATTAACGAAGACATTTCATTAAAATCATAATAATTATTTGTTTCAATGTCAGTTGTTCTTTGATAATTGTTTCTTTCATCTGACCATATCAGGGGAAAATTTTACTCCAACAATGGCCTTTTTTATTATTATTTTTTTTTTGTCTTGGTGGTGCTGCTGGTGGAGCTTTTAATAAAATTATCATTTATATGTACTGAAATAAAATAGAATGAAAAATATAATCTTAACATAGAATTTTAAGATTCATGTTGATATAATATAGAAGTTAAGGCAGATTATTAACAGAGTTATTATAGTATCAGATTAAATGCTCTGTAGTGTTTCTTGCAACCCTCTGCACTTTGACTTCAACTTCACTTTTGGGTTTGATAAAATAACATATCAGTCCAGAACAATGGATTACTAAAGTTGTTAAAGCATCAGACAAGACACTTTGCAGTATTTGTTCTGGTTCTTTGCATTCAGGTCAACTCTGGTCACACCAATGATCAAAAGCAATTTTACCATGACTATCCTGTCTTTCTAGAAGATTATGAGACGGATACACTATGTACTGTGCTAAGAGTCATAGAATCTGTGTTGAATATTGTGAAGAGAAATGAAATGAGATGGTTGGATCCTGTGTTGAGGAAATATGGAAATAACTGGAAGAGAGAAGAGATGGAAATGAATGTGGAAGGAAGTAGTGGAGGTGAAAGACCAAGAAAGACATGACTAAAAATAATGGAGGAGAAAATGAAAGCCAAAGGTTGATGTGGGAGATGCAGCGAATAAGGGAGAATAGAGAAGTTTATTATAAGGCCTACATGGCTCATTTCTGCTTTAGCAGGGGTAATAGTCTTAAAACACATGTTGTATTCTTTTCTTTTTGAGGAATATAGCACTATAATATTCATTGCCTCATTCTTTTTATTCAAATAGTGGAGCGTGATTCAATGGAGATTTTGCTGCTATTGGGAGCAGAACGTGCAACCATATAAAAGCCTACTGGTTGACTCTTCTGGGTGCCTCTAAATTTCTGATGGTGAAATTACATTAGAATGAATGAGGGCTGTGGCTGTTGTTCTTTATATTTAGGTCAGCCCTGAAAGAGCAGACCTATGATCAAATGCATTCCATCTAAGACCATTGTCTTTGTTTACAAACACAATGTTCCCAGAAACACATTATCTAAAGTGTTAGGGTGTGTTTTGAGGGAGATTTTGATGCTATTTGTAAGAAGTCAAGTGATCGCATAAGCAGCATGAGCCATTTTCTTAACTCTAAGTTTATCTTCAGGAATGAGGAATAGAAAAACTAACACTACAGATTTATCAATATACTTAAGGTAACATAGAGGAAGTTCTTTAGTTTTATCAAGTTCATATAAACCTTTGTAGTGTTGGTGCCATGATAAAATGCGCCCTGTACACTCCATTAAGTGGTTGGTATTAGGAAGGTCTTCCAGTTGTAGAAACCATGACAAAAATTTGTGGTCCTCCAACCTATTTAAGGGGGCAGTAATTTTGAATAAAAACTCATTGAGGCTGTAACATCTCATTCAACCAATGCCGGCATGGAAAGCAGAAGGGTAGATGATGATGGTATCAGTGGTTAAATGTTCATAGGGTAGAATATTTAGGTATTCAATGATTAATTGTCAAATACTTCATATTGTGTATAAATGGAGCAAAGCAATGCCAATTCTTAAGAGCTGTAAACTATATCATCTTGATACAACATTTACATATATTGAATTAAAAAAATTATAATATAAAAAAGCAGACATCATGTCAAAATGTCATCATGAAAGCAAATTCTACAGGGATTTATAGCAGAGAGATAAAGGAGTATGTCACACAACCCCATTTGTAACAGCAAATGTCTTCGTTGAGCCAGTAACAGTTTTTTAATTTTCCTATTTCTTCACTGAGATGCCAACTGATGAATATCTGGTCAGTTTGATTCTTTGAGTAATGGCTGCAGCAACAGTTAATTTGAATAGAAATATATCAAGTGTACTACTATATGTATTGAGTTCACATGTTGTTTGAAGGATAAATGAAATTTCAGAATCTCTCTCTTTCTTTCTTCCTATCATCATCTTACATCTGCTTTTCTATATTTACATTAAAAGGCTTGTCAAATACAAACTGAAACTGCTCGGCATTGAGGTCGGGTTTTTGCCTTCCTTTATACCCACTCCGCTTCTTCTCATGCGTAGAGTACTACCTTGATTTGGGATCTTCCTGGTCTCAGCACCAGACTTTATACATATATGCAATGTGTGATGATGACAGCTAAGAGTCCCAGGTAAAAACTGCAGTAGCTCAGGTTGAGTATAGACTAGTGACAAACTATCCGACCCTTGCTAGGAGAATGGACATTAAATGAAGTTGATGATGATGACAGAACCTTCCAGACAGAACATATTGGGTAAATATAGTTTTGAATGTCTATAAAAATATGGACTGTTCATAGCTGCAATACTTTGG
The DNA here is from genome assembly GCA_964016885.1 of Eledone cirrhosa. Taxonomy (NCBI): domain Eukaryota; kingdom Metazoa; phylum Mollusca; class Cephalopoda; order Octopoda; family Eledonidae; genus Eledone; species Eledone cirrhosa. Next base: position 159,716,268 of record OZ024740.1, read on the forward strand.
TAATAGGTCTGCTAAACAACAACAGCAACATCAACAAAAATATTAATTTCACCAGTCAAGGAGATTCTGCTAAAGGTATTGGAGTTACACCTCCTTTCATTATCCTTCCCAGTATTATCCCCAGTTTATCCTTCCCAGTTTATGTCACCTTGATTAGAATTGTATAGTGAGAGAGGGAAGGGCAGTGCCTATGACACATTTCTGGGCCTTTGGCTTAGGTAGGAGGAAGGTATCCTTAAATCAGAAGCTTAGCTTCAATGCTTGGACAGAAGTTGGATCCACTGATGTAATTCAAAGGCTAGGTGTTGGCATTAAACTGGGTGACACATTAACTCTACCAATCGAGTAGACCACAGTGGGATTTAAGTTCAGAGCACAAGGAGTCGGAACAAATACCACATGGCATTTTGTCCTACACTCTAACAATCTAACAATTCCACTAATTCCCTCCATCAAGGACTAGTACTTCATTGTAATGACCTCAGAATGATGAAAGGCAAACTTGACCAGAGTGGAATTTGATCTCAAAACAGTGAGATAGCTGGAACAAATACCCCATAGTTCTGCTTAGCACCATTAATGACAGCAACAACAATTTCACCAATCTGAGATAGCCTGGAAATGGTATAGGAACTGTATCATCATTCTCCATCTTCCCTGGTTTGAATTAAGATAAAGAGAAAAAAATATGATATTCATTTAGATAACATGACTTTAAAATTGAACATGATAACTTTAAAAATGATTTTTAATTAAACTAGGATCTGAATTACAAAATTATTGTAACATCAAATATCTTATGTTGTCATGCAATTATGATATTCAGTGGTATTATGTGATTATAGAAAGCATGGCACTTATCATTTTCATTAACAAAAGAGGAAAACCACCTGTTATCTTATTTAAGCTTCTGCTATTTCAAATGAAATTGTATGCTTAGTTTCTGTGTAAACACCATTATACACAAGGAAAATTACACACATTCCAATAACTAACCATCAATAGGTGGTGGTATACTGTATTTATGAATTTTCATTACAAATATAATCAGACAAAGACATAAGCAGAAAGCTCTATGAATTCCCTGTGAGGAAATTATTAATAACTAATATATCCACTTAGTTTTTTCATTACGGTATGTTGATATTGAAACTGTCATTCATTATGTTGAAAATCCTAATGAATTGCTATTGGCCCATGCCCAGCAGAGAAGATTCTTCACTACCTTTTAATAAATGTATGCGTTCCTTTCTGAAAGCTTGCTTTCTCTTTTTAAATGCAAACATATTCATAACTTTTCATTGCAATTCTGTCATGATTTTCATGCGGCCATTCTTTCGAGCTAAGTAATTAACAAATTAATAGTGGCACCTCTTCATATAACTCTTCATAGTTATAAACCATCATAACTATCATTCTGCCCAATCACCTGACTCACCATTCATCACAGATTCCAAACAGAAATTATAAGGGGGGAAAAATACAAAGAAAAATAAATAAAATGAAATATTTCAATGCAACTTCTTTCTTGTAACGTTAGATGACAACAGAAAAGTTTTTGAATTCGATAGATTTTATTACCTCAAAATTTGAAAATATATTTTATAAAACCTGGAAATTTAAAGAAAACATTTTTCTTATATAATTTAAAAAAAAAATATTTTTAAATATTTTTCTGATATGCTGAAGATTGATAAGTGCCCTTATCAATATGATTATATGATTATTCTTAACTGTGCCCATGCTACCACAACCACCATCAGCAACCTCAAAGTTGACCTGAGCAAGTTTTGAACATGGAAAGCTGAAACAAATATTCTCAAGGTTTCTCTCTGATGCTCTAACGACTCTGCCAGTCCCCATAAATAACTGTAAATAAGTTAAATATGTATCAAATGGCAGTGCAATTGTAGAGCTTGGGAGCATTGTATAACAAGTGGATGTCCGCTTAGTTAGATTGTGCTACTTCTTATGAATGTCTCTTTGTGAGGGATGGATTTTGCTAACACTTAGGGAGCCTCTATGTGGTCACTTGAACTACTAGAAAAAAGCCATATTGGAGATAATGTGCTTCTGAGTTCTCTGCAAACAGGAAAGAGATGGGATGGTCATTGCTGGAATGACTTTGATAAAAGATTTGCTTGATCATTCAGCCTGTTTGAAAAGTGGAAGCCAGTTCTTACTTAAATCCCACTCCAACATCTTAATAAATGGAAATACATGTTAGCTAATGTAGAGCTACTTAGATAAACTATGAAAAAACAAATATTGCGTGGTTATGGTTGGAATTTGATTACAGGTTTGTTCAATCAGGGTTAAACAAAGACTAATGTTGTAGTTCTTTAAATTCAACATGTGCTTTTAAAAAAATTACCATTATAAATGAGCTAATGGGGGTGGAGAATTAGCAGAGTTGTTAGAGCATTGGACAAAATTCTTAACAGTATTTAGTTATGGCTATTTAGGTTCTGCGGTTAAATATCACAAAAGTCAATTTTGCCTTTCACCCTTCCAAGTTCGATAAAATAAGGTATCAATCAAGAACTGGGATTGATATAATCAACCCCACCAAATTGCTACCCATATGCCAAAAATTAGAAACCATTATGATTGAGCTTATGAGAGAGCATCTAGATGGTTGCTCTACCTACAAGAAAAAGCAACTAAATCTACTTCATATCAAGATACATTAGATAATTTAGTCCTATGTGATTTTTTTTCTAAAATGAGTGGATTATCATGATTGGCAGTATCGGTAGAGAGTTGGACACCATGCTTTGCAGCATAGAGTTACAGTCCTTTATCGTCTGAGTTCAAATCCCACCGAGGTAAACTTTGCCTTTCATCCTTACAGGGTCGATAAAATAAAGTACCAGTAATGCACTGGGTAATTACTGGCCTTGTGCCAAAAGTAGAAACAATTATCATGGCAGGAGAATCTTTGATAAATAAATCTTTGCAATCAGGGTTACCTAGGGTTCAACAAGATTTCCTTGTCTCATATGAAGAAATTTGGTTTTGTTGTTTAGTCCCATGTTTTCCCATAATTGAATGACTTATGACCAGGGGCATTCTAACCATGCCCATCCCACATTCTGCTTTTTCTTATGACGCATAGAATCCTCAACCACATTATTTAATGTCCATTTTTAAAAAAAAATAGGGTTTAATTTAAGAAGCATTTGGTTAGTACTTCTAGCAGGCCAAGCAACCATGTAAAGATTTCTATTGTGTTGCTGTTGTTGATCAGACATTCCAGCCTTTTTTCTATGAGTTGGGAAATGACGTCCAAATTGCATTATCCGATCTGTTAATTTTAAAGTTGATATGGTGATTTGAGGATGATTTAGCAGCTATATCTGTGTGAATAACCACACAGATTCTTTCATCAGTTATATATGTTAACTCCAGGTCAGCCCTGATTGAACAGAACTATGTTCAAAAGCATTCCAACCATGATTAAATCATGTGATTGGTCCAGGATAAACAAGATCACATCACATTAACCAATTAATTATTTTCTAAGATGACAGAGTGTTTGGTTTGAAGGAAATTTGGCTTCTATTACTATCAGATCAAGCAGCGACATAGAAACTTCCAACAGTGTTAACTCGAGGAGTGTGAGAGTGAGGTGAAAGTTTTGAAACATTCATGTCAGAACACTATAAAATGTTCATTATTTTAGCTTGACTAGAATTGTTCGTAAGATGTGTTTTATTTTTCTCCAATCTTTACTAAGTTTACAATTACTTTATACAGTATATTTTTATTTATTTATTTTATGGTGGTGGGCAAGGATTAGCTGGTGTTTGTTTAAACTTTATTTATCAGTTCATGTCAATCTTCAATAACGAAGTAGAAAGAATTTAATAAATGAGCTAGTCCATGAACAAAGCAGTCTGACGATTTTTTTCATCTCAAATCAAATCTCATTTACCCATTATCTTTCTGAAAGATGTTCTTCTATTTTAAATTTAAATTTAAAATTTCTTTAGATTTTTTATTAATTCAAAATATTTCTTTTAAAATTTTACTTAACCTTTTACTTGCTGTGGTTATGGGAGAGTGGGTTTTTTTTTCTATTTAGTATTTTTATGTATATTTTTTCTATTACTATTTGAATATCTCTGTTTGTTGATATCCGTCCATCCAATTTAAGAGTTTCAAAAGTAGTTTAGTTTCAATTGCTAAAATCAGATGAGACAAAAAAAAAATAATAAATTCATAAAAGAGAGAAAGAAAAAATATAATTAAAATGTTACTTTTTTAAAATTTTAAAATATAAAAAAAATTGTTTTTACTAGTGAAATTTATCTATTTTCTGTTTGTTATTTTTTTCTTCCTTAACCAAAAGAAAATATCTCAAAAGAAAAAGAAAAAAAATAGTCTGTCTCTTGAATAGAATTCAAAAATATATATTATTACTGTTATCAAAATTCTAAATTTTATCCCCTACCCACAGACATTAAAATATCCTTATAGACCATCTTTAAATTAAAGTTTATTATTATTGTTGTTGTCACCATCATTATCGCCATTATTATCATCATTATTGAAAATAAGAAGAAATGAAAATTAAAGGAAATTATACAAAAATAACAAAGAATTTAAAATAAACATATATATATATATATAAATAGAAAAACAAACAAAACCCATCCAACTACAAAAATTATGATGGTTTCAATGAAAGTGTTTTCCATTAAATGACTATTGGTAAATGTGTGAAAATATCTTCAATCTGTTTCTATATTGCAATGACTTAAGTCACGCAAAAGTTAAACACTATTGGGAGACACAATGTGGGCTGCTGCCATATGTGTGTATGAACTGTGTGTTTGGCAGAGAACTAAATGTTTGATGATGATGGTTGATTGCCCTATAACTGCATTACATTCAAGTTAACAAAGGAGCCTTCAATTGGTTGAGTGACCTGTTATAAATAGCTGTCAAATCTCTCTAAAATCATGTATCCTGGTTTCAACTCCTGTTCAGGTAAACATTGCCTTTCATCCTTATGGGGTTGATAAATCAGAACATCAGATGGGATAACTTGCAGTATCTTTTCTGGCTCTTTTCATTCTGATTTTTAATCTTGCCATGGTTAATTTGGATGGTATATTTAATCCATTGTTTGCTTTACTAGCTCCACTTGACACATAGGTACCTTTAGCAGATCCCACTCTGTTGTAAGCATTTGTGCCAGGACTTCAGTTTTAGGATATTTCCCTTCCTCTCTCCTACCAGTAGTTAACATTCTAAAAAAATATATTGTCATATGTATGGCCCTTCTTGAATAAATGATTTTAAAAAGTCACATCATACTCTTAGAAACTATCGATTTTGGCATAGCTCCGGAAGATGTAGAACTAATCGTCAGAGGAAATCGTCTGATTCTTCTCAGTTCACTTTTTATGGTTATGCCTTAAATGGCACTTTAGTCCAGTTGCTGATTTACACATCAAACTGCATTCAGTGTATATGACAGGATTTTGAGTGGAGCAGTATGGAATGTTTGATGGGTTCTTGGAATTAGATGGTCATGAAGATGGATCAGATGAGATTTTGCAAAGTTTCTTATACATTCATAGCAGATAGGAAGATAGGTCGCATAACCACTGTTCATTTAACTAATAGGCTATTTGCCATTGACTCATAGATAGGTCGCACTGAAATTTGTACCGTCAAACTACTATTTTTAAAGATAATTGAAACTAATAATCTGTTAACTTTCCATCACTTCGCCGTAGCGATATATACTCCAAACCATGTTTTATTTATAATATAAACAATAACGTCATCGATATCTCGTCAATTCGAGATTACTGGGAGATAAAGCCTTTAAGTGCGAAAATTAACTCTTAATATAGTGAAACAACTTGAAAAAACACGTGTTTTTTAACGTTGAAAGTATAACAGATTTTTGTATGTTCACATATATGTATGTATATATACATATGTATGTATATATGTATATGTATATATATATGTGTATATATATATGTGTATATATATATGTATATATATATATATATATATATATATATATATGTATATATATATATATGTATATATATATATATATGTATATATATATATCATCATCATCATCATCATCAACGTTTAACGTCCGTGTTCCACGCTTGCATGGGTTTGGACGGGGGTAGTCCCACTTGAGGCAAGAGTGATTGTCTTGCTCGCATAGGACTGTCTGGCAGGTTTTCTACAGTTGGATGCCCTTCCTAACACCAACCACATTTACAGTGTGGGTCTGGGAGGTTTTTACCGTGTTGCCTACACGGCCACATTACAGCGTGGACTGTGTGTTTTTTTGTCGTGACACCTACACGATCTCATTTGTTTCGGCCTGGATGGCGCGGCACCAACATAACTTTACATAGAACGGGGTGGTGTGGATGGGGTGGGGGTGGGGGTGGTGGGACGGGGTGTATTTTGTTAGAGATGCCTACTGGCTGGAGTAGGTTTTACTATATATTTAGGTAAGGCGGGTCTTCTCTGTTACTGAGTACCGCCAAAGGTCTCGGTGGTAAGGCGGGTCTTCTCTGTTTCTGAGTACCGCCAAAGATCTCGGTCCAGTGACATTGTCATGGAGAGGTGTAAGTGTGTGAGGTCGGAGTTTATCAGTTCGTCCCAGGTTTTTCTAGGTCTGCCTATTCCGTGGCTACCGTCTATCTTTATTGCCCTGCACTTTGTTATACAGCTATCGACTTTCATGCGCATCACGTGTCCATACCAACGTAGCCTTCTCTCGAGTAAACAACATCTGATCCCTCTTATCTCTAATTTTTTCCTTAGTTCGTTTATGCTTTGCCGTTCACGTATATTACTGTTACACATCCAGCGGAGCATGCAAGCTTCGTTCCTCTCTAGTCTGCGTATATCCTCTGCACACAATGCCCAGGTCTCACTGCCATGCAACATTGCTGTTCGTATGCAGGCATCGTACAACCTGCCTTTCATTTTTAGGGAGAACCCTTTAGCAGCTAATAATGGTATAAGCTCTCTGAACTTTTTCCAACCAGTTCTGACTCTAGCTACAGTACTTTCAGAGCACCCTCCCCCACTGCTGATTTTATCGCCCAGGTAACGGAAGCTGTCCACTATTTCTATAGAACCCTCTGCGCAATTGAAAGAGCTAGTATTGTGTGGGCACTTGCTGCTACTTATTGCACCAGAACACCGGCCACATGTAAAATCTATGTTCTTAGTTAGCTTACCTGTGATCCCACTACATCTTTTATGCACCCATACTTTGCATTTAGGACATAAAATGGAGTTTCTACCTACGCCTTTCCTACACACCGAGCACGACCATTTCCCAGAAGGGACCGCCGCCTTGTTTTCTTTCCTACAAACTAGAACTTTGGTCTTAGCCAGGTTAATTTTAAGTCCTTTTGACTCTAGGCCGTGCTTCCATGTTTGGAATTTCTTCTCTAGCTCGGTCATTGATTCCGCTATGAGTGTCAGGTCGTCTGCGTATAGGAGTTCCCATGGGCAGCCTGTCTTGAACTCCTCTGTTATAGCCTGAATATATATGTATATATATATATGTATATATATATATGTATATATATATATATGTATTGTTATGCTTTGGGAGGGTCATGTTGCCAATAAGAAACACACGCACCAGTTACTTTCACTCCAATTTATTATAAATATAAGAATTTATAAATTTCCATTTGTTTGTTTGGTTCCTCAACCGGATGGTTGTTCATATATTGTCAAAGTTCTTTCGTCACACATTCTGTGTCCTCTTTAGTGACTGGGATTATTCTCTTTGTTTTTGTGCCTCTCCATTGTTCTGTCCTACGCCATCTTTTTTGTGTGTGTGTTGTGTGCAGACTTAATTTTCAGCAATCACACTGACACTATCCACAATATTGCAGTGGAGAAAACTCTACTCTCTGATCATGACATGGTTCTCTGTGATCTGAGATTCCAGCGTCCAATATACAAACCCAATGTCATCTCTCCTGTCCATCCATTTGATGCTATTGATTTCCACAATGCAAACTGGGAAGCGATCAGTCATGATCTTGCACATGTCGACTGGTCCTTCACGCACACTCACACATCCACTAACATCAAAAAGTCCTGGCAGACATTTGTGGACACTGTTACAAACATATGTGCAAAACACACCCCATTAAGAACTATAAACAAATCTAAGAGTAGAATCCCTAGAAATAGAAAAACGCTCATCAGGAAAATTAAGAGAACTAACAAAAAAATCAACAAGTTGAAATACTGTCAGCAGCAACACATCAACTTGACTTCCATTTCATCACTAGAGATTAAAAAACATAACCTCCAAAACAATATGATGTCTATCATCAACAATCAGAGAAGAGCTGAAGAGGCCTGGGCCATTGAGAAGATCAAACTCAATCCCAAAGTGTTCTTTTCATTTGCAAAGAAACACAAAATCACTGGCTCTACTGTTGGCCCTCTAATTGATGAAAATGGCACTCTTCAAGACAATGCTAAAACCATGGGTGAGATACTGCAGAAACAATACTGCTCTGTTTTCAGCAATCCTGATATGGCCGATCTGGGCTGTATCGGCGATGTTACTCAGCATTACACCTTATCGGACATAACGTTTGGCGCCCCTGATGTCTTAGCAGCAATAAAGGAAATCAAGCATAATTCAGCAGTAGGTCCCGATAGGTTCCCTGCTTGTGTCTTGAAGGCGAGTCAACACCAACTTGCATCTCCTCTTGCCAATCTGTGGCGGAACTCACTGGATGCTGGATATGTGACAGAAAACCTTCTATCCCAGTCTGTTGTCCCAGTTTTCAAAAAAGGAAACAAATCCCTTGCCGTGAATTACCGTGCAATCTCACTCACCTCTCATTTCATTAAGGTATTTGAGAGAGTGGTGAGATCGCGAATGACTCACTTCCTTGAGAGTAACAATATGCTGAACTCCAACCAGCATGGATTCCGTAATGGAAGGGATTGCCTGACACAGCTACTGCATCACTTTGATGACATTTTGAGAGCCTTGGGAGAGGGTTCCAACACTGATGTTATCTACCTTGATTTCAGCAAGGCCTTTGACAGGGTTGCTCACAACATTCTACTGAGAAAGCTGTCCAATATTGGTGTCACTGGAAAGCTGCTGCAGTGGATCAAGAGCTTCCTGTCAAACAGAACCCAACATGTTGTAGTCGAAGGAGTCAAATCCAGCCCAGCCAAAATCAGTAGTGGGGTCCCACAAGGCACTATGTTAGGCCCACTTCTCTTCATCATCTATATTAATGACATCACTGACATCATCAAACACAGCATCATTAGAATTTTCGCTGATGATTCCAAGCTCCAAAAGGTCATCAATGGCGTGGATGACCGGATAAGCCTTCAGTCAGACCTACTGGCTGTTACCCAATGGGCGGAAAAGAACAACATGTTACTGAA
>OZ024740.1:159728211-159730711 GCA_964016885.1 Eledone cirrhosa
ACATCGACTTCATTTGAAGAGGTTTACGCTAGCAGTGAAAATACAGAGAGAAAGAAAGAGAGAAAAAAAAAGAGAAAAAAGAGAGAAAAAAGAAAGAAAGACAAAACGAAGAAAGGAAGAAAAAGAAGAAAAAGAAAAAGAAAAAGAAAAAGAAAAAGAAAAAGAAAAAGAAAAAGAAGAAATGCATGGAACAAAATAAAGAGATGGAAAAATAGATAAAGCGAAGAGCTTCATGTAAAGAAACAGATATATATATATATAGAGAGAGAGGAAATAGAGATAGATACATATATATATATATAGAAAATTAGGTAGTGGGAGGTCATTTTGAGTAAGTGTATCAATGATACATTTATTTATTTATTTATTTATTTATTTATTTATTTAGCTCAAGTATTAATGTAAGGGAGATATATAGAGAGATATAGAGAGATACAGAGAGAGAAAAAATTTAAAAATAGCCAGACATATTCGAGGCGTAGAAAACCCAATGTTTTAATGTATTAGTATTTATAAAACTTACACTATATTGTAAATATCAGTATTCCTGAATGAAACAAGTATCTATAATGTGTGAAAATTCATTATCTTATGTTTAGTTTTAAAAAATTCAGATGTTTATGTGACAGCTACAAACATCAATGTGAATCCAACTGATTCACTCTGCAAACTCTAGGTTACCGGAAAACATTCTCAATGTGGTATAGAAATTTGAGCGTATTATTATTCTTGCGATTACTCTACAAGATTATCTATCAAGCAGAAGGTATCACTCAATCTTCAATAGGCATACAATTAAATTAACCTACTCATCCACCAAAAATTTAGCACAAAATATTAATAGAATAAATAATAGGAACTTAAAACCTACTGATAATAGCATAAATAATATACAAGTTAACAAATGTAACTGTAGAGATAGATCTAAATGTCCGTTAAATAACAACTGCTTAGTTAAAAATATAGTATACAATTGTAATGTTAATACTGACTCTAATTCTTTTAACTACGTCGGTTCCACATCGACGGAATTTAAACTTCGCTATAATAACCACAAGAATTCTTTCACAGATCCAAATAAAAAATCTTCAACGGCACTATCAGGCGTACTCTGGCAACTTAAGCTAGATAACGTTAGATATTCGACGGCTTGGAATATAGTCTCAAGAGGGATTCCTTTTAATTCATCCTCTGAGACATGTGACCTCTGCGCAGAGGAGATATTCTTTATACTAAAATCTAAAAATTCCCTTAACCTACGGACAAATTTATTCAGTTGTTGCAAACATAGATTAAACTCAACGTTTAAATATAAATTTAAATTTAAAATGTAGTATATTTAGTTTGATTTATATTTATATGAGAACTAGCCGATAAATTTTTTAATTCCTAAATCTTTGATTCCCTCTTTTTACTCTTTTTTTATTGTTTATTTTATTTTATTTATTTTTATTTTTATCTAAACATTCCTCATGAAAAATTAAGCTACCCTAAAAGCCGATGCTCCAAATTTTTTGAATTAACCTTACACTAGATAAACTTCTATATTAAATATAGGAACATATGTAGACATAATTGGACATCATAATCTTTTTGAGATGTTCTTTGCTAGATGTGATTTGATAGATAATTTTTGGCTTTGTCTTGTAATGAACTTGGCAATATATTGTCAATTAACTTTGAAGGGTTGTTCTTTGTGGTTTATTTTTATTTTTATTTTTATTTTTATTTTTATTTTTATTTTTATTCTTTTACTATTATAATATTCTATAATATTTTTTATTTTTTATTTTTATTTTATTTTTAATATTTTTAATATCTTTAATATGTAAATTTTTAATACGTAATATTTTTTAATACGTAGTATTTTTAATATGCAATATTTTTATTATGTAATATTCTTTCGTAATATATTTTTAGTTTTCTATTCTATATTTTTACTTATTATTATTATTATTATTGTTTATAATATAATATATATTTTGATTAGTATATTGAAATCTGCTCTCTATTTCTGCTTGATAGATAATCTTGTAGAGTAATCGCAAGAATAATAATACGCTCAAATTTCTATACCACATTGAGAATGTTTTCCGGTAACCTAGAGTTTGCAGAGTGAATCAGTTGGATTCACATTGATGTTTGTAGCTGTCACATAAACATATGAATTTTTTAAAACTAAACATAAGATAATGAATTTTCACACATTATAGATACTTGTTTCATTCAGGAATACTGATATTTACAATATAGTGTAAGTTTTATAAATACTAATACATTAAAACATTGGGTTTTCTACGCCTCGAATATGTCTGGCTATTTTTAAATTTTTTCTCTCTATAAATCTCTCTATATCTCTCTATATATCTCCCTTACATTAATACTTGAGCTAAATAAATAAATAAATAAATAAATAAATAAATAAATGTATCATTGATACACTTACTCAAAATGACCTCCCACTACCTAATTTCCTATATATATATATATATGTATCTAT
>OZ024740.1:159735711-159755711 GCA_964016885.1 Eledone cirrhosa
ATTAGCCGTCGAAACGGCTTGAGCTCAGCTGTCGGGGTCTTACTGGTTCCTATTACCCACTCTACTACCTCAAGTATCGAGTACTTTGGTGCGTTATGGTCCACCTGGTTCCTTACCACATTTCCTTCGTTATATATGTATATATATATGTATATATATGTATATATATATGTATATATATGTATATATATGTATATATATATATATATGTATATATACATATATATATGTATATATATGTATATATATATATATATATGTATATATATATATATATATATATAAACCCTATTTAATTTTATGGATTAGGACAATGGGATTGATGAGTTAATATCTGTATACAACCACTACAACGGTACGTGATAGGGCCCACCCACAGCCCCGGCGGACAGAATGGAGAAGGCGTTTCCCTGGAAGACGGCAAGGGAGACGCGCTGGAAAAGCCACTCCAGCTTGCGGGGCTCACACCTGCGGATGGCCAGCTCAGCGCCTATGGTGGTGAGGAAGGAGGTAGCCCTGGGGCCGAGGACACCAGAAGTCTCCACTGCCAGGGGTACGACCGCAAACCTGTTGGAGAGCGACTGGTATCTGAGGAGTTTGGCCTCCTCAGCCCGACGTGCAGCAGAAACTGGGTCAGTTGCAGACTGCACCAGGTTGCGGCTGCAGAAAGTGTCGGTGCAAGTGGCATCCCAGACGAGGCGTTTGCCACCGTGGAATGGGAAGATGGCCATGCCATCTGGCCTTTTGCTGTCCCCTCGATCCAGCCCCACCGGCTCGAGCTGGGAAGGGAAGCCTGCAGCGTCCAAGCCATGCTTAATGACCCCGTTGAGGGCAGCATGGCATGGAATCCGGCCGGTACTGTGGCGACATGCATATCAACATGGCTTCCCAAAGTAGCGAATACCGACTTTGAAGGTTTTACATGCGACGACATTCGAAATGAAAAAGAAATGCAAGATAATATTAGTGATTTATCTTCAAATGAATCAGACGTATTTATTTCTGACGATGATAGTTACTTTGAAAGTGGAAGCGAAGATCTGACGGACACCATTGAAAATATTACAACAACGTGGTTGAAAGATACAACACCAATACATGTTCACACCTGTTAATGAACTTATATATTGGGAACATTCTGTTACGTAAATTTACACCGTACATTGTGTAAGAGTACATTGCAAATATTATTTTGACTGGTGAAAAGGTTTTATACATCTTTTTCAATGAAAATATTTTCCTGGAATGTAGAGAAAGACTAAAACCTTGTACTGATTATATCTGCAATTTTAATTAATTCACCTGTTCGGAAAACTGCTAGAATTGATGGAAGTCAACATCTAGGTCATTGTTGAATTTTTTTTGCAACAAATCTAACAGGTAAGGCAGATAAAGTTTAAATTGTTGTGTTTATCCATAAAGTTATTACTTTTAAACCTGTTAATTAATAGTTTTTTTATTTCTTCATCTGTAACTGTGCATTCGTTATAATAGTCATTCAATTCATCTTCACATTCTTCAATATCATCTTCCTCATCACTCTCTGCATTTTCTGTCTTTTCACCAACTAAATCCTCATATAACAGATCATCTTCAGTCCCGTCCATAGCATTTGATATGCCACATTTTTTGAAAGCCTTCATTATTAGCTCTTCAGGGATACTTTCCCAAGCCTCCTTCACCCACACTACCACTAATCTTAAGCCAGGTCTTTTCAATGATCCAACTTGGTAATTTCTTTTTCACCTGATATCATCCAAGAAGTCCAAAGTTTACGGATATAAGTCTTGAAGGGCTTATTTACTGCCACATCAAGGGGTTGTAAGACTGAGGTGCAACCACCAGGAATCACTGCTTGTCTTGTTTTACAATCCTTCAGCTTAGCCTTTACAGACTCATAGCAGTGAGATCGAAACATACCCCAAACTAGCAAACTTCGTGGCTTCAGTAATGCTCCTGGCCCTTTCATCCACACTTCATCAAGCCATAACTTTAAGTTCTCGTCCATCCAGTCCTTCGGATGTACCTTCACAATCACATCATTGGAAAATTCTCTTTCGGCATAATTTTCCTTTTGAAAATAACCATAGGGCGAAGTTTTTTTCTATCAGCCTGGCATGCTAGAACAACAGTAAAATGTTGTTTTTCATGACCTGTGGTTTTGACTGTAACAGTTTTGTTACCTACACTATCCACAGTTGTGTTGCCTGGCATGTCAAAGTACATGGGTGTTTCATCGATGTTGGCTATATTCTCCATGGCAAAATCAAACATTTTTCTTTCCTTTAACACAAATTTTACAAAATTGTGTACTTTGTCATCAATATCTTTTGGCAGCTTTTGTGCAATATGTGTCTTTTGGCGAAGAGTCAGTCCAAACCTATTCATAAACCTGGTGCACCACCCTGCTGACGATTTAAATTGGGATAAGTGGTACTTTTGTGCAAATTGAAGGGCTTTCGTTCTTATAGAAAGTCTTGTAACAATGTGTCCATTTTCCCTGATATCTAAAACCCAATCATTTAGCTCTTTTTTAAGATCTTGATATGGTGATACTCCAAACCTTTCTGCTCTCTTTGATTTAGGCATTTCTCCCAGCTTGTCTTTTTGTTTCCTCCAACCTCTCACCACCTTTTCTGACACTCCAAATTTCCTTTCTGCTGATCTATTTCCAAATTCTTCTGCATAACCAACCACCTTTAACTTGAAAACTGTTTGATAACTTTTTCTCTTACCGGAATTCATATTTCTCAGTGAATTATAAAAAAAATTTCAACTACCAACTTTTCTCACTTGCTAATTTTGAAAAGAAACGCCACATGCAATAATCTATTTCCTGTTAAAGAAAATATGTCACAATACGTGTTCATAGCAACGCAAAGACAATGAAATCACATTTTAAATACCGGGTATGCATTTCTATGGATTTTAATGATGGATGGTTCGGTCAGATAGAAAAAAACGTAAACACTACGAAGTTTTAGTAAAAAATTTTAAATCAAGAAATATATGTATAAGAAGGTAGATATATGAAATTATTATGTTAAATAATAACAAATATTAACAAAGTTATTTTTATAAATACCCATCGTCTATGAAAAATCATTCGTCAGTCTGATGTCGATCGGATAGGTCGCACCCCCAAAATGTATACTTATTTATCGTTAAAAAAGTGCGTCCTATACGCGAGTATATACGGTAAGAGTTGTGTTCACAAATTTAAGATTGTACTTCAGTTTCATTGTATATCTGAGTGATGGTCTGACACCATTATGAAGTTGACTGTATAACAATAACTTGGGAGTGTGGTCCTGAGTCATCTATAGAATATAGCACACTACATCCAGTTCCATCTTGCACACTACATCCAGTTCCTCTTATGCCAAGTCTTTTCCTCAATTTGCCTATGCAGTGTTGTTCATGCACACTAACGTTCCACATCCATCAAAGCATAGTTGACACTTCTTTCTAGCACTTGCAGGCAAGGTCCATGTTACACTGCCATATAGTATTGCAGTTTGTACACAGACATCATACTGTCTATTCTTCACTCTGAGAGAAAAGCATTTGTTCTTAGCAGTAGTAATAGATCTCAAAACTTCTTCCAGCCTGTTCTTATCATAGCTATCACAATTTCAGTGCATCCTCCTCCACTTCTAATTTGATTGCCTAGCTAGCAAAAGTTGTCAATGAAACTTCTAGACTTCTGGCAGCCACAGAAATCTATTCCAAATGTGTGTGTGTGTGTGTGTATGGTGGGATAAGGTAATGAGGTAAGTGGAATTTCCTTAATTGGGAACCAGCCTAGTTTTTGACTGTCGATTGGTAATCATTAGAGTGTCAGACAACATGCTTTGCATCATAGTCACAGCCCTTTATGTTTTGAGTTCAAATCCCACCAAGGTTAGCTTTGCATTTCATCCTTATGGGGTCGATAAAATAAAGTACCAGTAATGCACTGGGGTCAATTTAATCGACTTTTCCCTCCCCCCCAAATTGTTGTGCTCTGAATGAGTCAAGCATTTCAGGTTGATAACTCTTGTAATATAAGTTGCAGTAATTGTTGTGGCTTTTGCTGTTGCTGCTGGTGGCGTGGATTCTGTTGTTGTTTGTATTGTTGGTGTTGCTGCTGTTAAGTGTCAGAATTAAGATGCCAAGGTGTGATTTGAGAAATATTTGGTTGCAATTGTTGAAAGTTGGAGAACGTCATAGAAGTTCCCTGTGTAGGTTTGCTATATTATGATGAGTAGGTAGTTTTTATACAAATGAAATATTGAAACCTTTTTCAATATAAGCAAAGAGAAAATAAAAAGAAAACAGGAAGCAGTGTCTTATAATGATCTATTCTAATAAATATTTGTTATCTTGCCAAAGGACCTCTTTTAACCAGACAATGCTTTTCTTTCTGATTCTTTCATTTGAAGCAAATAAAAGACTTATTATAATCTCAAAGACCAAAGAACTTACATTGCCTACAAAGTAAGATCACTGCAGCTCAATAGAAACTCATTTGTCAATTCTATATAAACTTATGTATAAATGAAAAAACAGCTATATAATATTATAAGTGGTCTCAAAGGCACAATAAAGAAATACTTTAGGCTCAATAACTAGCAATTTCCTAAACAAAAAAGAACAAAGAACAAGCATACAAGAAAATGAAAGTTGGAATGAGAGAAATACAAAAGATTTTACAAAAATGAAGAAATTACTTATTGATACAAACAAGTATTCTGATGAGTTGTTTGCTGTCTACATTGGATGCAATGATTAAACTCATAATTAGCAGGGGAAATGCTGGAGCAATATATATATATATATATAATGCTCTCAGTATACTCTGTAAGAGGGTGGTGTTAGGAAGGGTATCCAGCCATAAAAGCCATACCAAATTTGTAACATATTTATCAAACAACACTGTAATTGGTTACAGATTTCTAATATAATCACTGATCTACTACATTTCTATGAGTAAGAGAGATGGGGGAGTGCTTTTTTTTATTTTTTTTTGGTGCACAACAAATACTACAAAGAGTTTTTCATAAGTGTCTGTGCATTGTTTACTTCCTTCAGTGACATAAATCATCTGATGACCTATATATATATATATTTATATATATATAATACCTCCATCATAGACAGTAACGTGGTTTGTCATAGATATGACATCTAGCCAAGAAGCCATACTGAAAATGAAGCATAAACTTTGGACATCAATGCCATAGGCTTCATTGCAGGCTACCCATCATGGAGGACAGTAACTTCAAATATATAGAGTAGAAAATCCTCTTTAGTTTTGCAGTAGAAAACCTCACTCGTGCTGTTGGCATGATAAAATGCACCCAGAGGTATAAAGGGTATGGTTGCAGTAAAGTCATAGATCATAGAAGCCATACCAAAAGAAGAAATGTATGAACAAGACATGGGTATGCAAGCTATATTGTAAGTAAACTGTCATTTGGAGCAACTCACTATCCAGTCACATGTGCTGGATAGTGAGTAACTTCAAAATTAGAAATAGCAGCTGAATCTCTTTCAGCAGAAGACATTCTTTAATTTTGCTACACATGCATTCACACACACACGCACATCATCAATTCATAAGTCTTGAACTCCAAATGAAGTTGTGGTGACCCTGTTGTGACAGTGTTTCTTGATCATTTTGACCCTGTTGATACCAATCTGCTTGAAACCACTCTAGTTTTATGATACCTTCCATCATACTTATATGTAAGAAATTTTATTAAGTATTGTTCCAAACATCATCTTATTAATGAAAACGTTATTTACCGTATTTCCCGGCACTGAAGACATTTCGTCCTCGAGGACGAACCCTAATTTTGACAAGCAAAAATTTGAAAAAAAATAATAAACAACCTTCGGCCTCCAGGATACGTGGTAGATTTTTTTAGACTTATTTTAGGAAAAAAGTAGCGTCTTCGATGTCAGGAAATACAGTATATTGTTAAATTCCTCTAAATGTTTTATGTATTTGTCATTTTAAAATAAATGAGACTACATAGACAATGTATTTCATTAGGAATATGGTAACGAAAAAAATCAAACATAACATAACCATCCCTCTCCAGGTCTGAGTGCAGCCAATTTCTTCAAGCAAAAGTGAAAGATAAAACATGAAGAAAAGAGAGAGAAAAAAGTCAACCCTTGTGCTGAACTAGAATTTTATTTATCAGCTTTTTAAGATGAAAACAAAGTAATCTCAGCAGATTTTGAACACAGAGAACAAATTCTGCCAACTTGTCAGCTTTATAATACACCTGCTTAAATTTCTACAGAGTATGATCGAAGTCAGAACAATGTGGTTATAAAACAGCCATACCTACAGCCTGCATTAATCTACATTTGTATATATTGAGATAGAGTATGGTAGCTTTATGGAAGCCATTAAATTATCCACAAGCACAACTATCTTGTGACAGATGTCACATGCACTTGTGATCTATTTAACCATCGTGTTCAAACACAATGAATGGGTAATCGAAATGATTTGATATAATAGTAATATAATATCGAACATTTGAAGGTGAGATGAGTGATATATATACATGTATTGTTGTGTGCGTGTGTGTGTGTGATATATACATATATAATGTGTGTGTGTCTGGTGTTTAATACATGGGAAATAGTTTAGTAGCAATGGAAAATACTATATATGTACATGTATGAGTGCATACATTTATGTGTTTGAGCTTTTCTGTATGTATACATTAATCTATC
The DNA here is from genome assembly GCA_964016885.1 of Eledone cirrhosa. NCBI lineage: Eukaryota > Metazoa > Mollusca > Cephalopoda > Octopoda > Eledonidae > Eledone > Eledone cirrhosa. The sequence goes on from OZ024740.1 coordinate 159,742,450, forward strand.
TATGTATATACACTAACACTGATTATATATATATACATATATATATATATATATATATATATATATACGATAGCACCTACGTACGTTCGCCCGAATGGGCTTCTCAAGGGCATAAATAACTAAAAAGTGCTTCTTACATGGCCCGGAATGCGTTTTTAGAGATAAGTTCACGTCAGAGTTCATTCTTCGCAAAAAAGCGTGTTTTGATTTTGCAGTAGGTCAAGGGAGATAACTCTGGCCGGTGTTAGGGCATTCTTTCCCGGACAAATTTTTTTTATCCGTTACAAGATGTGGTTACAACCTTACCATTGTCGATACGCACAGGGTCAGGTATGCAACGTTTGTTTTGAGACGTTTGTTTGCTGCACCTGCCCGCCTGGGTCAATTGAAGCCGTGTCTGGGATGCATGGTTATTTTCCGGATGTTTTTGCAGCGCCTGCCCGCCGGGGTGTTAAGGTTTGGTGCAGGGATACCCGGTATACGGTTTCACTCTTCGTTCTTATTCCATCTGAAGTAGGATATTTTTAAGCGGTATGTACAGCTTATCGTCGATTCAGCTCTGCTGTTGATAAGCTCGTGGTGTGCCGTTATGATGTGGTAGAGCTCCATGAGGCAAAAATCGCATTTCCTCTTGAAGTTGTACGGTGCAGCCCTGCCGACAATTTCCCAGTACGTGGAGAAGCTGATGTTTAAGTCTTTTAATGACGTGATGTAGTTCACGAGCAAAGTGGAGTCTTAATTTCTTATTTGCGAAAGAGGGGAGATGTGTTCGAAACCTAATTTTGAACGGGCCAGAGTTGAGTACGGGCCTATACAAGCCATACCATAAGCCTTGAGAGAGCCTTTCTTATATTAATTATGCCTCCAACCACCCTAAGCAGACTCTCAAATCCATAGTCTCACATAGGATTTCGAGGCTCTCCGCCAATGGGGATATCTTCAACCAAGCGGCAGATTACTACAATAGGGCCTTGATAAGCGCCGGCTTTAACCGAGGAATTTTCTACATCCCTAACGCTAGCTCCAGACCCCCCCTCTCAGAAGACGAACGTTATAGTAATCCATACCTATAACCGATCACGCGGCGACTTCGAGGGCGTCGGATGTAATAGTATAGATAATCGCACTAAGGAACACGGCCACAATGTTAATTACACAGGTGATAGTATAGGTAACTTATCACACAATAATGATCACGACCCCGGGCGCAGTGACCACTGTAGCCTACTCGAATTATTCCCCTACTATAAAATAAACAAATCTGACGGCCTACTACCAACGCCTTCCAAACAACATGTTCATGTACATAAACATAGCAGAAGGACGAAGAGTGCACCCAAGCATAAAGCGAAAGGGGCACGTAACGGGCTACAGCGCATTAACATGCATAAGAATGGTCACCCTGATGGCACTACCCGTAGCAAACATACAAAGACGCGTAATCGCCACCGTAGCGTCCTATGGTTCCATGGAGACCATAGTTTCGGAGTGTGGTCTCCGACATACCCCGGATATTCTTCGAAGTCTTAGAGAAGAACTTCCCACCCAACCATAGGTATAGGATTATCCTTAATAGGAACAATATAAAAATATCCTTCTCTACTACTCCTAACCTAGCGGACATCATAGGAACAACTAATCACATTAAGATCACCAAGACACAGCACCTTAGCACTTGCGCACCTACACCTGACAATAACTATATCGGCCTTAACGACTCCCTAGCAGCATCCAATAGTGCTGGCAACAGCCTCTACAGACGCAACCAGCATAACCGCGACATAACTGGGGAATATGCAGGTGACCCGCACGGGTCACCAGGCGGCAAAGGGAGACGATGCTGCGTACGGAATAATAATGGTACCACTCCGCGCACAGTGGGTTATAATGGTGCTAACGACAGGTGTGGGAGCGTAGGTAACAATGTAGTTAGCAATAATAATAGCCTTACCGTGGGAACTAGAAGGGACCGCGACCGAAATTGCAACTGCGCGACAGGGGACGCTGCCCCCTTAAGGGATACTGCTTGACTGATAGGGTTATATATAGGTGCACTGTAACTAGCCACAATAACGTTAAACATTATATAGGGGCTACCTCTGGCCCGTTCAAAATTAGGTTTCGAACACATCTCCCCTCTTTCGCAAATAAGAAATGAAGACACTCCACTTCGCTCGCGAACTACATCACATCATTAAAAGACTTAAACATCAGCTTCTCCACGTACTGGGAAATTGTCGGCAGGGCTGCACCGTAAAACTTCAAGAGGAAGTGCGATCTTTGCCTCATGGAGCTCTACCACATCAATACTGCACACCACGAGCTCATCAACAGCAGAGCTGAATCGACGATAAGCTGTACACACCGCTTAAAAATATCCTACTTCAGATGGAATAAGGACGAGGAGGGAAACCGTATACCGGGTCTCCCTGCACCAAGCTTTAACATCCCGACGGGCAGGCGCTGCAAAAAACATCCGGAAAATAACCATGCATCCCAGACCCGGCTTCAATTGACCCAGGCGGGCAGGTGCAACAAACAAACGTCTCAAAACAAACGTTGCATACCTGACCCTGTGCGTATCGACAATGGTAAGGTTGTAACCACATCTTGTAACGGATAAAAAAAATTTGTCCGGGAAAGAATGCCCTAAAACCAGCCAGAGTTTACCTCTATTGACCTACTGCAAAATCAAAACACGCTTTTTTGCGAAGCATATATATATATATATAAAACAATTACCACAATAATATCAGCTTATGCACCCCAATCGGGGCTGCCAGACGAACTTAAGGATAGGTTTTACGAGTCCCTAATACACACTACTGCTCTAACAGACGACAAGGACTTCCTAATCATCGCAGGAGATTTTAACGGACACGTAGGTAAACACTGCGACGGCTTCAATAGAGTACATGGAGGCCATGGGGTTGGCACAAGGAATGAGGAAGGATTCAGACTTCTAGAATTCTGCGACGCCAATGACATGTCGATATGTAACACAAACTTTAAAAAACCCGACAACCACCTGATCACCTATAGATCGACCTTGAGAAAGCCTTTGACAGAGTTCCACGTGCTGTAATCTGGTGGGCTCTTAGAAAACTAGGAGTAGATGAATGGCTTGTGAAAGCGGTACAAGCCATGTATAGGGGAGCAGTCAGCAAAGTTAGGATTAGCAATGAGTATAGCGAGGAATTTAGCGTACAGGTTGGGGTCCACCAGGGCTCAGTTCTTAGCCCTCTCCTGTTCACCATAGTCCTGCAGGCAATAACGGAGGAGTTTAAGACCGGATGCCCATGGGAACTCCTGTATGCTGATGACCTCGCACTCATAGCTGAATCTATGGTAGAACTAGAGAATAAATTCCAAACCTGGAAGCAGGGACTAGAAAGAAAGGGTCTCAAAGTCAACATGACAAAGACTAAGGTCCTTGTAAGTAGACGAGAAAACAGAACCCAGATCCCCTCAGGGAAATGGCCTTGCTCAGTATGTAGGAAAGGTGTAGGTAGGAACTCCATTCTCTGCCCCAAATACAAACAATGGGTACATAAGAGATGTAGTGGGATCTCAGGAAGCTTAATTAAGAATGTAGGATTCACATGCAGCAGCTGTGCTGAGACAGCAAACAGCAAACAGCCACAGGAAACAAGTACCACCAATCTCTGGGAGGGCCCTGTAGAAACAGTAGACAGCTTCTGCTACCTAGGTGACCGAATTAGCAACGGAGGTGGGTGTTCAGAAAGTGCAATAACTAGGGTAAGAACGGGATGGAAGAAGTTTAGGGAACTACTACCACTGCTAGCTGCAAAAGGCTTCTCCCTCAGAATGAAAGGCAGACTGTATGATGCGTGTATCCGAACAGCGATGTTGCATGGTAGTGAGACCTGGGCGCTGAAGGTGGAAGACTTACGTTGATTAGAGAGAAACGAAGCCTGCATGCTCCGATGGATGTGTAACAATAATATACGTGAACCAGAAAGCATAAATGAATTGAGAGAGAGACTGAGCATAAAAGGAATCAAATGCTGTGTGCAGGAGAGGCGGTTGCGCTGGTATGGACATGTGATGCGTATGAAGGATGACAGCTGCATAAAAAGTTGCAGAGCACTAGAAGTTGATGGAAACCGCGGAGTGGGGAGACCCAAGATGACCTGGGATGAGGTGATAAAAGCCGACCTTACCCAATTACACCTCTCAAAGACAATGACACACGACCGTGACTTCTGGCGTCACGCAGTAATACAGAGTACCCGACCTCCCATGGGTACAAGCTGAAGCATATAGACAATATGCCCCCACACCCCCACCGCAAGGTGGTCGTGGAGGTGCCACGGCAAAAAAGCACCCATCCCACACTGTAAAGTGGACGTGTAGGCGCCACGAAAAAGCACCCAGCACTCACTGTAAATGAGGTTGGTGTTAGGAAGGGCATCCAGCTGTAGAAATCAAGCCAAATCAGTTCCTGTATGAGCAAGGCATGGTCAGCCGACCAGACACTGCCCACAACAGGACAACCCGTCTAACCCATGCTAGCGTGGAAGAACGGACGTAAAACGGTGATGATGATATATATATATATATTTAATCTATGTAATGGTCATTGTGGTGCCATGATAAAAAGCACCCAATCAACACTGTAAAATGGTTGGTGTTAGGAAAGGTATCCAGCTGTAGAACCCAACCCAAAATACAGGTCTGTATGAACAAGACTTCGTCACTTGACCTGAATTGTTTCATACTGTGATGACCTGTCTATCTTATGTAAGTATTTGGTGATCTACACAATAAATGCATTCAATACATGCTGTAAAGTGTTTGGTGATAGGAAGGGCATCCAGTCATAGAAATCTTGCCAAACAAAGGGTTAGTAAGATCCTCAGTTGTATCAAAGACATGAACAACCTCTCCTGTGCACTTTGTGGAATGTGAGATGTACATAAGCGATACACAGATCCTGGGCCTGTTTGGGAGGTCAATGGCTGTGCTTCAGTACTGACTTGGTCTATGTAGATACCTCCAACCATTGGTAACAGGGAAAGTGGATATTAAACTGATGTTGATGATATATATGTATCTATAAACACAAATACAAAGACTGTGGCTTCAAAAGTTTCCCTGTACTATCTTATGTAGGATACAATATATTGCAATAACTGATTGAGATCTTAGTTTCTAAGTTCAAATCACACCCAAGTCAGCTTTGCATTTCATCCTTTGGAACAGGTAAACTATCAACTTAATACTGGTACAGCCTTCTTTTATCTCATCTGTCATATTCTGGATGATCTATTAAATCAGGGAATGGGTGGGATGGAGGAATTAGAATATGTCTGTTTTTGCTTGTGAATGTATGGACACCTCAAACTATTAATAAAACATGAAAGCAAGATACTTGTGGATACCAAATCCTCCTCGATTACTAGTGATAGCTATTGTTATATAATGCAAAATGTTCTGTATTTTGGTTGAAGATGCTTAGTTCTCATTTGTATTCATGTGATGGCAATAAATTGGTAGCATCATTAGAGCATTGGATAAATGATTAGCAGTATTAGTTCAAGTCCTGCCACTGTCAACTTTGGTCTTCATTGTTCTGAGGTCAATCTATATATAAATTTCAGTGACTTCCAACTATCTGTCACCCTATGTCTGTAAAAAGAAAGAAGGGGATGGTGAAAAAACTAGAGCAAAACAGCCATGGGCATTTCATTTGCTACTCGGTGTGTGAGTGTATATGTATGCGTGTGTTTGTATAAATGACATGTGTGTGTGTTTGTGTGAATGCATGTGAGTTTGTGTGAATATATGTATATTTGAGTAAATGTATGTCTGTGAGTGTGTATATTTGTAAGTGTGTCTGTGTTTGTGCATAAGCACACACACTCGCATGCACATATACACATATGGGTCAGCATGTTGAAAAAAATCCTAGTAAAATAAATTATCACTAAAGTACTGGAGTTGTAATCAACTTTCTTTTCCTCTCTAAATTGCTGGCCTTGTGCCAAAAATTAGATACTATTATGTGTATTTTTTTGTTTGGTTCATTCACCTTTTTTGTGTAAGACAGAGAGGCATGTAGGGATGTTTTTTTTTACTTTTTATTTCATATTAATATGAACAAGTGAACAGTAACTGTGGAAAAGTGTCATATGAGTAATTGGTAATGTCTTTAACCATTTTGCGACAATATTTCTAATGAAATACAATTTATTTTAATTAATTAATGAGGAATTTTGAAAGTTTTACTAAAATTATTAATTATTTCATTACTAAGATAGTAACTTAATATATGGTTCATTTATAAAATTATTTTTGGAAGATCTAAATTTAATTAGGAACTTTTTCAAATGGGTGGTTTTGATCAGGTTTGTTTCAAAATGGCTAAAGCATTAGATCAACTACTTTGCTGTATTTGATCCAGCTCTTTGCACTCCGAGTTCAAATCCCATTGAGGTCAAATTCACCTTTCATTTTTTGGGGGTTGATAAATATATTATCAGTGTAGGGCAATGGATTGGAAGAATTGTTTGAGCATCAAATGAGATTACTTGCAGTATCTGATCTTGCTCTGTGCATTTTGAATTCAAATTCCAGCTCTTGGAGAAATGGTGACATGATAGGACATGGTGCTTGTCAGTAAAATACTTAAGCTAAAAAGATGATGGGGTCAACTATAACAATGACAGAAATCGTATATGTATGATTACCCACATTTATTTTGTATTTCTTTATGTCCCCTAACTTTTCAGTATGACAAAAAGAAATAGTTAAAATAAATGCCAGATGGAAATAGTTCCTGGCATTGTTATGATTGATTAATGATTAACTAGAAAGCTCTTGCTGCAAACAATGCTCCAGCATGATAGCAATGAAATGGCTGAAACTAGTAATAGAATAAAAGAATTCACAGAATCAGGCACCCACACGTACACACACACACACTGATAGAAATTCACATAATATAGTTGCTTTCATATAACAAAAATGAGTTGGGGGAGGAGAAAAATAAACATTGAAAAATATAGAAAGTGTTTCATACATGTATATTTATCCTAAAATTATAGTGAAGCATTTGATATATTCCTATATTTCAGCTACAGAACAGTTTAAATTGACCATCATAATGAGGCATTCAATTTTATCATATACTTAATAGTGATGCTAGTACTGAAGATATATGGAATCAAGTCTCATTTTGTATTGAATCTGTGGAAAATAAACTCGTATTTCTCCTATCATAATAGTTTTAAGACAATATATCTGCCTTGTTTGTTCAGATATTTGCTGTGAGGATCATATAATGGAATGTTAATAGGAACAGGAAAATGTGGTAGTGGTGGTGTGGAGTATATCTTCAAACATTTTAGGAATTGCTTACTTGTCTGTAGAATTACTATGTAATAAGCAGTGAGAATTGACTCTAGATTATTAATGCTATTTACTTTGTTTTATATACTACATTTTGTGAATAATAGCGTCGTTATAGCTTATAGGTTTCCAGCAGGCCGTTGTATTTATGATATAGAGACTCACAAGGGAGTATCGGAGTAAATTGAGTGGAACAAATACCAAACATTGTTTTTATTTATTTATATATTTATTGTTCAAAAACATCTGTGTATTGATTCTTTTTGCTGATCTTTACATCAAAAGATATACAGACAAAAGTATATAGTGTCTTGTCTAGATTACCCGCTTCCGACAATATCTCTCCCCTGCATTATATTCCTCCAGCACTATCTCTCTCCTCCATTACCCTCCTCCAGCCCTATCTCTCTCTCTTCTCTATTACCCTCCTCCAGTAATATCTCTCTCTTTTTCCTACATTACCCTCCTCCAGTAATATCTCTCTCTCCTACATTACCCTCCTCCAGCACTATCTCTCTCTCTCTCCTACATTACCCTCCACCAAGAATATCTCTCTCTCCTATATTACCCTCCTCCAGTAATATCTCTCTCCTACATTACCCTCCTCCAGTAATATTTCTCTCCTCCATTACCCTCCTCCAGTAATATCTCTCCCCTACATAAACCTCCTCCAGTAATATCTCTCTCCTACATTACCCTCCTCCAGTAATATCTCTCTTCTACATAACCCTCCTCCAGTAATATCTCTCTCCTACATTACCCTCCTCCAGTAATATCTCTCTCATACATTACACTCCTCCAGTAATATCTCTCTCATACATTACCCTCCTCCAGTAATATCTCTCTCCTACATTACCCTCCTCCAGTAATATCTCTCTCATACATTACCCTCCTCCAGCACTATCTCTCTCCTACATTACCCTCCTCCAGCACTATCTCTCTCCTACATTACCCTCCTCCAGTAATATCTCTCTCATACATTACCCTCCTCCAGTAATATCTCTCTCCTACATTACTCTCCTCCAGTAATATCTCTCTCATACATTACCCTCCTCCAGCACTATCTCTCTCTTACATTACCCTCCTCCAGTAATATCTCTCTCATACATTACCCTCCTCCAGCACTATCTCTCTCCTACATTACCCTCCTCCAGTAATATCTCTCTCATACATAACCCTCCTCCAGTAATATCTCTCTCCTACATAACCCTCCTCCAGTAATATCTCTCTCCTACATTATCCTCCTCCAGTAATATCTCTCTCATACATTACCCTCCTCCAGTAATATCTCTCTCCTACATTACCCTCCTCCAGTAATATCTCTCTCCTACATTACCCTCCTCCAGCACTATCTCCCTCATCTTATGCCCCCCAGAAACTGTCTCCTTCGTTCATCACCCACATCCAGCACTGTTTCCCTCTTCCCTTATTACTTTTTCTACTACCATCTCACCCCAACACCTCAATTCAACACATCATATGCTTGCTCTCTTTTTCCATAACCCCCTGCCAAAGGAAAGGCAAAGGCCATTACAACTTGCACAAATGCCATGCCATTGTTACTCATTTTCTCCAGCTGTGAGAATTGAAGCATCATGAAATAAAATGTCCTGTTTAAGGTCACTACATGCCATCCTGGGAATCAAACTCATAACCTTATGATTGAGAGCCCAGTGTCCCTTATCCACAAAGCTACACCCCTTAAACAATCACTTCTTCCTTTTATAAATCTAAGAATTTAGACTAAGTGTGAAGAGAAGTTTGTTAAGAACACTTTTACAGGAACTTGACACTGTAACATTGAAAGCTTAGCAAATTTTGAAGTTGCTGTTGTGGTTATTGTTGTTGTTGTTGTTATTGTTGTTGTTGAACATAGTAACAATGTTGACATCATTTTTACTTGTCAAAGATAACTTTTGATCTCTTGTGTCTTTACATCATATTTATTTATTTGTTTATTTATTCATTTATTTATTTTATCATGTTTTTATTTAATTTTCTTTATTTACTTATTTTGTTAATTCTTAATTATATTTACTTTTTACTTTATTTATATATTCGTTTGTTTCTCTTTCTTTTTTGATTTTCTTACTGTTGTTGTCTTTGTTGCACTTGTTGTTGATGGTTGTGGTGGTGGTGGCATTGTTTATGTTGATGGTGGTAATTGTTTTGTTGGGGGTGGAGGTGATTATTATGGTTGAGTGGTTATTGGTGGTGGTGGTGGTTGTTATTTCTGGTGTTGTTGTTGGTGGTGATTGTAGTGATGATGGTTGTTGTTGTTATGGGTGGTGATAGTTATTGATGTTGTTGGAGTTTGTTGTTTTCATGGTTGTGATAGTTGTAACCGAAAATATTTGATCTCTGTCACTAATATAACAATTTGAACAGAAAAGAAATACTTCACTTGATTGCTTACACACCATTAATCAAAGTCAAAAGAACCACACAGAATCATCTTATCCTATGTTCATCATTCTCCATGGACACTTATCTTTGATTTTGTTGTTGTTGCTGCTGTTGTCTTTGTTGTTGTTGTTGCTGTATTGGTGGTTGTTATTGTCTTTATTTTGTTGATGTTGTTATTGTTTACGTTGTATATTTAGCTTTGGTTTTATTTTATTTTATTTTTTTTTTTTTGTTTTTTTGTTGGATGAAACGTCCTATTTATAGAATATAAAGAATAAAAAAACACTTCTTAATAATAATAATAATAATAATTGTTTCTACTTTTGGCACAAGGCCAGCAATTACCCAGTGCACGGTACTTTATTTTATCGACCATAATGGATATTGATAAAGATAGTAGCAATAATAATATTAATGGCTTTTAATTTAGGTGCAAATCCAGCAATTTGGGAGCAGGTGAAGTCAATTATATCAATTCCAGTACTTTGCTGGTAGTTAATTTTATTGACTCTGGATGAGTGAAAGGCAATGTGGACCTTAGTGGGATTTGAACCAGAATGTAAAGGGTCATAACTGGGTGCACACAACACTTGATCTTATACTTCATCCACTCCCCTATGATAGTAATAATAATGTTAATAATAATTTTGAACATAGCCACATAATCAAGAAATTTGTTGGGGAGAGTGGAGAAGCATATTTGATTATATTGACTTTAATAATTGACTGATACTTCACTTTATCAATCCAGTAGTATGAAATGCAAACTTGACCTTGTTAATCCTTCTTCGGAAGATAGAATGAGAAATAGAAGAAATACAATGACATTATTCTATATACTATACATGCACCTTTGATGAGTTATAGTGTTTCTGGTCACTGTATACAATAATTTTCATTATTATTTTATAAACAAAATAATCAAAAGGAAGAAATGTAAATATTTTCTATGGGAGGAAAGCACGTGTGTGTATAGTTAACCATATTAAATGTGCATCGGCATAGTTTCTGCTACCAATTTTACTCACAAAGCATTGGTCAGCCTGAAACTTTTCAAAGGTGCTCATACATCAGTACAATAAAAACTTGAAACTATGTTGATGCGAAGAGAACTCCTTAACCATGTCTGCACCTATAGCACATATCGGTAATGCAAGAATTTCATTGATTATGTGTGTAGCATCCAGCTGCTACTACTACTACTCATTAGTGGAGCAATTAGAGATGTCTTCTATAGCACCAGTATAAATAGACTAATGTACCACTCATGTTTACTAGCGGTGGATGGAGTGTGTTATTCAATAAATTATTATTCTCTTTTGACAGATTTTGTTGACTTATACTAATGTAAGAAATCCTTTATTTTCTACATCAATTTACTTCATTATAAAATTAAGAAAATACTATTTTTTATGAATTTTAAATTCAATTTTTTAAAAATATTTTCTAAATTTTCAATTTTTTAGCAGTATTTTTTAAAATTTAGATTCATAAATATTATATAATTGTAAAAATTATATGCAAGTCTTTTAGGTGAATATAAAAGTAAAAATAAACACTGATTTGATTTATTAGAATATTTCAATAAATAAATGCAGCTTAAACACATTTTTATTAAAATACCTTTGAAAATACTAGTTAAAATGTTCAAAGCAAGTAAGGTTAAATGACGATTCAAATATAGATATAAAACACACAGAAGAGCATGAAAAACACACACATATATAGACATACATGAATACATATACATATATGAAAACATATGCACATACGTAAAAGCACGCACACAGATACAGCATATACACACACTGTCACTCATGAATTCAGAAGATTTTCATTTTAATAGGAAATATTTTAAAATATGTGAAAAATTACATATTTGCTATTTACTATTTTTTTTTTTATACTTTTGTTTTCACTTTAAGATTTCTTCAAGAAATTGAATCATGTAATTCGTATGATCTTCTAATAGAAAATTTCTTCAGAATAGCACAAAATGTGTGACAGATTTCTAATGGAGATGTTTAGTCCATTGAATCAATAAGAGCATGACTTAGATATTTTACTGTCAGCGGACAGAATAAAAAGCTATACATGCTATATATATATATATATATATATATATATATATATATATATATATATATATATATATAAAATATATATATAATATATATTATATATATATATATATATATATAATATATATTATATATATATATATATATAATATATATATAATATATATATATATACGCATATGTGTGGGCGTATAATTTGGTTGGCATTATGAAGGGCATCCACAAGCCAAAATACAGAACTGATTTATGTCTTATAACATGACAACCCCTTGTGTGGAAAATGAATGTTAAATAATGATGATGATGATACACAATTATGAAGTGTGTCCCTGCTGGATACATATCAACAACTGCATTTTCTGTTATAGACTTTAATGCATAATTATTCATTGTCTGATGATGTCATGCCAGTTGTTCTTTTTAATTGCATAACTGCAATGCTCAAACTTAAATGAAATAAACATAAATATAATGATGAAATTGCACAAACCAGTCTTAATATTTATTCATATATATATATATATGTAAATGTAAATGTGGTTGGTGTTAGGAAGGGCATCCAGCCATAGAAAACCTGCCAGATAGTCCTATATGAGCGAGACACGGTCACCCGACCAGCCTTGCCTCAAGTGGGACAACTCCCGTCTAACCCATGGAAAATGGACGTTAAACGAAGATGATGATGATGATGATGATGATGATGATATCTTCATCATTATCATTTAGCATCCATCATCCACGCTAGCATGGGTTAGACGGGTTTGTCCCATTTAGAGGCAAGTTGGGTCAGGAGACTATGTCTCGTTCATATAATACTGTTTCTGGCTGGTTTGCTATGGCTGGATACCCTTCCTAATGCCAACCACATTTACTGTGTGTGCTGGGTACTTATGCCGTGTCTTTTACATGACCCCTTTACAGTGTGGGCTAGATGTTTTATGGTACCTCCATAATATATATATATATATTTGTGTGTATATATGTATATCATATACACACATTACATACACATATATATATATATATCATCAACATCATCGTTTAACAGTTATCTTCCACACTATCATGGGTAGGACAGGTTGATCCTTAGAGAGAAATTTAGGTCAGAAGACTATATTTAGCTCACCTGAGGCAGATTTTGACTTGGTTTCTACAGCTGGGTGCTCTTCCTAACTCCAACCAAATTTACAGTGTGTGCTGTATACTTTTTGTCGTGTCACCTACACAACCACATTACAGTGTGGACTGGGCACTATTTGTTGTATTGCCGACATGACCACTTTGCAGTGGGAGCTGGACAAACACACACGTGTGTGCGTGTATGTGTGTATAAAAAACTCAGCCAAAATAAGCAAGGTACAGTGTACAAAACTGTCCAGACCTGCCTTATGAGTGGAGCCA
>OZ024740.1:159760711-159850711 GCA_964016885.1 Eledone cirrhosa
AGGTGCACTACAACTTGATCATTATATTGATTTTGGTAGTCTGAAAAGACTGGCTGGTCCTGGCTAGAATGTCTTTGGTCATGAGATGGCTTGACTAGGCATACTTAGGGCCAATCACTAACAACAACAATAAAAAAAAGAAAAGGAAAGGAACCAATCATTAGATGAGACCAAAGAAAATATATTTGTATTGATCTTACCATTGTTGATGCTATCAGCCAGTCACAAATCTTTGCAGAAAAAGGTGGGATTTGTACTCAAAATGTCCAGAGCTAGGGTAGACATCATAAACATCCTGTGTAATACTTTAGAGATTCTGACAATCCATCACCCTTGGACTGGTATTCTATTTATCAGCTCCAAAAGGATGTAAGACAAATTTGAACTCAGAGCACAGAGAGCTGGAACTAATATCTAAACATTTAACCCTTTTGACATCAAACTACTTGAAACTGATATGGATTTATGATATCAAACTGTTTAAAAAATAATAATGAAAATATTGTGTACAGTGCTCAGGTGCACTACAACTCATCAATATACTCATGTATATATAAGTGTATCCATATAGATACACACATGTATATATATAAGTGTATTCATATAAATATATTCATGTATTTATGCATGTACTCATACAGATATAGTCATTTATATATAAGTAAACTCATAGAGATATGCTCATCTCTCTATAAGTATACTCATGTAAATATACTCTTATATATAAGTATACTCATGTAAATATACTCTTATATATAAGTATACTCATGTTAAAAATATATTCACCGATGGTTCGTTTGTTACATTTTTACTTCTAGGTTTTCTATATTTGAAATACTTTTTTCTTACCTTCAATGTCCCCCCACCCACTATCATCATCATCATCATCATTTCATTTTACGTCCACTTTTTCCCTGCTTGCAAGGGTGGGACGGGAACTGATTCTGGCTTGATTTCTACAGCTGGATGCCCTTCCTAACGCCAACCTTATTTACAGTGAGTGCTGGATGCTTTTTTTGACGTGGCACCTCCACGACCACTTTTCAGTGGAATGATATGGACCCCAGTCCCTATCATCTCATTTCTACAGCTGAGTAAACTGGAGCAATGTGAAATAAAGTGTCTTGCTCAAGGAAACAACACATCACCCGGTCTGAGAATTGAACTCTCAATCTTTCGATTGCAAGGCCAATGCTCTAACCACTAAGCCATGTGCCTCCATATATATAATAATAATAATAATAATAATAATAATAATAATAATAATAATAATAATAATGATTTCTTTATTAACCACAAGGGTTTACATAAAGTAGACATTAAGGACAGTGCAGGACAATGCAGGACGGTACAAATGGGCATTTCTGCGTGTAAAAAACAAAAACAGAAGATGTAACAAAAAATAACAATGAAAAATTCCCCAATAGGGGGGAGACTTCGGAGGGACATTTGTGGAGAAAGCCCAGTAAAAAGCCACAATGACCCTGACCACCAAGGCAAGTGCCCTCTCCCAGTTTTCCACCTTTAATTTACAGATATATGCTCAGAGTAGGCCCATTCACTCGGGCCATTCTTGCTTCTCTCACCCATCTTTCAACAAAATGCTGGGAAGAGAGCACTTCCCTCTCTACTCTGATTTTCCTTTTCAAATGAAATTTGAAAAAGTCAATCAGAGCATCACCGAAGAGGTAAGTGCTTGTCTTCAGCCCTTTCAAACGTGTCCACCATACTATCTCTTTCGCCATGGCCACCAGGCAGATAAAAACTGCCTGCCCTTCCCGGCTAAAGGAGGAGGGCGGGGCAATCCTCACGATGGACTCAGATGATAGCCGGATCCGTCCTAAACGCGACAGCAGGTGTTCGACATAAACCCACAAGTCAGCAATTTTCGGACACTGGACGAGTGCGTGCAGGACGGTTTCGTCGCCCTGCGCGCATCTCGGACATGCCCGGCTGACGGCACCTCCATGCCTGTAGAGTTTATCCCGAACTGGCAAGGCTCCTCGGTAGCACTGCCAGGCCAGAGATTTCTGGAAGTTGTCCATAGGCCCTGGCCCGAAAGTTCTTCCGAAGAGATTGGCTAGTTGATTTTCGTCGACGCCTAGAGTTTCCCCAAGTACGTCGTCGCTCTTCCCCTCCACTAATCCTCTATAGAACGCCGAGGTGGAGTTTCCACCGATCACATTGCCCGATTGGTCGAGGGCTGTGAGCGCCTGAAGACATTCCAGTCTCCAGGCGCTCCCTCTCGGTCTTCGCTTGACCCAGGACTGCAGCTCCGTCAAGGAAACGAGCTGGGGAAACACGCGTCTAGCAAACGGCGACCACACCTGATCACCGTCGAGGAAGAGGTGGAGATGTCGTAGCCTGAGCGCGTGCCTGCGCATCATCAGCCACGGCATGCCCAGCCCTCCACGTAGCGGGTGTTGACAGCAGATGGACCGCCTGACCATCGGAGCGCGTCCCTTCCACAAAAAGGGAAAGAGCAAACGCTCCAGCACAGTCAGGCGAGGCTTAGGACAAGGTACGACGGTCAGGCGGTAGCAGATGACGGACGCGATGTACGCGTTAGCCACCTCCGCTCGACCTTTCAGGGATAGCTTCCTCTCGGCCCATTTCTGGGTGAGAGAAGCCACCCTGCTCGTCACCTCGTCCCAGTTTTTGTCCGTCTGGAGGTCCGGACCGAACCAGACCCCTAGCAATTTAACCGGTCCGTCCGTCCAGCGTCCGACGACGCTGTTGGACGGCATGGACCTGCCTCTCCAGGTGCCGAGCTGCAGGCCCACTGACTTTTCCTGGTTGATCATTGCTCCTGTCACCGCTTCGTATTCTCTTAGTGTAGTGCCGATCGCCTCGATGTGTTTGGCGTTCGACACCACTATGGTGACATCGTCCGCATATGCTGATACGGATCTTCCGCATCCTAGTTCGCGCGGGACCCCCCTCAACGTCTCCAGTTTGTGCAGTAATGGCTCGAGAGTCAATACGTACAATAGGGACGAGAGGGGACATCCTTGGAGGACCGAGCGCATGATGTTGAACGGTTCCGACAGGTGACCGTTCACTCTCACCACAGAGCAGATGTCGCTGTGCATGGCAGCGATCCAGCCTCTGAAGACGGGCCCAAAGCCAGCCGCCCTCAGGACTGCCGCTAGGTAACGATGGTCGACCCTATCGAAAGCTTTCGACTGATCTAAATTGATCAAGGACCCACCCATGCCAGGTTCCCTAGCTACCCTCTCTACGATGTATCGCATGAGGTGGAGGTTGTCGTGGATGGATCTGTCGGGAATGGCGCATGTCTGCGCCTCTCCCACCAGACCACCAACGACAAGCGCCAACCTCTTTGCTAGCACCTTGGCCAAAATCTTAAACTCTGTGTTTAGCAGAGTTATGGGCCGGAAATTGTCTATGTTATCCCCCTTGTTCGGATCCTTTCTCAGCAGTGCCACCGCTCCTCGGCTCACAGAACTGGGAATTCTCCCGTTCTGTTGCCAGTTGCAGTAGACGTCCGCCAAGAGGCCTCCGAACAAGTCTGGCATCTGTACGTAAAGTTCATAGGGCAGACCATCCAAACCAGGCGATTTACCCCTTGTGCAGCCAGTCATTGCCTCCCTTACTTCAGCGGCTGTTATCGGCTTTTCGCAACACTTCGCCTCAGTGGCCGAGAGCCGCGTCAGTCCGTCGAGGTAGACACTAAAGTCCATCCCTCTACCCGGCCCCCCGCTGCCCCCGAACAGCTGAGCGAAGTGTCGCTGAAAAGCTTCACACATTTGCCCGGGATCGAGTAGCATGCGCCCGTCGTGGTCCACCAAAGACCGGATCGTGGCTTTGTTGCCACGACGCGCCTCCGCCACTCGGGCCCATTGAACGGCTTTCGTCCCCTCGTGTCTGAGAGCACGCACCCTAGCTCTGACAACGCAGCCTTCGTGCTTTGCATTGAAGAATTGGTCAAGGGCCAATTTCGCCGCAAGCACGTCGGTCGCAATGCCTTTGCTAAGCGCCTCGTCTAATTTTCTAACTAGTTCTCCCTCTGCTCTATTTTTCTCTATTGCTAAAGCCTTACTAAACCTAATCGATTCTATTCTAATCGCTCTTTTCAGAGCAAACCACCACTTGTTGTTGACGATGGCCCCCGTCAACGCCCGCTTAACTAGTTCGCTAATCCGGTCTCTGTAGGCCTTGCGCGCTGGTAAGGACGCGTTTAGCTTCCAGTAGCCGGGTCCTCGTCTATGAAGCCTATCTAAGTCAAGCACACAGATCACGAATTTGTGGTCCGTGTAGCTGACTATCTTGAATTGTGGACAGCCTATGCTAGACCTATCTATTTCCCTACAAAATACTCTATCTAGATATGATCTGGATGACCCTATGCGGTTTGTCCAAGTCCACATTGGCACATTTGGGAAATCCAATCGGTACCTGTCAGACAGTTCAAAACGCCTGAGCAGGTTGGTGAGGCTCTTGCACCCTCCACCCCTATCCGCTAATCCCACACAGTCCCAGCGTGCATCTAAGATCCCGTTCCAGTCGCCCACTAACACTAAAGAGCGGGACGTTCCAAGAAAGGTCTCCAGACGCCGGAAGAAATCAGGCCGCCCTGCTCCTGTCGGGGCATAGACGGCCACTAGCCTGAAAGCTTGCCCGTCTCCGCTGGTCACGTCCAGCACCACCAGCTTACCCTCTGGGTCCAGGAAGATGGCCCGTATGACGAGATCCAAACCTCTCCGAAAAAGCACAGCAACTCCTCCACCCGATCCAGGACGGCTGGGAGATGCGTACACATCGTAGCCGCCGAAGATCGGTACGAAGGCCCGTGCTTCGGAGATTCTGGTCTCGCTGATGGCCACTACATCTATGTTTAGTGACCTGAGGTCGTTGAGCAGGTGACCCTGCTTCCATGACGACCCCAAGCCACGCGCATTTATGCTGCCTATTCTGAGTGAGGTCATGTTTAAAATAGAGTGGAAAAGATGGGAAAGACCACTTACCGTACTTTTGGTAGAGGAGGGATGGTTTTTACATCCCTTTTCACTTGATCGTCTGGTGAAGGGACCGTTGAATCGTCCCTTCGGCTGGTCGTCGGCTCTTCTAAGAGAATGTCTGAGTATACTCTTCGATTGATGGTTCCTCCTAGGTCCCTGAAATCACCAACTGCGTTGGGGAATTTCGTTTTAATGTTTGTGTATTGTTTCTGTGCTATTTTTAGCAGTCTTATGTTAGTTGGCGTTTTGATTGGTGCTGGTATTATGTAGTCCTGTTGTGAAATGTCTGTGTGTTCAATTATGTAAGTCATTAGTTTCTTGTTGTGTGTATTTATTGCCGTGCATTTGTTTTTCTGGGGGTGGGGTGTGGTTCTGCTATTTTCTTGTCGTTGTTGCTGGGTGTGTGTGTTTTGTTGTTGTGTTTGCGATGTTGGTGCTTGTGGTGGTGGTGTTGAAGGTGTTGTTGGCGGTGGGGTTGTCGCCGGTGGTGATGGTGGTGCTAGTGTGGGTGGTGATGGTGTTGGTGTTGTTGCTGCTGTGGGTCTCTTTGCAGTAGACTTTACCCTTTTCTCATTTCTTTCCTCCCTTTTCAAAGGCGACGATGCGCTGCTTCTGCGTTTGTGCCTTCTTACGACCTTTTGCCATCCCTCTCCCACCTCACACTCCATGTCTGATTCTGTGAGGTCGGGGAGGGGTACCAGCTCCACTCTTTCACTTGTTGTTGTTGGTGATGTTTGCACTGGAGTCTCTGTTGCAGCTGCATTTGGTATTGCTGTTGTTGTTGTTAATATTTCCACTGCTGCTGCTGTTTTTGATTTCCGTGGAGTGGGTATGGGTGCCACGGGCCTATCGTTCCTGTTTGCCGCTTGTCCTGTTGCTGGTAGCCGTGGAGCCGGATTCGGAAGGAGGGGGGTTTTCTCCTTTCTCAGGGTCTTCTCGTTGCAGAAGGCCCTGAGGTGAGTCTTCGATCCACAGCGAAAGCATTTCGGGCGTTTGCCCTCAACACTTATGGGCAGTTGAGTGCCGTTATCGAAGTCTATCACATCCGGGATAGCTTCGATGCACTCCTGGTTGGTTTGGATTAGCATCTCAATGGAGGAGCCGACCCAATCTTCTCTTACTTTTTTCTGTACTTGCAGTACAGTTGTTTTGTCCTCGATTCCGACGAGGACAGACGCGGCCAGCCAAGAAGGGGTCATTCCGGGGGGGGGACGTGGGTCAGTTTGACCCTCACAATTTTTTGCCCGCAGTAGGAGGGCACCAACACCATTTCCTCGCTCCTTAGGGTCACTACTGATTGGGCCTTTGCCTCCTGGGGTGTGGCAAAAAGTACGTCTACGGTGGCATATTTTTTGCCTCGGGTGATGTGCGTTTTCCGCTGCCACACAGACCCCAAGGCTTTTTGTATTTGGGCCTCTGTGGCTCTTTCCACCCTACGGGATTTTGTACTTACTGTACGGTACGTGACCGTACAGTGCTCTTGGGTTTCGAAACATTTTTCCGCTGCCTTGCAGATTGCTCGGTGTCCGTTCTTTGTCACCATCTTCTTCGCTTCCTCTAATTCCTCATTTGTTATGAGGATTGTTTCCAAGTTTTTCGCAATACCTGCAAATGAGATTGGTTTTTCTCTGCTGTTGTTGTTGTCGTCAGAGCTGCTGGTACTTTTGTTGTTGCTGCAGGTACTACGACTACTGCCTCCGCCGCTGTTGCTGTGGTTGTTGTTGGTGTTGCTGCTGCTAATGCTGTTGTTGTTTATGCTGCTGGTGATGCTGTTGCGGCTGCTACTGTTGTTTTCATTGTCACTGTTGCTGTTGTTATTACGGCTGCTACTGCTATTATTCCTGACGTCAGACGAATGAATTGGGTTTTCGTATTTCCCGCACACCTGTTTCGTCGCTGTCGTCGTCGTCGTGGAGAAACCTTGCACGCTTTGCACCAGACTTTTCTTTTCTTTCGTCACTTGCGAAAGAGAAGGGAGGGAGAGAGACACATTTAAAGAAGGGAGGGAGAGAGACAATCTTCTCTCTGCTGTAGTGATGATTGAGGAAGAAGAAGACGGAATGAGTGGGAGTGACGTATGAAATTTCTTTTTCGTAGCCATGTTGTTTTTTTGTTTAAAATGAAATGTTGGGTACAAAACCCCAATAACTGGTTATTTAACCCCGAAGGGCCAAATAACGGACAGAAAGACCCCTCTCGCGAGGAGGAGGGTGTCTTTATCAACAATTTGGTTCAAGTTTTAAACACTTTACAATTGTTTTAACGGTTAAAAATTACTATACCTTACAGAGCCGAGCCTCCGTCAACCATGGCATTCAATAATAATAATAATAATAATAATAGGAGGAGGAGACACACTGATCTTGCCATGGGATGGATAGACTACAGAAAGGCATTTGACATGGTGCCTCATTCTTGGATCACCAAAAGCCTGGAGATCTTCAGGGTGGCAGATAACATCAGACAGTTGCTGGGCAGGAGTATGGGGTCCTGGGAGACAGAGTTGACATCAACTGGAGTATCCTTGGGAAGCGTGAAGATCAAGAGAGGTATCTTCCAGGGAGATAGCCTGTCCCCTCTGTTGTTTGTCCTTGCCCTGATGCCCTTGACCATTATGCTGCGAAAAGTGAGAGCAGGATACAAGTTGGGAAAGGGAGAGCTTACCATCAATCACCTCCTCTTCATGGACGATCTTAAGCTCTTCGGGAAAAGTGAGAAGGAGTTGGATGTGCTTGTTGACACTGTCCGTATTTTCAGCAGTGATATATGTATGCAGTTTGGTATTAGTAAATGTGGAGTCATTGTGATGAGGAGGGGTAGGTTGAGCAGAAGTAACGGGATCCAGATACCAACAGGTGAGATGATAAAGGAAATTGACTCTGAGGAAGGATACAAGTATTTGGGCGTTCTGGAGGCTGATGGCATAAAGAACAAAAAAATGAAGGAATTGTTAAGAACTGAATACATTCGGAGAGTAAGGAGCGTATTGAAGTCACATCTGAACAGCAGAAATGCCATAAGCGCAGTAAATTCCCGAGCTGTGTCTATTATTAGGTACAGTGCGGGAATTCTGAGATGGAATGTTGCTGAACAAAAAGAAATGGATAGGAAGACTAGGAAGCTATTGACTATCTGCAACATGTTCCACAAGAGGAGTGATGTCGATAGACTCTACCTAAGGAGATCTGAGGGTGGAAGAGGTCTTATCAGCATAGAGGACTGTGTTCAGATGGAGAAAAACAACCTATACAAATACGTGACCTATAGTAAGGAGCCAATGCTCAGAACTGTACTGAAGGAGGGGACAGTAGGCCAGGGGATGTCCAAGGAGGAAATAACATCAAGGAGGAAGAGCAGCCTTAAGGGAAAATCCCTTAATAGTACCTTCTTTGAGAAAACTGAATTTAGAGATCCACAGACATGGAACTGGTTGAGAAGAGGAGACCTCAAAAAGGCTACAGAAGGAATGCTAATGGCTGCGCAGGAGCAGGCCCTCAAAACGAAGTGGTTGAAGCACCATATTTACAAGGAGGAGGCTAGCCCACTGTGCAGGATCTGTGGAGAGAGAGAGGAGACTGTGGCTCACATTGTGTCCGAGTGTAAACACCTAGCCCAGACCCACTATAAGGGCTAGAGACACGATGTGATGGGCAGGGTGATCCACTGGCACCTGTGCAAAGTAAACAATTTACCACATTCTGAGAAATGGTATGAGCATAGGCCAGAGGCGGTGATGGAGAATAATCAGGTGAAGGTGCTGTGGGATTTTAGGATACAGACGGACAAAAAACTGGAACACAATAGACCTGACCTGGTGGTTGTGGACAAAGAAAAAAGATCGTGTCTGATTGTGGATGTGGCCTGCCCGTTCGACACGAGATTGCAAGAGAAGGAGAGGGAGAAAATTAACCGATACCAGGACCTAAAGTGGGAGGTGAAAAGGATTTGGAACTGCCATGAAGTCAAAGTGATCCCGATTGTCATAGGCGCACTGGGGACTATCTCCAAAAGTTTCCAGGGATGGTTAAAGAAAATCGCCCCCTTCACGCTTTTTGGAACGCTTCAAAAGGCATGCTTGCTTGGAACAGCAAGAACCCTCCGATACGTCCTGAATATCTGAGGCTGCAGGTAGTGGCTTGATATTCATTCCAACGGACTTTCTAGTTAACCAACATCAATGACTGAGATTCAAGGAATAACAACAACAATAATAATAATAATAATAATGATGACATTATTGTGTAAAGTGCTCAGAATGTTTATATGTGTATCAAATACTTTCATTATAACTTTATTCAAGAAATCTCTAAGTAATAATTGCTTCTACTTTTGGCACAAGGCCAGCAATCATCCCAGTGTCTTAATGGTGTTTATTTTATCGACCCCGTAAGGATGAAAGGCAAAGTTAAACTCGGCAGGATTTGAACTCAGACCATAAAGGGTCGTAACTCTTTGCTGCAAAGCATGGCGTCAGATCCTCTACTGATACTGTCTAATGTTCTAAGTATCAGCATATTAATGAAAGAGTTAGGTATTTTATTAAATTCCTCCAAATACTTGATTATTTTCAAAATTAAGTGAAACACATAGACAATGTATTTTATTAGAAATATGGTAATTAAAGGGTTAATTAGCACTCTAATGACAATTTACTGTCAATAACAACGAAAACAATAATCTTCTCAAACGAGTTGTTTTGAAACTAAACGTAGTAATAATTTGATTTTAGCTTTTGTAACTTATTCTTTCACCATCTAACCTTTCATTTATCAATTTCCAGTAACAACACCTAAACCAACTTATCTCTTTACAGAGGGGATTCTGTTCTTTTAGAAAATGCCACCTCAACTTGTCAACCAAATTTGTATTGTTTGATAAGCTCCTTGATCATGGAAACTGCACTGACACACAAGCACACACACACACACACTATATATATATATATATATATATATATATATATATATATATATATTCATTTTATTAAGGCTGAATAATGAGTCTTGTAAAGTTTGGGAGAAGAACAATTACACTAATAATTAATCTACTTTGACTTAGAAAAATAATTTATGCACTACAAGAAGGGCCTGTTTGAGCTACAATTCGTGGGTTAATAAATACATATATACACACCAGGTCCAAACACAATGGAACCAAACTCCCACTGTCGTCGCCTCTGTCTCTACCGCTCTCTCCATGTCCCTATTTGGCCATGTTGTGTCCACTAGTAGCAATACGTAATATGTGAATGTTATCAGAGAAATTCAATACATCTTAGCAACTAACAGCAGGCATTGCAAGTATTTTCCTGATTTTATAAAAACAGTCTAATGATAAAAAATAAGTGTCTCACCTATAATGAAAACAGCAAAATAATAGAAAAAAAAAATGCCATTTAACCTTTTGTTATCATATTTCTGATGAAAGATTGCCTATAATTTTCAAATCAGTTTGCAAATATTCAAGAATTTGTAGGGATTTAGTAATATAAGTAAATTTGTTATTAACCCTTAACATCTTGTGCCACATGAAACCACATTATCAAGACATTCTTGAAAAGTATCAATATGACATTGTATTTAGCATTGTATTTAGACAATTGTCTTTACTTTAGTGTACTGCAAACTTTCACAATGATATGTTAACTAGGAATGATATTATAAACATTTGAATTAACAAAACCATTTCTGATATTTTCTGATAAATCAGCTGGTGTTTGGAATATATATTAACAAAGGTTCTTACATAAAATTGTAAGAGAAAGGTTTTAGAAAATATAAACACATTATAATGAACCTAGTATCATAGAACCAGGAGCAGTTTTAGGTGGTTTCCTATAGAAATAATGGTAAGATCCAGGAAGATTGACAGGAAACAAGAAATTTATTGTTTCAAATGAAACATTTGGATCTAATAAGGAAAGATGAAAAAATTGTTTTTACAATAATACAAATCTAAAACTATTTCTCATATCCAACGTTCACACACACACACACACACACACACACATATATATATATATATATATATATACATGAGGTGGCATCAAAATGTTCCCAGAGTAGTTATGTTTAAAAAGAACTAATAAATTTACTTAAGCTTTAACATTATCTTCTTCAAAATAGTCACCTATAGATAGATAGATGTATAAATATATATATATATATATATATATATCCACATCCAAGTCCCCTCCTCATCACTGACCCCCCCCCATATCTATGATCCTCCAGTTTTTCCTTAGTAGCTATTCTCACCATCATTACACCCCCCCCTCTAAAATCCTAGCACACCTGTCATGGCACCCCTGTGGCATTTGGAGGTTCCCCCCTCTCCTACTTATCACCTGGTTAAATTGTTGTTTAAACAATTTACTGGCCATTAAAATATATTCAATTAAAGAAAGCAGGGACATGACAACTTTTCTGGTGCCGATGCCATGATAAATTGTACTTGGTAGAAGACAGAAATATGTGAGATGCAGCTGAGCCACCCACACACAGTAAAGAGTGGGGATGATTGTAATCAAGATGCAGATATATTTATTGCCTAAGTACATAGCGAAACCTACAGTCAGTAGGCACCTCTAACAAAATACACCCCCGTCACACTACCCCCACCCCATCCACACCACCCCCTTAAATGTGAAGCTATGTTGGTACCACAACATCCAGTCCGAAACAAATGAGGTCGTGTAGGTGTCACGACAAAAAAAACACACAGTCCACGCTGTAATGTGGCTGTGTAGGTAACACGGTAAAAACCTCCCAGTCCACACTGTAAACATGGTTCGTGTTAGGAAGGGCATCCAGACGTAGAAATCTGCCAGACAGTCCTGAGCAAGACAACCAATCTTGCCTCAAGTGGGACAATTCCCGTCCAGACCAATGCTAGCGTGGAAAATGGACGTTAAACGATGATGATGATGATGATGATGATGATGATATATATATATATATATATATCGCCAAGATGGCTGACTGAATACACACGTGTATGTTTTTTTTCTCCTCAAATTTTTTCTCATTTTTCACGTTCCTTCCTCTCATCATTCTTTACTTTCGATTTATCTTCTATTTCAAATTCTGTCTTCTGATGAAGGGTTAATGTCTGAAATGTTAAAACTCTCTTTCTGCTATTTCAAGTGTTAAACAAACTAATATATTTCTTCCATGTACTGTGCCATTTGTTTTGTTATTTTTGTTATTACTTTTACATTATATATATATATGTATATATATATGCATGTGCGTGTGTGTAAATATATGCTCACATTCAAACCTCCTTTTTTGTACTCGTTCATCCCTTTCTTCAACCATTATCATGTCATAGATGTGTGTATGTTTCATGAGTATGCATCAGTCTAGTGTTTGTGAGTCTGTTTTTGCATACGTATCTGAGTTTGTACAGGAACTGCATTGTGTATACATGTGAGTATGTTTGTGTTCTAACTCTTTGAAGAGCTACATGTATAAATATACAAACACAAATGGCCTATTAATGATATATATATATATCACAGAAAAAAATAATGGAATTTATTGGACATATTACAATCATTTCTCTGGCGACCAGCTCGAGGCACGATCGATTTGATGATCGAACCTGACTCTGAAAATCGCAAGGTCCTCAGATACGTCTTGATTCTATGAAGCAGATTAAATCTGCTTCATAGAATCAAGACGTATCTGAGGACCTTACGATTTTCAGAGTCAGGTTCGATCATCAAATCGATCGTGCCTCGAGCTGGTCGCCAGAGAAACGATTGTAATATGTCCAATAAATTCCATTCGTCGCAACACTGATTCTCTTTTTTTCTGTGATATCATACTCTGCTCCGAGAGCATCAAGTGCTCATACAGCCTATCGCATACGGACGCTTTAAGCATCCAACACCAATTATATATATATACAATGATATTAAATAAATGGAAACTATATTTATAAAACCATATTTATTCTATTATATATATTTCAAGGGTACCAACATGTTGGTACGCTATCATCAGATAAAATACGAAATGTGTTTTATAAATTTTGACATAACCAAGGAGAATATACCTTAACAGTACAAGTTATCCCTGCTTAAATATGGTTTTATAAATATAGTTTCCATTTATTTAATATTATTGTATATTATACTCCAGAAAATCTGGTGAGTGCTCTGAATCAGTTATAAACATTTATATTTGTTGAATTACCAACAAATTGAATATCCCTTCTGCTTATATATATATAGTTGTTATTTTACATTGAGCTATTCTCATACTTGTAATTGGATAATATCTAATATTACCCACCTTATATATATGTGTATATATATATTTGTTGATACAATTATATATATATGTATATGAAATTCAGTGAAAAGATTTTCCAAATCATCTATTCAATATATATAACATACAACAGATTTAGTCGTGATGTAGATCTAAAATAGATCAATATTTATTTGATGCTATGCCAAAACTACTAGTTGTTTAATTACTATACTTTTCATACCATTTCTTTTTGTTTTAATGTAATTGATACTGGAATTAAAGGTATGCCTTTTTGTGGATGTCATGTCCAAATACCTTTTAACACGTTAAAAATATTTCATTTATTTATCTTGATTGGTTTTCTTTGTGTTTGATTTTCAGCTTATCAAAATCAATACTGAAATGTTTTAGAAATATTAATTTGAATTTTGACACATTTGTTAAAATCATTATTATCCATTCAATTCAGTTATTAAATTACTTTACATCATGACAGCATAGATTTTATTTGTTGTTATTTTGTGTTACATATATTGTGAGGGATAATATCTTCATTGGTGGCAGTGTTCCTACATGCAAGGCCGGATTTAATGGGGGGCAAAGGGGGAAATTTCCACAGTTGGGGTCCCCACCAGTGACAGCCGTAGCAATCTCTGCCCTCAGCTGTTTTCTTTAGAATCTTTTAATTTAATACCTGTATGTATAACTTTTCAATTCCAATTACATATGCGAAGCTAACTTTGATATGTAAAATTGGTGGGTTTGCTGTGTATTCTACTTTCAGTTGTATTGATCTTAAAGCATTAAAACTATGTATCTCTAGCAGTTGACTGATGAGATGGGACTGTTTCTATTCATTTTCCTGTCTTCGCCCATATTTTTTATTCATTATATATATGTATATATATATTTATATGTGTGTATGTGTGCATATATATATATATATATATATGGGTTACGTTTAACAATATGAGAATAAGAGAACAAATTTAAGTAATTATTAATCCATTGTTTTATCATCATTTCAGCTGATCAGAAAAAAATTCAAGCCCAGTTCAACTTTACCTTTATACAGGGCAATAAAGCTTGCATTCTATTCTGCTTGGCCTAACTCATTTTAAAACAATGGATTAAAGTTTTGATATAGTTACAAATTTTATCCTAATTCGGCAGACAACTGAAACATACACTGAGACACACACACACATATATATATATATATATATATATATATATATATATATATGTATGTATTTACAGATGTGATGTTACTAGTTAAGACCAGAAAAAAGTGTCATCATCATCATTTTACGTCCGCTTTTCCCTGCTTGCAAGGGTGGGACGCGTCTTATTCAGCACAGCATCTCTCCACTTGTCACGGTCCTTCGTCATCTCCACCATGAGCTTCAGCGATCTGAGGTCTGTTCTCACAACCTCTGCCCATGTTTTTCGTGATCTACCTCAACGACGTCTTCCTTCAACTGGCATTTCCTGGCACTTCTTCACCCATCGGTCATCCTCCGTGCGCATCACATGTCCATACCACCTCAGTCTCCTCCCTCGCACACTACATTCTATCCCTCTCAGACACAGTTTCTCTCTCAACACATACATGCTGGGTCATTCACACACATTGACATTGCACATCCAACGGAGCATGCTTGCCTCATTTCTCTCCAGCCGTCACATATCTTCTGCAGTTGCTGCCCAAGTCTCACTACCATGCAGCATCGCGCTCCTCACACAGGCATCATATAACCGGCCTTTTGTATGCAGGGAGAAACCCTTCTTCGTGTCAGCAGAGGAAGCAGCTCCCTAAACTTCTTCCAACCCGTCCTTATTCTAGATACTATGGCCTCGGAACACCCCCCTATGCTAATCTGATCTCCTAGGTACCGGAAGCTATCCACCAGTTCTATAGCACCCGCCTGTATTTGAAAAATGTGTCTATCAATGCGACTTCTACTGTCTAATTTCCCTGTACATCTACTGCATACGTATTTCTCCCTACCTGTTAGTTTGCCTGCTATCCCACTACATCTCTTGTGTACCCAGGATCTGCATTGTGGGATTTTATAGAATTTATGCCAGTTCCTTTTCTGCATATCGAACATGGCCATTTCCCTGACGCAATCAGAGTTTTGTCCTCATTTCTACTCATCAACACTTTTGTCTTAGCTAGGTTCACTCTGTCCTCTTGCTTCCAACTGCTGTTTCCAGAGCCAGAATTTATTCTCTAGCTCCTCTACTGATTCTGTTATAAGAACCAGATCGTCAGCATAGAGAAGTTCGCATGGACAGCCAGTCTTAAACTCCTCTGTAATGAACAAGTGTGGGCTGAGGACCGAACCTTGCTGTACTCCTACTTGTATCTGGAATTCCTCACTAAACTCCATTCCTACCCTCACTTTACTGACAGCACCTCTGTACAAAGTTTGCATTGTCCTCACAAGCCATTCCTCAACACCTAGTTTCCTTAGTGACCACCAGATGACAGATTGGGGTACCAAAAGCTAAGTATAGTGGCTTATTCTTCTCTAAGAATCTCTCTTGTAATTGTCTCACTAAGAAGAGGGCATCTGTTGTACTTTTCCCAGGCACAAAACCAAACTGCATCTCATCTAGTTTGATCCTTTCTCTAATTAGTTGTGCTAATATCCTTTCTGCCAACCTGATCCATCAGTTTTATACCCCTATAATTGCTCCTATCCAGAGCAATGCAGCATCTAACACTCGATAGCCAACCATTTCAATGGCAAAATGAGAAATAAATCAAATTGTATTAATTTCAAGTGAGTCTATGTCTTTTGGGGAGGATCAATGTATAGCTCCACCCTTGAAGGGATGGACATGGGTGAAGTTAATACTATTTGATTAATTTCACATTTTGCTATTGAAATGGTTTAAGCTTGGCTGTTGGCTAATTGATCCTATAATAACAATAATATATATATCTATACACACACACACACATTCACTTACGTATGTACACACACACACATATATATATATATATATACACACATACATATGCACATTCTCACATATACATGCATATGATACTTTTGCTCTGTTTCCATTTACAGAATTCTATTCAGAAGCTATAGTCAGCCCAAATTTATAATATAATTGAAGGTGTTTGCTCAATGGTGAATTAATGGAAATAGCTTAGTGGTTAGAGCATTGGGCTTGCAATCGAAAGGTTGTGAGTTCAATTCTTGGACCGGGTGATGTGTTGTTTCCTTGAGCAAGACACTTTATTTCACATTGCTTCAGTTTACTCAGCTGTAGAAATGAGATGATAGGACTGGGATCCCTATCATTCCACCGCAAAGTGGTCGTGGAGGTGCCACGGCAAAAAAGCCCCCACCTCACACTGTAAAGTGGATGTGTAGGCGCCACGGAAAAAAAGCACCCAGCACTCACTGTAAATGAGGTTGGTGTTAGGAAGTGTATCCGGCTGTAGAAATCAAGCCAGAATCAGTTCCCGTATGAGTAAGACAAGTTCAGCTGACTGGACACTGCCCACAACAGGACAATCCGTTTAACCCATGCTAGCATGGAAGAACGGACATAAAATGATGATGATGATGATCAGAGCACGAGGAAAGTTACTTTGTGGTATTTATTTTGGCCCTATGCATTCTGAGTTCAAATTCAGTTGTAGCCTACTTGAGCATTAGACTTAATCCATAGCTTTCTAATTTCAAATCTTTTGAAAAACTTTGCTCTCTGGCCCATCAAGGTTAATCCACCGTCCAGTTTAAATCACCACATGTCTTTTGGATGCCATTGACAGTCTATTTAGTTGTATGAGGTTAAGTTTCCACTTTGAGAATACTCTCCTCCTCTTTTACATTGCCAGCAGTATGAGAGGCCCCTGAAAGTGTTATTAGCATTGCTCTTCTTTCACTGACTATCAAGGTTGAAATTAAGAGACCCTTAACTCCTGATTGAATCATAGGCATTTTAAAAACTGGTAGAGCCCATCTCACTGCTGGTCGAAACACAGCCAGCTTCTTTGAGAAAATGAGATAGAGAAAGAGAAGCGGGTGAGAAGAATCAGCCTCAGTACTGGACTGGTACCTTATTTATTTACCTTGAAAGGATGAAAGGCAAAGTTGACCTCGGTAGTATTTAAACTCAAAGCACAGTGACCCGAAACATATACCAAGGCATGTTTAATTTGATGTCCTAACATTTGATGCCTTCTCACTGGCAAAGCATTAGAATGAAAAATAATAATTAACATTCATAACTCATACATGCAGATTTACAAAATGCATTTAGGAAATTTGCTTTGTATTTTCTGCATTTCATTTAATTTAAAATCTCATTTCGTGCATTTGCTTCTGTAATACCTTTCAACATACCATATCTTGTTTACTTTACTTTAGAAAGGTAGATTTATTCTAAAAGCATAGTTGAAATTACTGATTAATATTGGAAATATAATGTAAACTTCAATTATATTCATTGTTAATGTAGCAATGAAAATCACTTAATAATTATCACTGCACAGCTGAATAGTTCACGCAACAGATTGAGAAGTGTATAAGTTTGTATGTCTGGTGTTATGTGTATGTGAATGTGTCTACAATGTAATAATTTGTATGGTGGAGAATATATTTCTCTACTGACAATTTATATGATTTAATTGAAACCACATTATATACTAAACTGATTTCTCCCTTAGCTATATACTAAAGAATAACAACTCTTCAATGTTATTCACATTTCCCTTTGCATTTCTTTCTTTTTACATCCTCCCCTCTCTCTCTATATATATATAGTCCAAATCTTGCTAGCAGGGGAAATGGACATTAAATGTGGTTGATATATATATATATATATATATATATATATACATATGTATATGTGTATACATATGTATATGTGTATACATATGTATATGTGTATACATATGTATATGTGTATACATAGGTACATGTGTATACATATGTACATATATGTATGTGTGTATGCATATGTATATATGTATGTGTACATATATGTGTGTATGCATATGTATATATGTATGTGTGCATATATGTATATATGTGTATAAATATGTATATGCGTATATGTGTATATGCACAGAGATATCCATGGTAAGTTGTGGGGTCTAGTCTGCATGAAGAACTCAATGTAATCCATATGTTGAAAATGTTGTAGGTTAAAATAAATCCCGGAAAACAATAAAACATTAAAAGGAAAACAGTCATGATATAAGTTAAAACAATGAAATAAGAGATCAAGTCATTAGAAATATACTTCCCTGTTTTACGACCGTTTCTAGGTGATGATAATACATCGTAACTATACTTTGTTATAGATCGATAACAAAGTATAGTTACGATGTATTATCATCACCTAGAAACAATCGTAAAGCAGGGAAGTATATTTCTAATGACTTGATTTCTTATTTCATTGTTTTAACTTATATATATATATATATGTGTATATATTCTTTTGCACTTCTCTGACTCGTTTTCTTTATAAATATATATATAAATATATATATATATATATATATATATATATATATATATATATATATATATATATATATATATATATATATATATATATATATATATATATATATCCTTTCTTTCTTTCCCTCTCCTCATTCACTTATATACACATTTAACATAATACAATACCAGTTATTGAATTCAGGTACATAACTGGCGCTTTGGGCAATACACCAATATCCATCAACAATTCTTAAATCAATCATTACTATACATTAACAGTTAGTGTCCTGTACCACATGAAGCCGCACTAGCAAGATATTCTTGTAAAACATAAAAGAGCAAAATGACTTTCATATTAAATGTGAAAGTCTTTATTCTAATATTACAAATTTTCACAGCAATCTATTCACTAGGAAAGAGACCATAAACATTTGAATTAACACACCACTTGAAACCACCTTACCAAGATAATCTTGAAAAGTACAAAACAACACTATGACTGCAGCACATTAAAAAGTAAAGTTGTTACTTTACTACTACATTTCACAGCACAAATCACTTTATAATTGCCATGGGGTGCTCATATGTAATCTATGGTCACAAGAAATGTAGTAGAATTACAGGCAGGTTAACAGAGAACATAGATTATGTATGCAGCAGATGTACAAAGTGCTAAGAGCACATAGGAAATAGATGATCTCAATTGCCTGGGAGGCTCCCTAAAAGTTGTTGATGGTTTTCATTATCTAAGTGATGTAATAAGTCATTGGGGGTAGGGCACTTTTTGTCATGACACCTACATGACCACTTTACTGTGTAGACAGGGGACGTTTTATCATGACATCTACATGACCATTTTACAGTATAGACTGGGCACATTTTGTCATGTCACCTATATGTTCAATTTAGAGTGTGGTGCCTTATGTCATGACACCTACACAACCTCTTTATAGTGTGGGCTGGGCATTTTTTGTTGTGACGCTAACATGACAACTTTATACTGTATGTATGTTTATATATAGTAAGAGTTTATTCTGCCAAGTATTAAGAGTTTCAAGCTCAATGTGTTGATGTCATTTTACATAGAAACAGAAATACTGAAGAGAGGTTAGATTATTTAAAGAATAGAAGAGAGAGAGGCATAGAATAACACAGAGCATATATAACAATATAAGAAAACAAATTGTTCACATCATTTACTTGTGTTACGTATGATTTAATACATTATATTCAACTAATTTTTATGTTATACTCAATTTAGTAGAAGATAAGAAAACCTTATTATATACTGTAATACATCAGAAAACAAAATAAAAGATTACACATTGACCTGGAAAGAAACATACTTAAAAAAGGATTTCTCCTAGTTTATTTTAAACCTAATTCTGCTTAGTTGACTGTATCTAGGCGATTACGCTGTCGAAATATTCGATAAATATTCCACTACGGCCGACGTGAAGCGCTAGTTTTGGTTATTTGTTGGAGATTCCTTCATAGAAGCCTCATTCGTATAGCCTGGTCTATTCGATTTTTTATATAGTTAATTATGCTAATTGGGAGAGGAAATAGTATATATTTTATCTTGTGATTCTATAGACATGTTTTATGATATATATATATATATATATATATATATATATATATATATACTGTAAAGTGATCATGTAGGTGTCACAACAAAAAGTACCCAGCACACATTGTCAATGTGGTTGGTGTTGAGAAGGGCATCCATCCATAGAAAACAACCCAGCAACTCTCCTATAAGAACGAGACAAGGTCACCCAACCCAACTTGCCTCTAAATGGGACACACCCATCTAACCATACTAGCATGAAAGATAGACGTTAATCAATGATGATGATGATAATTATATATATATATATATATATATATATATATATATATATATATGTATATATATATGTGTGTGTGTGTGAATATGTATGTATGTCATGCTCAAAGGAAGGGGCAACAAATCTCAGCTGAAGAAAGATTTCAAAAATGTGAAGCACAAACTCTGAGCAGCAAAAAATTCATGATAGCATGATAAAGGAGAGTACATACAAACCTTGGCAGAAAGACGAAATGCTAAATCATGAATCATATCACAAATTATGCAGAGTATATAGCTCACACACTACAGTCTTTGCCTAACTGTGATCAAAGAATATATATGCAGTGTAAGCTTGATGAAATCAAGATAAGACAATGCAAACTGTTTAATGAATACCTAAGACACACATCTCAAGTTAATCTCAATTTGATTAAGGCCATCAGCAGGCTCCTGTCATTATCAAGCTTGAACCATATCAATCCTCCCAACACATGTCAGCATGGAAATTAAAGATGGTGTACTTCAACATTTAGTTACACCTATTACACCCATGAAAATATGTATTTTAACATTTGTTATGTTATAATAGAATACATTATACAAAATTTGTGCAATCTCAAATTAACATCTGTGACACATATTTTAATTAATATATGGATTAGATGTATGAGTGGGTGTGTGCATGTAGATGTGTGTGTCTGTATATATATGAATTATATTATATTATATATATATTTACGATTTGAGTTCAAATCCCACCGAAGTAGACTTTGCCTTTCATCCTTACGGGGTCGATAAAATAAAGTACCAGTAATGCACTGGTAATTGCTGACCTTGTGCCTAAAGCAGAAACAATTATATATATATGCATGTATTATATATATATATGTATTATATATTGGTGGATTGGCAGTATCGGTAGAGGGTCGGACGCCATGCTTTCCAGCAGAGTTACGTCCCTTTACGATCTGAGTTCAAATCCCGCCGAGGTTGACTTTGCCTTTCATCCTTACGGGGTCGATAAAATAAAGTACCAGTAATGCACTGGGTAATTTGCTGGCCTTGTGCCAAATGTAGAAACAATTATATATATATATATATATCTT
This sequence comes from Eledone cirrhosa, assembly GCA_964016885.1. Lineage (NCBI taxonomy): Eukaryota > Metazoa > Mollusca > Cephalopoda > Octopoda > Eledonidae > Eledone > Eledone cirrhosa. The sequence goes on from OZ024740.1 coordinate 159,782,375, forward strand.
ATATATATATATATATATATGTATTATATATATATATATGTATTATGTATGTATATATATATATATATATATATATATGTATTATATATATATATATGTATGTATTATATATATATATGTATGATATATATATGTATTATATATATAATATATATGTATTATATATATATATGTATGATATCATCATCATCATCATCAACGTGTAACGTCTGTGTTCCACGCTTGCATGGGTTTGGATGGGGGTTCTCCCACTTGAGGCAAGAGTGGTTGTCTAGCTCGCATAGGACTGTCTGGCGGATGTCCTTCCTAACACCAACCACATTTACAGTGTGGGGCTGGGAGGTTTTTACCATGTTGCCTATACGGCCACATTACAGCGTGAACTGTCTGGCGGGTTTTCTACAGCTGGATGCCCTTCCTAACACCAACCACATTTACAGTGTGGGGCTGGGAAGTTTTTACCGTGTTGCCTACACGGCCACATTACAGCGTGGACTGTGTGTTTTTTTGTCGTGACACCTACACGATCTCCTTTGTTTCGGCCTGGATGTTGTGGCACCAACATAACTTTACATTGAAAGGGGCGGTGTGGATGGGGTGGGGGTGGTGGGACGAGGGTGTATTTCGTTAGAGGTGCCTACTGACTGTAGGTTTCGCTTTGTACTTAGGCAAGGCGGGTCTTCTGTATAACGCTGTAGCTCCAAAGATCTCGGTCCCGTGACATTGTCTTGGAGAGGTGTAAGTGTGTGAGGTCGGAATTTATCAAGTCGTCCCAGGTTTTTCTGGGTCTGCCTATTCCGTGGCTACCGTCTATCTTTATTGCCCTGCACTTTGTTATACAGCTATCGCCTTCCATGTGCATCACGTGACCATACCAACGTAGCCTTCTCTCAAGTAAACAACATCTGATCCCTCTTATTTCTAATTTTTTCCTTAGTTCGTTTATGCTTTGCCGTTCACATATATTACTATTACACATCCAGCGGAGCATGCAAGCTTCATTCCTCTCTAGTCTGCGTATATCCTCTGCACACAATGCCCAGGTCTCACTGCCATGCAACATTGCTGTTCGTATGCAGGCATCATACAACCTGCCTTTCATTTTTAGGGAGAACCCTTTAGCGGCTAATAGTGGTATAAGCTCTCTGAACTTTTTCCATCCAGTTCTGACTCTAGCTACTGTACTTTCAGAGCACCCTCCCCCACTGCTGATTCTGTCACCCAGGTAACGGAAGCTGTCCACTATTTATATAGAGCGCTCTGCGCAGTTGAAAGAGCTAGTATTTTGTGGGCACTTGCTGCTACTTATTGCACCAGAGCACCGGCCACATGTAAAATCTATGTTCTTAGTTAGCTTACCTGTGATCCCACTACATCTTTTATGCACCTATACTTTGCATTTCGGACACAAAATGGAGTTTCTACCTACGCCTTTCCTACACACTGAGCATGGCCACTTCCCGGAAGGGACCGCCGCCTTATTTTCTTTCCTACAAACTAGAACTTTGATCTTAGCCAGGTTAATTTTAAGGCCTTTTGATTTTAGGCCGTGCTTCCATGTTTGGAATGATATATATATATAATATATATCTTATATATATATATATATGTATTATGTATATATATATATATTATATATATATATATATGTATTATATATATATATGATATATATATGTATTATATATATAATACATATGTATTATATATATATATGTATGATATATATATGTATTATATAAATAATACATACGTATTATATATATATATATATATATATGTATATATATGTATGTATTATATATATATATATATCATCATCATTTCATTTTACGTCAGCTTTTTCCCTGCGCGCAAGGGTGGGACGGGAACTGATTCTGGCTTGATTTCTACAGCTGGATGCCCTTCCTAACACCAACCTCATTTACAGTGAGTGCTGGGTGCTTTTTTGCCTTGGCACATCCACGATAACTTTGCAGTGGAACGATATGGGCCCCAGTCCCTATCATCTCATTTCTACAGCTGAGTAAACTGGAGCAATTTGAAATAAAGTGTCTTGCTCAAGCAAACAACACATCACCCGATCTGAGAATTGAACTCAAGCCTTTCGATTGCAAAGCCAATGCTCTAACCACTAAGCCATGTGTCTCCATATATCTGTATGTATTATATTATATATATATATTTTTATTTTCATGTCCCAAATGCAAAGTTTGGGTGCATAAAAGGTGTAGTGGGATCACAGGTAAGCTAACAAAGAATATAGATTTTATACGTGACCAGTGCTCTGGTGCAATAAGTACCAGCAAGTGCCCAGATTATACTAGCTCATTCCATTGCACAGATGGTTCTATAGAAATAGTGGACAGCTTCCGTTACCTGGGTAATAAAATCAGCAGTGGGGGAGGGTGATCTGAAAGTACAGTAGCTAGAGTCAGAACGGGATGGAAAAAGTTCATAGAGCTTATACCACTATTGGCTGCTAAAGGGTTCTCTCTAAAAATGAAAGGCAGGCTGTATGATGCCTGCATACGAACAGCAATATTACATGGCAGTGAGACCTGGGCATTGTGTGCAGAGGATATACGCAGACTGGAGAGAAATAAAGCTTGCATGCTCCGCTGGATGTGTAATAGTAATATACGTGAACGGCAAAGCATAAACGAACTAAGGGAGAAATTAGGAATAAGAGGGATCAGATGTTGTTTACTCGAGAGAAGACTACGTTGGTATGGTCACGTGATGCGCATCAAAGACGACAGCTGTATAAAAAACTGCAGGGCGATAAAAATAGACGGTAGCCACAGAGTAGGCAGACCCAGAAAAACCTGGGACGACTTGATAAATTCCGACCTCACACACTTCCACCTCTCCAAGACAATGTCACTGGACCGAGATCTTGGGCGCTACAGCGTTATACAGAAGACCCGCCTTGCCTAAGTACAAAGCGAAACCTACAGTCAGTAGGCACCTCTAACAAAATACACCCCCGTCCCACTACCCCCACCCCATCCACACCACCCCCTTAAATGTGAAGTTATGTTGGTACCACAACATCCAGTCCGAAACATATGAGGTCGTGTAGGTGTCACGACAAAAAAACACACAGTCCACGCTGTAATGTGGCCGTGTAGGTAACACGGTAAAAACCTCCCAGTACACACTGTAAACGTAGTTCGTGTTAGGAAGGGCATCCAGCCGTGGAAAACCCGCCAGACAGTCCCGAGCAAGACAACCAATCTTGCCTCAAGTGGGAAAACTCCCGTCCAAACCAATGCAAGCGTGAAAGATGGATGTTAAACGAAGATGATGATGATAATGATGATATATATATGTATGTATTATATATATATATATGTATTATATATATATATATATATGTATGTATTATATATATATATATATTATGTATTATATATATATGTATGTATTATATATATATATATATATGTATGTATTTTATATATATATATATGTATGATAAAGAACACAAGAGCGTCTACAACATCAAAAGATTTTCATTGGCTTACAATGTTTCTTCCTTACGTAACCGTAGGATTCGTCAGAGCTATAAAAGGGGTTTGATTGGTGTTATGGGCTCTACCAACCAAACTAACCAATACCTAACTCTTATTAACCTAAGTATTTTATATATATATGTATTATATATATATATATATATATATAGTATTTTCCGTAGTGTTGTAATATAAATATTACACACAGTAGATGGACAGCTCACGTAGAGTTTGCTCGACGGTTCCAGTTGTAGTTCCAAAAGTAATCCGGAGAAAAAATAGAAGGATTTAAATGGATACAGTTTAGTTAAAAGGAATTTATTGACACGTGTTTCAATAACAGTTACATAATCTGAAAACAGCTGCTATCTACAAAGTATTAGTTATGCAGACATTCAATATTTCAATGTTATTATCATCTGTCATTTCATCAGAATAATTTTACTGAGGACCTGTTTGGTTTTTGTAGAGAATATTAGGAGGGAGGGGTGAAGTTGTTAGAAGAATAGTTGAGGGAGTGGTTTTTTGATAGCAGTGAGAATTTTTGGTGGCAGTGAGTAATTAGATTCCCATCTGTTGTTTTGACATTTTTATAGAATATATTATTGGTTATTTTTCTAAATCTATAGAAGGATTAGAGATAGTATAGATATGCATGGTTGGGTTTGTGTTTGCACTTAATTAACATTCAGACTTAAATTTTTCTTTCAATTGTACGTATCCTTTCGCCCACGCATTCACACACAAACATATATGCACACCTCTACAAAATACATATACTCACATACACTTACTTACATGCTCATACTTACATACATATACACATGCACATATATATATATACATATATATACATATATACATGTACATACGCATTCATGTGTATACATTTTCATACTCAGCTTATCTTTATATACACACGTATAGACACACATATATACATACATACTCCAGTCTATGTGTGTATATATATATATATATATATATATAAACACTTTAATACATGAATACACTTACATCTAACTATACACATCAAACATATATATATATTTACTTATTTATATACATTTTCACATATATATACATACATATGGTCGCTTCTAGACACATTCATTATAGCATATTTGCACCTATTCTCATCAGCATATCTTTCCATTATTATTGTGGTAATTTAAGGTTATTAATATACAAATATATGTTGAGAAGAGATTGTTTTTATATTTTTCTAACTAGATTGAGGTTTATATAGTTGGGGGGATGTCCCTCTTTTATGTAATATTCAGCTTGTAGTGGGGAAAAAGGGTTTTAGTTCGGTGACGGCAGAATAATGTTCGTTCAATTCTGTTATTAAGCAATTTCTTCTTGTGTGTGATTATGTAATACATCTCAAGATTACACAATTTGCAGAAATTTTGGCTCCTGGAAAAGCTTTGGGTTTTAGCTAATTTCTCCCATTTTAGGGTAAACTTTTGATCGCTATCCCTGAGCGTCCAAGCTTTTTCTGCTAAAGTTGTTACATTTCTTTGGCTCTGGTGTTTTATTGAGTAAGAAATTGCTTAATAACAGAATTGAACGAACATTATTCTGCCGTCACCGAACTAAAACCCTTTTTCCCCACTACAAGCTGAATATTACATAAAAGAGGGACATCCCCCCAACTATATAAACCTCAATCTAGTTAGAAAAATATAAAAACAATCTCTTCTCAACATATATATGTATATTAATAACCTTAAATTACCACAATAATAATGGAAAGATATGCTGATGAGAATAGGTGCGAATATGCTATAATGAATGTGTCTAGAAGCGACCATATGTATGTATATATATGTGAAAATGTATATAAATAAGTAAATATATATATATGTTTGATGTGTATAGTTAGATGTAAGTGTATTCATGTATTAAAGTGTTTATATATATATATATATATATATATATATATATATATATACACATAGACTGGAGTATGTATGTATATATGTGTGTGTCTATACGTGTGTATATAAAGATAAGTTGAGTATGAAAATGTATACACATGAATGCGTATGTATGTACATGTATATATGTATATATATGTATATATATATGTGCATGTGTATATGTATGTAAGTATGAGCATGTAAGTATGTGTATGTGAGTATATGTATTTTGTAGAGGTGTGCATATATGTTTGTGTGTGAATGCGTGGGCGAAAGGATACGTACAATTGAAAGTAAAATTTAAGTCTGAATGTTAATTAAGTGCAAACACAAAACCAACCAATCATATCTATACTATCTCTAATCCTTCTATAGATTTAGAAAAATAACCAATAATATATTCTATAAAAATGTCAAAACAACAGATGGGAATCTAATTACTCACTGCCACCAAAAATTCTCACTGCCATCAAAAAACCACTCCCTCAACTATTCTTCTAACAACTTCACCCCTCCCTCCTAATATTCTCTATAAAAACCAAACAGGTCCTCAGTAAAATTATTCTGATGAAATGACAATTGATAATAACATTGAAATATTGAATGTCTGCATAACTAATACTTTGTAGATAGCAGCTATTTTCAGGTTATGTAACTGTTATTGAAACACGTGTCAATAAATTCCTTTTAACTAAACTGTATCTATTTAAATCCTTCTATATATATATATATATATATATATATATATATATATATATATATATATATATATATATATATATATATATATATATATATATATATTATATATATATATATGTATGTATTATATTATATATATATGTATGTATTATATTATATATATATGTATGTATGTATTATATTATATATATATATTATAGTATATATATATAAAAATATATATATATATATATTATATTATATATATATATATATATATATATATATTTTATATTATATATATATATATATATATATATATATATATATATATATATATATATATATATATATTATATGCAAAAGTTCGATTTAAATTGTTGGGATACAACAAGCAAATATTTTTATAACTGATATAAATCACTTGACAAGTATTTGGAGTAAATATACGATATTAACAAATGGAAACTATATTTATATAACCATATCTATTTTATTATACATATTTCAAGGATACCATGTTAAATTATGGTATGCTTTCATCAGACAAAATACAATATATACCAGTTTTATAAATAAATTTTGACATACCCTTTCAAAATGCAACCGTTACTTTTGGAAGACATCGGGGATATTGGATTTGTTTATCTTAGTAAGTCATTGTGTTACGGAGAAGGAAAGAAGTGGAGAAAGAAAGGGTTTTTCTCTCTCTCCGTCTTTTTTCCTTCTCCGTAACACAATGACTTACTAAGATAAACAAATCCAATATCCCTGATGTCTTCCAAAAGTAACGGTTGCATTTTGAAAGGGTATGTCAAAATTTGTTTGTAAAACTAGTATATATTGTATTTTGTCTGATGAAAGCATACCATAATTTAACATGGTATCCTTGAAATATGTATAATAAAATAGATATGGTTTTATAAATATAGTTTCCATTTGTTAATATCGTATATTATATTCATCATCATCATCATCATCACCGTTTTACGTCCGTTCTTCCACGCTAGCATGGGTTAGACGGGTTGTCCTGTTGTGGGCAGTGTCTGGTCGGCTGACCATGCCTTGCTCATACAGGAACTGATCTGGCTTGATTTCTACAGCTGGATGCCCTTCCTAACACCAACCTCATTTACAGTGAGTGCTGGGTGCTTTTTCGTGGCGCCTACACGTCCACTTTACAGTGTGGGCTGGGTGCTTTTTTGCCGTGGCACCTCCACGACCACCTTGCGGTGGGGGGGGGGGGGCATATTGTTTATATGCTTCAGCATGTACCCATGGGAGGTCGGGTACCCTGTATTACTGCGTGACGCCAGAAGTCACGGTCGTGTGTCATTGACTTTGAGAGGTGTAGTTGGGTAAGGTCGGCTTTTATCACCTCATCTCAAGTCATCTTGGGTCTCCCCACTCCGCGGTTTCCATCAACTTCTAGTGCTCTGCACCTTTTTATGCAGCTGTCATCCTTCATACGCGTCACATGTCCATACCAGCGTAACCGCCTCTCCTGCACGCAGCATTTGATTCCTCTTATGCTCAGTCTCTCTCTCAATTCCTTTATGCTTTGTCGTTCACGTATATTACTGTTACACATCCATCGGAGCATGCAGGCTTCGTTTCTCTCTAATCTACGTAAGTCTTCCACCTTCAGCGCCCAGGTCTCACTACCATGCAACATCGCTGTTCGGATACACGCATCATACAGTCTGCCTTTCATTCTGAGGGAGAAGCCTTTTGCAGCTAGCAGTGGTAGTAGTTCCCTAAACTTCTTCCATCCCGTTCTTACCCTAGTTATTGTACTTTCTGAGCACCCACCTCCGTTGCTAATTCGGTCACCTAGGTAGCAGAAGCTGTCTACTGTTTCTACAGGGCCCTCCCAGAGATTGGTGGTACTTGTTTCCTGTGGCTGTTTGCTTGCTGTTTCAGCACAGCTGCTGCATGTGAATCCTACATTCTTAATTAAGCTTCCTGAGATCCCGCTACATCTCTTGTGTACCCATTGTTTGCATTTGGGGCAGAGAATGGAGTTCCTACCTACACCTTTCCTACATACTGAGCAAGGCCATTTCCCTGAGGGGATCTGAGTTCTGTTTTCTCGTCTACTTATAAGGACCTTAGTCTTTGTCATGTTGACTTTGAGGCCCTTTCTCTCTAGTCCCTGCTTCCAGGTTTGGAATTTATTCTCTAGTTCTACCATAGATTCAGCTATGAGTGCGAGGTCATCAGCATACAGGAGTTCCCATGGGCATCCGGTCTTAAACTCCTCCGTTATTGCCTGCAGGACTATGATGAACAGGAGAGGGCTAAGAACAGAGCCCTGGTGGACCCCAACCTGTACGCTAAATTCCTCGCTATACTCATTGCCAATCCTAACTTTGCTGACTGCTCCCCTATACATGGCTTGTACCGCTTTCACAAGCCATTCATCTACTCCTAGTTTTCTAAGAGCCCACCAGATTACTGCACGTGGAACTCTGTCAAAGGCTTTCTCAAGGTCGACAAATGCCAAGTAGAGTGGCTTACTTTTAGCTAGGTACTTTTCCTGTAATTGCCTCACAAGGAAGAGGGCATCAGTGGTGCCTTTCCCTGGTACAAACCCAAATTGCATCTCGTCTATATTCACCCGGTCCCTAATCAGCTGTGCTATAACTCTTTCTGTTACTTTCATGACCTGGTCCATCAACTTTAATACCTCTATAGTTTCCTCTATCTAGTGCATCGCCTTTACCTTTGTAGCAGTTGACAATGATGCTACTGCACCAATCTTTTGGTATGGCCCCCTCTAGTATTACCTGGTTAACGATACGTGTGGTTATAGTGTGACCTACAGACCCAGATGCCTTCAGCATCTCGGCAGCTATACCCGATGGACCGGTTGCCTTCCCTATCTTCATATCTCTGATTGCCTTACTTACTACGCTGCCGCTGACTTGTACTGCTGGTCCCTCTATAGGGTCTACGTGGGGTAGGGTCTCTTCTTCCCATGCATTCTCCTCATTTAGTAATCTATCATAATGACTCTTCCATGCATCTTTCTTCTCAGCACTTGTGAGGGCAAGCTCACCTTTATCATTCCGGATACACTTCTCTCCAATGACATCACAACTATCTCTGACACACTGCCTCGCAATCTTGAATACCTCCTGTTTCTGGTCCTCACGTTGTAAAACATGCTTGAATTTTCTATCCTCTGCTTCCCTCCTAGCTAAGTATACTTGTCGCCTAGCTTCCCTCGTGGTCTCTATGTAATGTACCCTGCTCCCCCCGTTCTTCCATTCTTTCCATGCCTGTCTCTTGGCCTTGACTGCTTCATCTACCTTATTGTTCCACCACCAAGTCACTCTCCTCCTGCTTGAGGTCTTACTCCAGCCACAAACCTCATCCGTCGCCTCTAGTAAGTTATTTTTTAGGAACTCCCAGTTCTCTTCTACGTTAAATGTCTCTATCTGTTCTTCTTTACTGTCGTAGGCGTTGAGTAAAATATCTTTAAATCTGTTACTGGTTGAGGGGACTTTCAGCTTCCAGATCTTTCTTCTCCAGGTTGGCCTCTGTTTCAGGGCTCGTCTAGTTCTGACCGTGAGGTCGCTGACAACTAAGCTATGTAGGGATGTACATTCCTCACTAGGGAAGGCTTTTGTGTTTTCGACCGTCCATCTGTCACGTCCTCTGATGAGGATAAAATCTAACTGACTAGAGTGCTCCCCTGATCTATAGGTGATCAGGTGGTTGTCGGGTTTTTTAAAGTTTGTGTTACGTATCGACATGTCATTGGCGTCGCAGAATTCTAGAAGTCTGAATCCTTCCTCATTCCTTGTGCCAACTCCATGGCCTCCATGTACTCTATTGAAGCCGTCGCAGTGTTTACCTACGTGTCCGTTAAAATCTCCTGCAATGATTAGGAAGTCCTTGTCGTCTGTTAGAGCAGTAGTGTGTATTAGGGACTCGTAAAACCTATCCTTAAGTTCGTCTGGCAGCCCCGATTGGGGTGCGTAAGCTGATATTATTGTGGTAATTGTCTTATTCAGGACTAGTCTGAGTTTAATGATTCTTGCATTTACCCTGTACACTGAGATTACTTTATCTACCCACTTGTCAGCTAATAGTATACCTACACCACCCATCCCATCGTCATTTCCCACCCAGAAAAATTTGTAGCACTGGCTTTTTCCTACAAGTACTCTAGCAGACCCTCCTCTCCATCTAGTCTCTTGCACACAGCATACATCAACTTCCTTTCGCTCTAGCATTTCTACGATTTCTCCTGCTCTTCCTTTCATTGAGCCTACATTGATGGTACCAACTCGGAGTTTTGGGCATTTGTCGACACTCGTAGGGGAGGGTCTCTGGGTTGGCGCTTCACGTGGGTGCTTGGTAGCTCGCAGATTCATATTTCATCTATTGATTCAGAGTTGCTCGTGTATTCCCAGCTCATCCATCCATAACGGTGGGAAAATTGAGGGCTAGAAGAACAGTGGTGGGGGGGTAATGGCAGGGTGTGTTGGGATGCGCCAGAGGAGGAGAGAGTTAGTTAGGCAGGTAGTAGCAGCAGCAGTGGAAATGGCATGCTAGGTTTGATTGGTCGAATAGACTATGGTGGTGTGTGGGGGTGGGGGGGAGGGAAATTGTGAGGTAGGAACTGAGGGTCGCATGGTAAATATCCAAGTTAATACTACATCAGTAAAATTAACAATAATAACGTCATGAAAAAACTACTAAGAGAAACCCTCGAAAATTTATCGCTAATACAGAAGGGAAAATTTAACGCTAATACAGCAGGGAACATCATAATATTAACGACAATATGTAGGCTAAAATACCTTCGTAGATTAGATGGATGGCTGGAAAAATTGGAATCAGCTCTAGTGATACATTTTAGCAGAGAAGAATGGGAAAGTGTCTTATCTCTTCAATATTTTCAGATTGAATGAATTAGGTTAAAGACAGGGTAGTAAGCCTTAAAGAAGTGCATAGAGAGGGGGGGGGGGGTTAGGAACTGAGGGTCGCATGGTAAATAACTGAGAGAGATACAATAGGATTAGAATACCGCATGGTAAATATCCAAGTTAATAAGTTAATACTACATCAGTAAAATTAACAATAATAACGTCATGAAAAAACTACTAAGAGAAACCCTCGAAAATTTATCGCTAATACAGCAGGGAAAATTTAACGCTAATACAGCAGGGAACATCATAATATTAACGACAATATGTAGGCTAAAATACCTTCGTAGATTAGATGGATGGCTGGAAAAATTGGAATCAGCTCTAGTGATACATTTTAGCAGAGAAGAATGGGAAAGTGTCTTATCTCTTCAATAATTTCAGATTGAATGAATTAGGTTAAAGACAGGGTAGTAAGCCTTAAAGAAGTGCATAGAGAGGGGGGGGTAGGAACTGAGGGTCGCATGGTAAATAACTGAGAGAGATACAATAGGATTAGAATACCGCATGGTAAATATCCAAGTTAATAAGTTAATACTACATCAGTAAAATTAACAATAATAACGTCATGAAAAAACTACTAAGAGAAACCCTCGAAAATTTATCGCTAATACAGAAGGGAAAATTTAACGCTAATACAGCAGGGAACATCATAATATTAACGACAATATGTAGGCTAAAATACCTTCGTAGATTAGATGGATGGCTGGAAAAATTGGAATCAGCTCTAGTGACACATTTTAGCAGAGAAGAATGGGAAAGTGTCTTATCTCTTCAATATTTTCAGATTGAATGAATTAGGTTAAAGACAGGGTAGTAAGCCTTAAAGAAGTGCATAGAGAGGGGGGGGGGGTTAGGAACTGAGGGTCGCATGGTAAATAACTGAGAGAGATACAATAGGATTAGAATACCGCATGGTAAATATCCAAGTTAATAAGTTAATACTACATCAGTAAAATTAACAATAATAACGTCATGAAAAAACTACTAAGAGAAACCCTCGAAAATTTATCGCTAATACAGCAGGGAAAATTTAATGCTAATACAGCAGGGAACATCATAATATTAACGACAATATGTAGGCTAAAATACCTTCGTAGATTAGATGGATGGCTGGAAAAATTGGAATCAGCTCTAGTGATACAATTTAGCAGAGAAGAATGGGAAAGTGTCTTATCTCTTCAATATTTTCAGATTGAATGAATTAGGTTAAAGACAGGGTAGTAAGCCTTAAAGAAGTGCATAGAGAGGGGGGGTAGGAACTGAGGGTCGCATGGTAAATAACTGAGAGAGATACAATAGGATTAGAATACCGCATGGTAAATATCCAAGTTAATAAGTTAATACTACATCAGTAAAATTAACAATAATAACGTCATGAAAAAACTACTAAGAGAAACCCTCGAAAATTTATCGCTAATACAGAAGGGAAAATTTAACGCTAATACAGCAGGGAACATCATAATATTAACGACAATATGTAGGCTAAAATACCTTCGTAGATTAGATGGATGGCTGGAAAAATTGGAATCAGCTCTAGTGATACATTTTAGCAGAGAAGAATGGGAAAGTGTCTTATCTCTTCAATATTTTCAGATTGAATGAATTAGGTTAAAGACAGGCTAGTAAGCCTTAAAGAAGTGCATAGAGAGGGGGGGGGGTAGGAACTGAGGGTCGCATGGTAAATAACTGAGAGAGATACAATAGGATTAGAATACCGCATGATAAATATCCAAGTTAATAAGTTAATACTACATCAGTAAAATTAACAATAATAACGTCATGAAAAAACTACTAAGAGAAACCCTCGAAAATTTATCGCTAATACAGCAGGGAAAATTTAACGCTAATACAGCAGGGAACATCATAATATTAACGACAATATGTAGGCTAAAATACCTTCGTAGATTAGATGGATGGCTGGAAAAATTGGAATCAGCTCTAGTGATACAATTTAGCAGAGAAGAATGGGAAAGTGTCTTATCTCTTCAATATTTTCAGATTGAATGAATTAGGTTATATTATATATATATATAATATAATACATACACACACACACACATATATATATATATATATATATATATATATATATATATATATATATATATATATATATATATATATATATATATATATATATATATATATATATATATATATATATATATATATATATATATATATATAATACATACATATATATATAATACATACATATGTATATGGAGGCACATGGCTTAGTGGTTAGAGCATTGGCCTTGCGATCAAAAGGTTGTGAGTTCAATTCTCAGACCGGGTCATTCCTCTGCAAAGTGGTCGTGTAGGTTCCATGGAAAAAAACCACCCAGCACTCACTGTAAATGAGGTTGGTGTTAGGAAGGGCATCCAGCTGTAGAAATCAAACCAGAATCAGTTCCCGTCGCACCCTTGCAAGCAGGGAAAAGCAGACGTAAAATGAAATGATAATGATGAAATGATAATAATATATATGTATCTATAATATAATATATAAATATAATATATATATATATATATAATATAATATATAAATATAATATATATATATATATATAATACAATATATATATATTATATTATATATATATATTATATTATATATATATATATTATATTATATTATATATATATTATATTATATATATATATATATTATATTATATATATATATATCATATTATATATATATATGTATTATATTATATTATATTATATATATATGTATGTATTATAATATATATATATGTATTATATTATATATATATATATATGTATTATATTATATATATATATATATATATGTATTATATTATATATATATATATATGTATTATATTATATATATGTATGTATTATATTATAAGGATTAAAATACTGGCGCGTGTTGGAGTTAAACACCCTCTTCGTATTATAGAAATGACAGTAAAAGGTATAGCTCAGTGTAATTAAACAGAGCCGAAGAATTATGAAAGTATAAATGTATTATATTATATATATGTATTATACTATATATATATATATGTATTATATTATATATATATATATATATATGTGTATGTATTATATTATATATATATATATGTATTATATTATATATGGGGATTTGGCAGTATCAGTAGAAGATTGGACGCCATGCTTTCCAGCATAGTTACGTCCCTTTACGGTCTAAGTTCAAATCCCGCCAAGGTTAACTTTGCCTTTCATCCTTACGGGATAGTTAAAATAAAGTACCAGTAATGCAATGGGTAATTTGCTGGCCTTGTTCCAAAAGTAGAAACAATTATATATATATATATTTATATATATATATATATATATATATGTATTATGTTATATATATATATATATATTATATTATATATATATGTATTATATTATATATATATATATATATCTATTATATTATATATATATATATGTATTATATTATATATATAAATATGTATTATATTATATATATAAATATATGTATTATATTATATAAATATATGTATTATATTATATATATATATGTATTATATTATATATAAATATATGTGTTATATTATATATATATATTTTTGTTAATCGCTTGTTAAATGCAAGGACCCCATTCAATCATTACCTTCTTGCTAGCTACCCAATATCCCTCCCACCCCCACGCACCACCATTGCTATTACGTGGACCAATCATAAAACAGAGCCCCCACGCATCACCAGTATTATTACGCGGACCAATCAGAAACCAGAGGCCTATACTATCGCTTGCCTGGTTGCCTTTCGATATATGATGGATGGATGGACTGCGGAATCCTGGAGAGTGGAGGTGAGAGAGAGAAAAATCTGGACGCTCAGCGACAATGCCAAAGATAAAGACAAATTCACCTCTTGGACGAGAATGCGAGCACTCCTCATTGTTTCGACCGCGGACGGCTAACATAACCCCATCGCCCCCCGCCCCCCACCGCCCCCAACCCCAACCCCCAAACGCAATCCAAAACTTCAGAGTTGGTACCATAAATGTAGGCACCCTAAAGGGTCGCGCTAACGAGGTTGTAGAAATGCTTGAACGTAAGGAGGTCGATGTTTGTTGTATTCAAGAGACCAGGTGGAGGGGTGGGTCTGCTAGGTTCATTGAGGGTAAAAAACGATGTTATAAGCTTTTCTGGGTGGGAAACGACGATGGGCTGGGTGGAGTAGGAATCATGGTAGCAGAAAAGTGGGCAGATAAGATAATAGACGTAAATAGAGTGAACGACAGAATAATTAAAATACGACTTGTCCTCAATAGAACTACGGTGACAGTAATATCTGCGTACGCACCCCAATCCGGACTGCCCGGCACTATAAAAGACAGATTCTATGAGACACTGATGCTAACTACCTCCCAAATATCCGACAGTGACTATATAATTATCGCAGGCGACCTAAATGGTCACGTTGGACAACATTGTGACGGCTACGACGAAATCCATGGAGGCTATGGGTTTGGTACTAGAAATGAGCAAGGCTCCAGAATCCTGGAATTCTGTGATGCAAATAACCTAACTATCTGTAACACTAACTTCAAAAAACGTGACAATCACCTGATCACCTATAGATCCGGGGAACACACAAGCCAGGTAGATTATATCCTTACCAGAAGACGTGACAGAGTGTCTGTTGTAAACACTAAATCCCTCCCCCATGAAGAATGCACCTCCCAACATAGACTGATAATTAGCGACCTCATAGTCAGGACGAGACGTACTCGACAACAGAAGAGGACTATCCTCAGGAGGAAAATATGGAAGCTAAAGGACCCCACAGCCAGGAATAAATTTCAAAGCATATTACTTGATGCTTTCGACAGTAAGGAAGAACATTTAGAGTCGGACAATATAGAGGGAGAGTGGGAATTTCTGAAAGCAAACCTGCTGTTGGCGACAGACGAAGTCTGTGGCTGGAGCAGGCCTGTAGGCAGGAGGAGAGTAACATGGTGGTGGAACAGTAAGGTGGAGGGGTCAATTAAGGCCAAAAAGCAGGCTTGGAAAGTATGGCGGGATGGGGGAAGTAGAGAGAACTATCAAGTGGCCAGGAGGGAAGCTAGGAGACAAGTGTACTTAGCAAGAAGGGAAGCTGAGGAAAGAAAGTTCAAGCATGTTCTACAACGCGATGACCAAAAACGTGAGGTGTTCAGGATTGCTAGGCAATGCGTCAAGGAAAACCGTGATATTGTCGGGGAGAAGTGTGTACTAAACGACGATGGCACACTTGCCATCACCGACGCTGATAAGAAGGTAGCTTGGAAGTGTCACTATGAAAGGCTACTAAATGAGGAGAATAATTGGGAGAAAGGCAGTCTCCCCCATATCGACCCAATAGAGGGACCAGCAGTGTTAGTCGAGGGGAGTATAATAAGTAAGGCAATCAAGGATATGAAGACGGGTAAGGCGGCTGGGCCTTCGGAAATAGTTGCTGAGATGCTGAAGGCATCTGGCACGGTGGGACACACCATGGTCACCCGCATAGTTAACCAAGTCGTACAGAATGGGGTTGTTCCGAAGGACTGGCATAGCAGCATCATCGTTAACTGTTATAAGGGTAAAGGAGACGCCCTAGATAGGAGTAACTATAGAGGCATTAAATTAATCGACCAGGTCATGAAGGTCACGGAAAAAGTAATAGCGCAACTAATCAGAGAGAGAATTGACCTAGATGAAATGCAGTTCGGGTTTGTGTCAGGCAAAAGTACCACAGACGCTCTTTTCATAGTACGACAACTACAGGAGAAGTACCTAGCTAAAGGTAAACCTCTCTACTTAGCTTTTGTCGACTTGGAGAAAGCCTTCGACAGAGTCCCCCGCTCCATTATCTGGTGGGCTCTTAGAAAACTAGGCGTTGACGAATGGCTTGTGAGGGCTATACAAGCCATGTATAAAGAAACAGTCAGCAAGGTTAGAATTAACAACGAATATAGTGAAGAGTTTAGCGTAAAAGTTGGCGTCCATCAGGGCTCTGTTCTCAGCCCACTACTATTTATTATTGCCCTTCAGGCTATAACAGAGGAGTTCAAGACAGGCTGCCCATGGGAACTCCTATACGCAGACGACCTGACACTCATAGCGGAATCAATGGCCGAGCTAGAGAAGAAATTCCAAACATGGAAGCACGGCCTAGAGTCAAAAGGACTTAAAATTAACCTGGCTAAGACCAAAGTACTAGTTTGTAGGAAAGAAAACAAGGCGGCGGTCCCTTCTGGGAAATGGTCGTGCTCGGTGTGTAGGAAAGGCGTAGGTAGAAACTCCATTTTATGTCCTAAATGCAAAGTATGGGTGCATAAAAGATGTAGTGGGATCACAGGTAAGCTAACTAAGAACATAGATTTTACATGTGGCCGGTGCTCTGGTGCAATAAGTAGCAGCAAGTGCCCACAAACTACTAGCTCTTTCAATTGCGCAGAGGGTTCTATAGAAATAGTGGACAGCTTCCGTTACCTGGGCGATAAAATCAGCAGTGGGGGAGGGTGCTCTGAAAGTACTGTAGCTAGAGTCAGAACTGGTTGGAAAAAGTTCAGAGAGCTTATACCACTATTAGCTGCTAAAGGGTTCTCACTAAAAATGAAAGGCAGGTTGTACGATGCCTGCATACGAACAGCAATGCTGCATGGCAGTGAGACCTGGGCATTGTGTGCAGAGGATATACGCAGACTAGAGAGGAACGAAGCTTGCATGCTCCGCTGGATGTGTAACAGTAATATACGTGAACGGCAAAGCATAAACGAACTAAGGAAAAAATTAGAGATAAGAGGGATCAGATGTTGTTTACTCGAGAGAAGGCTACGTTGGTATGGACACGTGATGTGCATGAAAGTCGATAGCTGTATAACAAAGTGCAGGGCAATAAAGATAGACGGTAGTCACGGAATAGGCAGACCTAGAAAAACCTGGGACGAGCTGATAAACTCCGACATCACACACTTACACCTCTCCAAGACAATGTCACTGGACCGAGACCTTTGGTGGTACTCAGTAACAGAGAAGACCCGCCTTACCTAAATATATAGTAAAACCTACTCCAGCCAGTAGGCATCTCTAACAAAATACCGTTCTATGTAAAGTTATGTTGGTGCCGCGCCATCGAGGCCGAAACAAATGAGATCGTGTAGGTGTCACGACAAAAAAACACACAGTGCACGCTGTAATGTGGCCGTGTAGGCAACACGGTAAAAACCTCCCAGACCCACACTGTAAATGTGGTTGGTGTTAGGAAGGGCATCCAACTGTAGAAAACCTGCCAGACAGTCCTATGCGAGCAAGACAATCACTCTTGCCTCAAGTGGGACTACCCCCGTCCAAACCCATGCAAGCGTGGAACACGGACGTTAAACGTTGATGATGATGATGATGATGATGTATTATATTATATATATATATATGTATTATATTATATATATATGTATTATATTATATATATATATGTATTATATATATACATATGTATTATATTATATATATGTATTATATTATATATCATCTTCATCATCATCATTTTACGTCCGCTCTTCCCTGCTTCCAAGGGTATATATATATATATATATGTATTATATATATATATATATACACACATATATATATATATGTATTATAATATATATGTATATATATATATATGTATTATATATATATATATATATATATATTATATATATTGACATAAAACTCATAATGATTATATTATACATATATATAAATAAACAATTTATTTCCTTTTTAAAATTATAATTTAGTTTTATCATATGTACCAATTATATTTTGTTTTACATCAGCATCAATTGATTTGTGATAATGTGCAACATTTACAGCATACAAAATTGTCGATAGCTTATCCAGGCATCACATATACTAATGTTGTTTAGGTTTAGTAAAAAATAAAATAAACTAAAATAAAACACACACAATATGGGTTATAATGGAATGCTATATTGATATACTTCAAGTTTTGAGAAATTTAATTACTTAGATTGAAATTCCATTACCTTCTGAACAAGCAAGAATTCTGAATTAGTATTATTGCTTTTAACATTTATTTGTCACAGTGGCAGATTCGTTAGGTTTTGATAAAATCCTTTGTCTGTTTGCATAGGTTGTTTGTTTACTGAGTTCATATTCTGTCGAGGTCAGCTTTGTCTTTTGTCCTTGTGGGGTGGATAAAGTTAAAGCACCATTTAAGTACAAAACAAACAACAAAATAAACAAAATAACCCAAGAATCTTGTTCCTCTGTAAGAAATTGTTAAATATTACCAAATATACTTATTAATTGGGTGGTACTGGATTGGCAGTATCGGTAGAGCATCAGACACCCTGCTTTGTGGCAGAGATTTACAGCTCTTTACGTTCTGAGTTCATATCCCACCAAGGTTAGCTTTGCCTTTCATCCTTATGGGTTCAATAAAATAAAGCACCAGTAAGTGCAGGGGTTGACTTAATCAACTTTCCCCTCCCTTTCAAATTGCTGGCCTTGTGTCTGAATTAGAAACAATTATTGATTGGGTGGTGGATTGGGAGGATCGATAGAGCATCAAATAACATGCTTTGCAGCACAGAGTTTATGGCCCTCTACATTTTGCGTTCAAATCCCACTGAGGTTAGCTTTACATTTCATCCTTACGGGGTCGTTAATTTAAAGTACCAGTAATGCACTGGGGTTTATCTAATCGACTTTCCCCTCAACTATAATTGTTGGCCTTGTGCCTTGTGCAGAAACCATTATTGATTGGTAGAATTGTTAGTGTTAAACAAAATTCCTAGTGGTATTTCAGTTATGGCTCTATATTATTTGAGTTCACATTCCATCAAAGTCAACTTTGCTTTTCATTCTTCCAAGGTCAATAAAAAAAGTACCAGTTAAGTACTAGGGTCAATATAATCAAATTTTCCTCTCACCCAAAACGACTGGCCTTGTGCCTATCTTAGAAATAATTATTTGCCATTATGATTTCAATGGTTATAAGGAGTATTATCTAATGCACCATGAAATGCACCTTTCTGTTCTTGAAGTGTTTGCTACATAAAGTACCAGTTATATACTGAGGTCAATATAACAGATTATTATTTTCCTCCAGATTTTAGGACTTGAGCCTATTTAAAAAGTCCACCTCGTCATAATTATCTTCCTTATTATTCCCTACGCCATGCTTTGCAGCAAAGGGTTACGGCCCTTTATGGTCTGAGTTCAAATCCCGCCGAAGTTAACTTTGCCTTTCATCATTATGGGGTCGATAAAATAAAGTACCAGTAATACTCTGGGTTAATAGCTGGCCTTGTGCCAAAAGTAGAAATAATTATTATTCCCCCCAAATTACTGGCCTTGTGCCTAATGTAGAAATTATTATCGTTGTTGTTGTTGCTGCTGTTGCCGCCGCCACGGCCGCCATATATCTGTGCCAATATTTGAAATCAATAGTTATTACTATAAGAAATCATTATAATAAAAGAAACAATAATTATTATCATTTTAATAGTGGGTGCCATTAATAATATTATTGTTATATCTGAAATCATTATTATAATCATTACTGTCTTTGTTGTTGAAGTTGCTGCTGTTGTTGATGCTGTTTCGTTTTCTTTTTTATTTTTATAGGTCAAATTTTCACTGATAAAAATAAATCAGATGTATTTGAAATTCGATAAAATTACATCTTTCCCTTTTTCATGTCACCAGTGTTAGGAACATATTGTGGGAAATGGTGGAATCTCACTTAAAAAGTTGCATGTTTTGTGTCGGAACACAATTTTATTGATCATTTTCTGTATCATAATATAATAAAGGGAGGAGTGCAGGACTGCGTCCTGATATATTTTTTATCCCGTTTGTAAAATAAGTTGGATTACTTTGAATAAATAATTGTAATGAATGAATATTACATAATTTATGTACTAAATTTCGTAACTCTTAATGAAATATAAATAATTTTATTGCTTATTTCATGATTCACTTTTTTTAAATTTTCAAATTTCAATACTTCCGGTTATAATATAATAGATTCAATATTATATCGCTTATGTAAACGTTCATATATTTGCATTGTCATATAATGTTTATATTTACGTCTCTAATTTTCTCCTTTCTCATTTTCATTAAATTTTGCTGTAATGCTGTTTATATATAATATTATCTTTTTTAAACATATCATGGACCACTTTACCGATTACAGAAGACACTGTAAAACAGTCTCTCTTCAATTCTGTGCCTGTTCTCAATTACGATTTGATTTGACATATCATATCTACATGTATATATATTTGCATACAATACCAATATTTACTCTACACATGCTAGCAGAAAACCACCCCAAGGGAGGTTTTCTGCTAGTATAAGTAATGTAGGGAACATGGCCAGCTGGCAAAATCATTAGGGCACTAATTAAATGCCTTGCATTTGTTTTAGCTCTCTGTGCCTTGTGTTCAAATACTGCCATGGTTAACTTTACCTTTCATATTTTGGGGGTCAATTGATAAAGTACCAGTCCTGGATATTGGATTGGTTGGATTGTTAGAGCATTGGACAAGATACCTTGTGGTATTTACGGTGGCATTCTGTATGCACTCTGAGTTCAAATACAGTTGAGGTTAACTCTATATTTCATCCTTTTGTGTTGATAAATAGTCTGTTCAGGGCAGTGGATTGGAGTTATTAGAGTATTGGATAATAAATCTTGTGGTATTAATTCTGGCTCTTTACACTCTAAGTTCAAATACCACTGAGGTTAATTTACATTTAATCCATTAGGGATCGATAAATAAAATACTATTCTAGAATGGGGGATAAGAAGCAGTTTTTTGGGGGGAGGTGGGGGTTAACAGAAAATGACAAGCTTAAGAGTTGTTTTATAATCAATGTGCTTGATAGATAAAACACTACTATTAATACATCTAAAATACATGACTGTGATGGGTGAATACTCTTACTTTTTTACTGGTGTGTGGCCACACTGGGCAATTAGTTTTCAGGAGTTTAATTAATCATATCAACCTACAGTATTATTTTCAAAATCCTGTTGAAACCAAACCATATGAACCCTTTCTCACTCATTTTTAGTTTTAAGCTATTTGTTTTAAAGTGCTTATATTTATCTAAACACTTTTCCATTCCATCATAATCCTATGTCCCGACCTTTGTTAAGTTATATTTCAAACACCAGAATAATTATGAGAAAGTTAGTTATATAACTAAATCCCTCTGAATTTTTTTATTATTTTCAAAATTATTGGAAAATCATGGGCTGGACTTTTCCCTGAAAATCATCATCATTTAACATTTATTTTCTGTGCTTGCATGGATTAGATGTGTGGAAATATAGTAACAAGAGTGTTAAGCCTGGTATTTAATTCATAGATATCTATTTGTCTCACTGCTGAGTTATAGAACAATGTCAAGCAGTATAGCTGTAAACACAGAAATAAACAAACATACACACCTGCAAACACAGATATCATCATCATCACCAACACCCATGTTTCCATGATGGCATGCTTTAGACGAATTATCCTGTTGTGAGCAATGTCAGCTCAGGTGACCATGTCTTGCTCATCCAGAATCAATTTTGTCTTTTTTAAATAGAAAATGACTAATTGAAGAATTTTTTATAATCAATGTGCTTGATACACACACATACACTCACTCACACACTTACACTCATTCACACACACTCACTCACATACACATACACACTCACTCACACACATACACTCACTCACACACATACACTCACTCACACCGATACACTCTCACTCATACACATACACTCACTCACACACACATATACTCACTCACATACACTCACTCACACACACATACACTCACTCACACACACATACACTCACACACATACACTCACACACACTCACTCATACTCACTCACACACATACTCACTCACACACATACACACTCACTCACAAACTCACTCACACACATACTCACTCACACACATACACTCACTCACACATACACTCACTCACACACACTAAACGCTCACTCACACACACAAAACACTCAACACATACACTCACTCAACACACACTCACTCACTCTCATACACTCACTCACACACATACACTCATTCACACACATACACTCACTCACACACATACACTCACACACACTCACTCATACACTCACTCACACACACACTCACTCACACACATACACTCACTCACACACACACACATACACACACACACATACACTCACTCACACACATACACTCACTCACACACATACACTCACTCACTCACATACACTCACTCAGACACATACACTCTCTCACACACATACATTCACTCACACACATACTCACTCACACACATACACTCACTCATACACATACATACACTCACACACATACACTCTCACACACATACACACTCATTCACTCACTCACAAGCAATAGGCTTTCACACAATTTCCAAATTTCATTCACAACATATTGGTTAAACTGTATCTATTGCAGAAGACACTTGTATAAACTTTAAAAAAAGTGGGACTGAACCTGAAAACACGTGGTTGTGAAGCAAACCTCTTAGCCATGTAGCCAAGCTTAGATATGAAAATACAGAGAAAATGTATTGGACCAGACCAGTTTGATAGCAATAAATAAATAAAACAATTCTAATGGAAACATACTGTACTGTGAGGTGTAGATATTTTTACAATTCTTTTTTCTATCTTTGCTTCTACTTTTACTGCTTCTTCACAAGTGAGTAGTGTTGATTAAAATTTCAGCTAACCCCTCCACTCTTTCATTCCTTTGCTTTACTGCATTGTATAGCTAGATTATTCAATCATCCAAACTCTACAGCTCTCTCTCTCTTTGTCTGTCTGACTGACTGTCTGTCTCTTTCTCTCTCCTTTCTCCTTTCTGTCTCTCTGTCTGTCTACCCCCTCTCTCTCTCTCCATTATTTAATTATATATTCCATATCATTTCACTCTTACTTACTTCCTTCCTATTGCACTCTGCCTGAAGCTACACTGCAGAGATCACTTGGGAAAGGTATGGGAGCAAATATAAACATTACCAGTTGCTTGTTTCAGACATGACTGTGTTGTTAATAAGAACGTTTTGCAGCTATATGCTTTGGAGCTTTGTCCCACAGTGTGGCACCATAAATGTTTTCTACTATAGTCTGAAGCCAGCCAAAGCCTTATAAGTGATTTTATCAGACAGTAACTGTAAAGAAGCCCTTGTATATAAGCATATAACATCATCCTCACCATCATTTCACAAATATTTGTCCATGCTTGCATAGGTTAAACTATATATATATATATATACTATATATATATATATATATATATATATAAACTATGTATATATGATATATATATATATATGATATATATATATAAACTATATATATATCATCACCGTTTTACGTCTGTTCATTCACGCTAGCATGGGTTAGACGGGTTGTCCTGTTGTGGGCAGTAGCCGGTCGGCTGACCATGCCTTGCTCATACGGGAACTGATTCTGGCTTGATTTCTACAGCTGGATGCCTTTCCTAACACCAACCTCATTTAGAGTGAGTGCTGGGTGCTTTTTTTCCGTGGCGCCTACACGTCCACTTTACAGTGTAGGCTGGGTGCTTTTTTGTCGTGCACCTCCATGACCACTTTTGCAGTGGGAGGGTGTGGAGGCATATTGTCTATATGCTTCAGCTACGGCTTGTACCCATGGAGGGTCGAGTCTTCTGTATTACTGCATGACGCCAGAGGTCACGGTTATGTGTCATTGCTTTGAGAGGTGTAATTGGGTAAGGTCGGCTTTTATCACCTCATCTCAGGTCTTCTTGGGTCTCCCCACTCCGCTGTTTCCATCGACTTCTAGTCCTCTGCACGTTTTTATGCAGCTGTCATCCTTCATACGCATCACATGTCCATACCAACGCAACCTCCTCTCCTGCACACAGAATTTGATTCCTCTTATGCTCAGTCTCTCTCTCAATTCGTCTATGCTTTGCCGTTTGCGTATATTACTATTACACACCCATTGGAGCTTGCAGGCTTCGTTTCTTTTTAATCTACGCAAGTCTTCCACAGACAGCGCCCAGGTCTCACTACCATGTAACATTGCTATTCGTATACACACATCATACAGTCTGCCTTTCATTTTGAGGGAAAAGCCTTTTGCAGCTAGCAGTGGCAGTAGCTCCCTGAACGTCTTCCGTCCTGTTCTTACCCTAGTTATTGTACTTTCCGAACACCCACCTCCGCTGCTAATTCGGTCACCTAGGTAGCAGAAGCCATCTACTGTTTCTACAGAGCCCTCCCAGAGTTTGGTGGTACTTGTTTCCTGTGGCTCTTTGCTGCTTGCTGTCCCAGCACAGCTGCTACATGTGAAGCCTACATTCTTAGTTAAGCTTCCTGAGATCCCACTACATCTCTTGTGTACCCATTGTTTGCATTTGGAGCAGAGAATGGAGTTCCTACCCACACCTTTCCTACATACTGAGCAAGGCCATTTCCCTGAGGGGATCTGAGTTCTGTTTTCTTGTCTACTTAACTGTGAAATGTTGTCCTTGTTTAAAATGGAATGTTGAACCTTCTATTAGATTTATGCATATGCCACAGTTGGGCCTTCCACATTTTGTTACTGTAGGGTTCATTGTGAGGGTTTGTTGGATTTTGGCTTGTGTGAGGATGTTTTTTATGGATTTAGGTTGTCTTTTGCTCTTTATGATGTTGTGTGTTTGGAGGATTTTGTTCATTCTTGGTTCTCTTTTTAGTAAAGAAATGTTCTGGAGGATGGTGTCAAATGCTTCATTGCTGAGGGGGTTGTGTGTGGAGATGTATGGTAGAGTTTTCTGTTGCGGTTCATATCTGGGTTTAGGGTGTCTGAGTTCCTGGATGTCAAGTTTTAGGGCACATTGGAATCCATTGTTGATTAGGGATGGTGGATACTTTCTGCTGATAAGTGTGTTTTTTAATTCTTCTAGTCGTGTGTAGCATGTGTATTAATCTGAAACTATTGTGCAGATCCTTCTGGCTAGGTTATAAGGAATTACCATTTTGGCACGAGTTGAATGGAAGGTATTGTTTGGAGTCTGTGGGTTTGTAGTATATGTCTGTTTCTATTTCGTTGTTTGTTTTCTTGATGCAGATGTCAAGGAAAGGGAGTTGTTCATGGCTGTAATCCATTGTGAATTGTAAGTTTGTGTTGAGTCCATTCAGAAGGGTTTTAAACTCAATCAGTCTATCTATACTTTCATGGGAGAGGATGAAGCAGTCGTCCAGATATCTCTTCCAGTTTTTTTCTATGTGTTGGTAGAAGTGGTTGCCATATTTGTCTAGAACTTTGCGGTAGAGAGTGGTTTCCAAATATCCCATGACAAGGTTGACGTATGAGGAGGCTACTTTCGTGCCCATGGCAGTCCCGGATTTCTGTCTGTAGTATTTGGCATTGAATTCGAAGAAATTATTTTCCAAGATGAATTTGAGTCCCTCCAACACAATATGTATATATATATATATATATATATCATCATCATCATCACCGTTTTACGTCCGTTCATCCACGCTAGCATGGGTTAGACGGGTTGTCCTGTTGTGGGCAGTAGCCGGTCGGCTGACCATGCCTTGCTCATACGGGAACTGATTCTGGCTTGATTTCTAAAGCTGGATGCCCTTCCTAACACCAACCTCATTTACAGTGAGTGCTGGGTGCTATTTTTCCGTGGCGCCTACACGTCCACTTTACAGTGTGGGCTGGGTGCTTTTTTGCCGTGGCAACTCTATGACTACTTTGCAGTGGGAGGGTGTGGGGGCAGAGGTCACTGTCGTGTGTCATCACCTTTGAGAGGTGTAATTGTGTAAGGTCGGCTTTTATCACCTCAACAGTTTAAATCTATTTCAAACCTAGAGACTCATCAGGCCAGAACCTTATACTGGTTTCATTGTCATTAAGTGATTGAGAGTAAAAGCCTGTCCCTTAACAGAACACCAGTCCATTGTAAGGTTCACCCCCCAGCACTGTCATTGCTTCTCATTTTCAGCAGAGTTGACGGGAGCAATGTGAAATGAAGTGTTGTGCTCAAGAATGCAACACACTACTCAGTCCAGTAATGAAATTCACATCATCATCACCATCATAAATCCAATATCCTAACCACTAAACTGCTTGCCTTCATATATATATGTGTGTGTGTGTATGTCTTCTCAAATGATAAATAAAATGCCTTTGAAGCACATATCCTTCTATAAATTCTTTGTATTTGTATTGCCAGGAGTCAAATACAGGAATAAGTAAATTGGAAGCATTCAATCCAGATTTTAGCTAGAAGCTTACTATTATTCTTACCATGATTCTCGCAGCTTATCCCATTTACTCCACAAAGTTTCACACAACCCAACAAAACTGCAAGATCAATTAAAAGTTAGCAAAGTAAAAACCCGAGAGCCCTGAGGAAAGAATAAATCCAGTGGTGACCAGTATTTGCCAAAATTCGGTTGAATAATAAAACTCCCCCAAATAATATTGAAAGTTCATGTATGAAGAATCATAAGCCAGTATGCAACTATCCCCAAATTCTTATTTACAACCTCCCAACACATCTTATTAATTTATTTATTTCTCTGACAAAAGATGCAGTTTTAAAATCTGGAATCTTCCCTACCCACCTCTTCCTATTCCTACTCCTCCATCACTTTCTCCTTCTTCCTCCTCCTTTTTCCCCCATGTTATGTAAACATATTGCTTTCTATGAAGTTTATCAAACTAAAAGTCAAGCAGCTTATTGATCCACTGGCAGGGGAAATATATATATACACATATATTAGTTTGAATGTCCTCGAGAAATACACTGAAATGAGATGGAAAATCTTCAGTGATAATTACTTTATGTTACTTTACCTTCCAACATTGAAGTATGATGGCAGAACACAGTGATGGAAAAGATGTGAAAACTGCTTCATACTAAAACAACATTAACCACAATAATTCTTCTCTTTTACATTTCATCTCTCTCTCTCTCCACTTTATTGCTATAAATGTGAAGTCAATATTCTAATCAGTTACAGTTAATATTTCACATACTTTTACACCCTCACACAGGCTTTTATATAGAGAATAGTATCTATACTTTATTTTCATTAACGAATTGAGTACTCATATATATGTGTGTATGAGTGCCAGTGTGTGTATATATATACTGATAATTAAGTAACAACTCACTTTTCACATCAATGACATGACAATCTGTCTAATGCTGGTACCAGAAAATGTAGTCAGTACACTCTGTAAAGTTGTTGGTGTTAGACCCTAGACCCCATGTCAAACAATAAGTTGAGAGGACTCTTCTGTGACAATACATCCAACCTATGCCAGTAAGAAAAAGATGTTAAATGATGAGGATGAGGAAACATACATATCTACATACACCTAGATAAACATATCTAGCATACAGTAAGACTACTATGGCTAAGGTATCCTTTAAATCTTTCATTACAATATTTCTAATAAAAGAGACTGCCTATGATTTTCAAATAAGTTTGGAAATAGAGAATTTAACTAAATTTCTCATTATTAAGCTGGTATTTGAAGCAAAACTTAAAACTTCTTACATAAAATTATCACAAATGTTATTTGGATAAATACAAAAAGTATAAAAGCTTTATATCGTAGAGCCAAGAGCTGCATCAGATGGTTTGATATCAAAAAGGTCAAAATGAGTATGTTTCTGGGAGAAAGTTATTCTGTTATAAAACATCATGATAATGCTAAGACACATATCTTGCTTCTGTTCATCACTAGCTTCCTTAGCTTTGTTAATAAAAGTCATTGTTAATAAAAGTCATCGGGTGAAGTACTCTTGGAGACTGATAAAACGAACAGAAAAGTCTGCGGAATCAAACCACACATCTACTATATTAAGGATGCTTGTGTTTAATTATTGCAACTATCTCTAAACCATTTCCATAGATATAAATAGAGTTAAAAGAGTATGCAGACCTGAATAATATAGTTTTAACTTGCAAGGCTGGCTCATTGAATTATGGGTGCAATCAATTGGACAGAATTCCACAAAGTCTTCTTCTGCCCAGTTTCACTCAAAGCTTGGGTTGACCCAAACCTATTGTAAAAGACACTTGCCCAATATGCAATGTAATGTTATTGAACCCATGCCCTTGTGATTCTGATGCAAACTTGTCAACCATTCTACAACATATATATATATATTTGGAGAAAGCCTTCGACAGAGTCCCCCGCTCCATTATCTGGTGGGCTCTTAGAAAACTAGGCGTTGACGAATGGCTTGTGAGGGCTATACAAGCCATGTATAAAGAAACAGTCAGCAAGGTTAGAATTAACAACGAATATAGTGAAGAGTTTAACGTAAAAGTTGGCGTCCATCAGGGCTCTGTTCTCAGCCCCCTACTATTTATTATTGCCCTTCAGGCTATAACAGAGGAGTTCAAGACCGGCTGCCCATGGGAACTCCTATACGCAGACGACCTGACACTCATAGCGGAATCAATGGCCGAGCTAGAGAAGAAATTCCAAACATGGAAGCACAGCCTAGAATCAAAAGGCCTTAAAATGAACCTGGCTAAGACTAAAGTTCTAGTTTGTAGGAAAGAAAATAAGGCGGCGGTCCCTTCTGGGAAATGGTCGTGCTCGGTGTGTAGGAAAGGTGTAGGTAGAAACTCGATTTTATGTCCTAAATGCAAAGTATGGGTGCATAAAAGATGTAGTGGGATCACAGGTAAGCTAACTAAGAACATAGATTTTACATGTGGCCGGTGCTCTGGTGCAATAAGTAGCAGCAAGTGCCCACAAAATACTAGCTCTTTCAATTGCGCAGAGGGTTCTATAGAAATAGTGGACAGTTTCCGTTACCTGGGTGATAAAATCAGCAGTGGGGGAGGGTGCTCTGAAAGTACAGTAGCTAGAGTCAGAACTGGTTGGAAAAAGTTCAGAGAGCTTATACCACTATTAGCTGCTAAAGGGTTCTCCCTAAAAATGAAAGGCAGTTTGTACGATGCCTGCATACGAACAGCAATGTTGCATGGCAGTGAGACCTGGGCATTGTGTGCAGAGGATATACGCAGACTAGAGAGGAACGAAGCTTGCATGCTCCGCTGGATGTGTAACAGTAATATACGTGAACGGCAAAGCATAAACGAACTAAGGAAAAAATTAGAAATAAGAGGGATCAGATGTTGTTTACTCGAGAGAAGGCTACGTTGGTATGGACACGTGATGCGCATGAAGGATGATAGCTGTATAACAAAGTGCAGGGCAATAAAGATAGACGGTAGCCACGGAATAGGCAGACCTAGAAAAACCTGGGACGAGCTGATAAACTCCGACCTCACACACTTACACCTCTCCAAGACAATGTCACTGGACCGAGACCTTTGGCGGTACTCAGTAACAGAGAAGACCCGCCTCACCTAAATACATAGTAAAACCTACTACAGCCAGTAGGCATCTCTAACAAAATACCCCCCCTGTCCCACCACCCCCAACCCATCCACGCCACCCCGTTCTATGTAAAGTTGTGTTGGTGCCACACCATCCAGGCCGAAACAAATGAGATCGTGTAGGTGTCACGACAAAAAAAAACACAGTCCACGCTGTAATGTGGCCATGTAGGCAACACGGTAAAAACCTCCCAGACCCACACTGTAAATGTGGTTGGTGTTAGGAAGGGCATCCAACTGTAGAAAACCCGCCAGACAGTCCTATACGAGCAAGACAATCACTCTTGCCTCAAGTGGGACTACCCCCGTCCAAACCCATGCAAGCGTGGAACACGGACGTTAAACGTTGATGATGATGATGATGATGATATATATATAAATACACATATATATATATATATATATATATATATATATATATAAAATACACACATAATTACTCTCTGGTCAAAATATGACAATTGCAAAGTGGTAGTGGTAGTGACACAATAAAAGCATGCAATGCATTCTGTAATGTGGCATCCTGCCATAATAACCAAGCCAACACATGGAATGGAATGTATGAGCTGGCTGTGTTTCCCTGAACGGTCAAGTCATAGACTAGAAAATGTGTCCAACCCTAGCCATCATGAAAAGCGGATGTATAATGATGCTGATCATGGTGATAAACTATACACATGCTCTCACACACATGTGTGTATAGTCTTTAAAATGGCATTTATATTCTCATTTACATGTATACAGAAAAAAACAGACATTAAATACGCATGCATGAAACCAGTTTCACCTACAACCACAACCATGCTTACATATACATACTTAGACACATAACCAAACACATCCATATACATGTACACAATTTTACATGCTTAATCAACTAATTTTCTGAAA
The DNA here is from genome assembly GCA_964016885.1 of Eledone cirrhosa. Classification (NCBI taxonomy): domain Eukaryota; kingdom Metazoa; phylum Mollusca; class Cephalopoda; order Octopoda; family Eledonidae; genus Eledone; species Eledone cirrhosa. The sequence goes on from OZ024740.1 coordinate 159,813,793, forward strand.
CACACACACACGTCAACACATATTCACGTTCAAACACATGCACACATACACACACACACATTGACCCATATTCATACTACATTTACACATTGACACACATTTAAACACACACATACACTGAGCTACAAATTCACACAAAAACACGCATTCTCTCTTACATGAACCCACACATATAGATTGAGAAATATGAAGAACGGACACAGCAAGAAAGCTAATGCATACACACATATAAACACATACACTTGCATATATACATTCATGAATATACAGATTCTGTTTCACATACACTTTGAAATATGAAGTAAAATAATTTTGAGATGAAATCTAATTCTAGTTCTAATTTATCTGAAGAAATTGGTTACCACCATCTCCACTACAGACTTGATACAGAGAGAGAGAGAGAGAGAGAGAGAGAGAGAGAGAGAGAGAGAGAGAGAGAGAGAGAGAGGGAGAGAGAGAGATGCATACATATACATGCATATAAATACATACACATGTACATACACACAGATTAACAAAGAAATATACACATGCATATAAACACACACACAAACATACACACACAAACAATGCTGCTATTTTAGATGACAATAATTCTCTTCTTAGCTATTGTCAGTGTATTCTTGTTCAATCAAGTTTTATAATTGAAAAATGAGATCTAACCAAACTTTGGTTCACAGATAGTCACTAGAGAGGTAGGAATGATAGTGTGTGTAAGTGGGGGTGAGGTTGTGGAGATAGATAATAAAGGAAGAGAGAGGAGGAGTAAGAGTGAGCAAAACAAATGAGAGAAAGAGCGAGTGATAGTATTTGAGAGAAATATTCAGTTAATGAGAAAGTGAGGGATAGTGATGAGTAAAAGAGAAATTAACTGAAAGTGTGTGTGAAACAGTTTAAGAGATATATACATACATATACACTAACACAAAATATGGTACTTCTGTTTACCCTGCTTTTACTAAGGGTCTTAGTTTCCAGTGCAGTCATGCGCAGATACAGACACCTTCTCTCATTTGATCCAGTGAAACATCCAGAATGTAATATCTGGAAGAAGAGATGGTTGCAACAGCGCTGGACTGGTACTTTATTGATATTGAAAGGATAAAAGGCAAAGTGAACCTGAGCAAAATTTGAACCCAGAATGCAGGGACCCAGAACAAATATCTAATGCCCTAACAATTCTATATTATCCCTTTATATACAATACAATACAATATCTTTGAAATGAATTTCACCATGGAGAATGCAATTGAGGTTTATAAAAACTACTTTGAAAGTTTCACTGTGATATTTGATGCTGAAGTTGAGCAGCTCCAATTTCACCCCTAACAGTATATATATGTGTGTGTATGATTGTATATATATATATATGTGTGTGTATTTGTGTAGTGTTCTTAGTACAGAGAGCGAGAAGATCACAGATTAGGTGTGTACTCAATACCTGTTTATGTTCCGAATTGGTTTAGTAATTAGTAAAATCTCAATAGAGTTCAAAGACAGCTATGGAGGCCTGCCTATATGGAGTAGGTACTCCATTGAGCAACTAGATGTGTCTTCTACTAATAGAAGCTATAGTAGTATTATAGCTTCTGGTTGATCAATGCTTTGTGAGTGGCAAAAGATGTGGGAACCCATTATATATATATGTATATATGTGTGTCTGTGTTCTTTGCACTTGTGTTTACATTCACACCATATAATATTTATATGTCGTAACCTAGCAATTTGATAAATAAAGATGGATGAAATAAATATCATATTTCAGAAATAAGTGCTTAGGTTGATATGATGGACCCAGCCTTTTAATGTAGTGCTCCTGCATGGGTGCAGTTGAAAGACAAAAATTAACAGGTTAAAAAAAGCTTATGCTATTGTAAATTTGCAATATTTTCCCAATGGATTTATTTAGATACCATGCTAGCATGGGAAATGGACGTTAAATGATGATGATGCTAATGATTTTTGATTTAGTCACACAGCCAGCAGTTTTGGAGGGAAAGGAAAGTCTATTATATCATCTCCCGTGCTTGACTGGTATTTTATTTTACTAAACTCACAGAAAAATGAACAGCATTTGAATTCAGTGGACTCTGTGAAATAGGAAAAAAGTTGAGGCAATTAATTGAATATATAATAATTTTCATAAGGTACAGAGCATACTAGATGCATTTCTATGGCCCCAGCAATACCACATTCGCAAATACACACAATGGGGCAATGAAACGTTTTCAGCTTAAATCACTCCCCAATTCCATTTCCAACAAGCCCTCATATATGTAGTGTAGATGAAAGAGTATCCTACAGATGTTAACCTTCAAAAATCTTACTGAAACTGCCTCTGTTTCTATGATACAAAACTTTGTTTAAATTGTTTGTATTTAAACTAAATTACTTTAACATAATTAAGAAACTTTCCAAATGCAAAATCAATAATGACAAAGCTACTTATTTTACTAAATGTTAATATATTCTTCATTAATTTTAAAATTAATTAAAAGTTACAGATATTTTATCTAATCAAAAATATGATCATGAATAGGTTAAAAATTTACCATAGCCTTATGTTAATCCAAGCTTTGTAAATGAAATTGGATAGACAGAAGCCTGTTGGATTAATTGTACTTGTAATAAAAACAACCAACCTTGTCACACACTGTTACACTGAATTTCTCATGGAATGACTTTAAGGATAGAAATGTCTGTGGAATGCTCAGCCACTCCATCTCATCAAGTAGTAGAGGTTTCTACTTTTTTCTCACTGTAAATGAGGTTGGCACTAGGAAGGGCATCCAGCTGTAGAAACCAAGCCAAAATCGGTTCTATACGAGCAAGACATGGTCATTTGACCCGGCATTGCTCACAACAGGATAACTTGTCTAACCCATGCCAGCATAGAAAAATGGACGTTAAATGGAGATGATGAGGATACAAGGGCAGTAATTTGGGGTTGGGAAAAGTCGATTAAATCAACCCCAGTATTTGACTGGTACTTTATTGTAACAATCTCACTTAGTAATAATATAGAGCCAGTCACATCATATTGTGGAAATCAATAAGGAACAAACTATCAAAAAATGTTACTCAAAACAATTAAATCTTAATAATTACAAATTAATTTGCTTTTGATCTTTCTTAAATAGGTTATGTTATATTCTGATTGAGGTAATGAATTGGGAGGCTTATTGGATGGAATATCATACAGTATATGTTTCAACTCTTTGACATCTGAGTTCAAATTCTGCTGAGGTCAACGTTTGGGTTCAGTAAATAAAGTACTAAGGTCGACTTTTCGCTCTCTCTCTTCCAATCTTTCTTTCTGTTTATTCCCCCTCTCTGTTACTTTCTCTTTATTTATTTCTACCTATCTCTTTCCCTCTGTCTGTTTCTCTCTCTCTCTCTCTCTCGCTTTTTTTCATTCTCTCACTATCTCTTTCTTTCTCTCCCCCCTTCCGTCTTTTACTTTCTCTCCTTTCAACAATTTCCCTTCTAGTTAAGAAAAGATGCTAAAATTTTAAAGCCATTACTGTAGATAAGACATTTTCAACCTCTGTGTCATGGCATACTTGTGGGTTGCACATAGTTGACATGTGCTGCAGCATTTTTTAGGTAAGTTGTAAATGTCAGGAAGTTCAGAAAACTTGTGTGGTTATAATGAACCACACCATTGTATGTGTATTCTTTTACAACAAATGCAATTTTATTATATGATAAAACTTTTAAAACTTTGTTGGTGTACTGTAACACTTTTTCACCTTATAGAGAGTTTTGTGGGTTGGAAAAAGTAGGAAATCCAGGCTGTGGATAATATCATTAACTTTTGCTGTTTCTGGCTCTTAAATACTGAGTTCAAATCCTACCAATGTCAACTTTGCCTTTCATTCTTTAACAGTTGATAGAATATATAACTATTCTAATAATTGGGTTGTTTTAATCACCTAATACCACTCCCTAAATTTGTAGCCTTGTGCCTATGTGAGAAACTTTCTTTTTAATTTTATAATTTAATAGAATTAGAGACAATAAATCAATTCACAGTTGTATAAATAACATTGCAAATATTGATTAAAATATGAAAGAAAAAGATGAAAACAAAACCAAGCAATGGACAGAGGGTGAAGGAGTAAAGAAGGGCAGATCTGACTCTATAGGAAAGTAGGGGAGGGGCTATAAATGCCATAAATGAGAAGAAAAGGAGGGAAAAAGCTAGGACCAGTGAAAGGTGGGGAGAGGTTGATAGGCTCTAGGCTTGGGGCAATGTTTTGGCTGCACCCCATGGATGAAACTGCAAAGGCATTTCTTCAGACAATGGCCAGTGACACCTGCTGCAACAGCCACCCACATCCCCCTCCATGCAGGCTTCCTTCCTCAGGTGTGCTAGTGACAATCTGATTTTACAAAGGAGCTCAGCAGTATTGGGTCCAAGGATGCCTAAGGTCTCAATGGTGACCAGTGTGAAGAGGAAGCGGCTGGACAAGCCCTGGTATTTGTTTGTTTTCCTTTCCTCTGCATCAAGGGCTGCAGTACAAGGGTTTGTGGCCAAAATGACTAAGTTGGAGGCAGAGAACATGTCTATTCTTAATTTCTGTCAAGTTCATAACATTGTCACATTGTGTGAGCTGGACTTCCCTTGTTTATGACAGTGAGTATTCCAGTTGTTTGATCAGTGGGGCAGCTTGTTCGTGAAATTAATATGCAAGTGGCTGAATATTCCTCAGACATGTGTACATGTATGCATGGTCCCAGAACTCCTGAGGGAGGCATTGGGGCATTTTTAAACCTGGCAGAGTCCTTCCCTCTCCAGCACATTTCTTCCAGAGAAGAATAGAGTGAGAGAATGGAAGTGAGAATAGACCCCAGTACAAGACTGGTACTTTTTTTATCGACCTTGAATGGATGAAAGGTAAAGTTGGCCATGGTGGGATTTGAACTGAGAGAGCAGAGAGCCAAAATAAATACTGCAAAGCATTCTATCCAAAATTGTTCCAACTCTGCCAATTCGCTGCCTTGACATGTGTACACTTATTGTAATTCTCTGGAAGATTGAACATGATACAGTGTGTGACAAGGCTGGCCCTTTGAATTACAGGTACTACTCATTTTTTTCTAGCTGAATGGCCTGGAGCAATGTGAAATAAAGTATCTTGTTCAAGGACACAATATGCCACTAGAAATCAAGCTCTTAATCTTACAATCATGAGCTGAACACACTAACCACTAAGACACATGCTTTCAAACCTGTCTCAACTAATTTTGTATTGAAATGTCAGGATGTAGGTAGGAAACTGGAAAAGAAAGACATTATCTTGGTGCACAAACTAAACTTCATAGATATGATCTTCCTTGTGATAAGAAGCCTCAAAAAATTAATGTATCTTAATTGGTTAAATGTCTTAGTCCATGTACAATGAAAGCAGGTTTTATTTAAAATTTAGCTTTAATTTTCATGACTCAATTGGAATTATATTTCTATCTGTTGATTAGTAGATGAAAATCTTCTAAAGAACAGTAGTTATTATATTCTAGAGCATGGGACAAATTAGATTGCTGTGTATATAGTTTCTTTTACAAAAATAATAGTTAATAACCTATAGCAGTAGATAGACATAATCATTAACAAGGCAACCTCTTTAGTGATTGTGCTACAATAGAATGCATTTAATGTACTTGGTAACAAGGTTGCAAACAGATTCAGTGTAAAGTTGTGAGGACACTTTAGTCTAGCCAAAGACCTGACAACCACTTCAGTGTTGGTGTCACAATAAAATGCATTCGGTACACTATGTAAAGAGGTTTATGTTAGGAAAGTCAACCAGTCATAGAAACCATTCTCCTATCTATCTAGTGGGAAATAAACTCAAATATAAACTGACTCAAACTGTAATGTCCTGTTCACTCCATGCCAGCATGGAAAGGAACCATATAAGGAGGTGATGATGCTGCTAATGATGATTAGAACACTAGACAAAAAGCTTTGTTTCATACTTCATCTATACCAAAAACATGACAATTTCCTTAGTGTTGGCACCAAGATAACATGTACTTTGTAGAGCATGGGATTGTATATCAGGTCCCCAGCCCACCTGGAGATGAGAAGGTATGTATGAGTACTTGCAATATGTTCAACACTTGCTAGCAGCGAAACAGCTGTTGAACAAAGAGAATGAATTTATATGACACCAGTTGTGAGAAAACCTCATGTTGAATTACATGTACAATCTATCTGACTGGCTTTAAAACAGTTTTTGTTTGCCCAAGACTTGTGTTGACCTGAGGCTATGGCAAAGACACATGCCTCTTTAGGATTGAACTTAGGACCTTGTAGTTTCAAAGCAAGCTTCTTAACCATTTAGACAGGATCTGCCCATCATTGTCAAGTAATCATCTACAGCAGGTATGTCAAACTGAGTGTCCTCCGAGGGCCACATGGATCACATATGTGTTGTCTGAGGGCCACACACGACAACTAACTGCAGACATTACAACACTTTTTTGTTTTAAATTTTATATTATGAAGATAAAACATGCTCGCGCTGTAAAAACCTTTGTGTGGGTCACATATGTGCTTGTAAAGGGCTGCATATTGGCATGCCTGATCTACAGCATTAAAATGTTTTCTTTTGGAGTCAATTCAGTTCAGCCATGCCAAACCTGTCTTTTTTGTTTCAAGCATAGTGTATCTAGCAGCCTGTTTATTCACACTTTTTAAGACAGAAGGATAATATTTGAGGGTGATTTGGCTGCTATTTTTACCAAGTTGAGCAACCACATAAAACCATCATATTTAAGTTTGTTGTTGTTGCTGCTGCTGCTGCTGCTGCTGCTGCAGCTGTAGTTTAGCTCTAGATCAACCCTGACTGAGTTGATCTATTATTAAAAGCATTTCAGTTCAACTATGTCCAACATGTTTTGGTTTCTCAGAGACATAGTGTACCCAGAGTAAAATTAGTGTGTGAACTTTCATGTTTCTAAAGATAGTAGGATGGGATGTAGGATGTTTTAGTTCTTATTTCTATCAGATTGAATGAGTATGTACAGGATGTTGTTATTCTTGTTGTTGTTTAGCCCTAGTTAATTTCTAATTGAGCAGATCAATGATCAAGACCATTCTAGTACAGCTGTGGACAATATACTCTATAATTTTCCCCAATCACAAAATATTTTAAATTCAAAGCTACTGGAAGATAACATTTCAAAGCTATTGAGCTGACACATTTTGTTGTGTGCAACCTCTCCATACAGATTAGAATGAGTGTCTGCTGTAACCATTCCACCTTGTTTCGTTTTTCATAAGTGATGTGAAAGAGATTTGGCTACTATTTCTAGCAAGTTGTGTATCCATATCAAGTATGCGAATGATACTGATGTTGCTAGATGGTCAATGTGTAGATGTTTACTGTAACTGCTATACTCTTTTGTTCTGAAAACTTCCAATTCTTTAGAAACAAAACAAATTTGTGACTTCTAATGGAAACAAAAAAAACAAGAACAATTAATGACAAAGATAGGAAAGGAAGGAGAAGGGAGGAAAAATAAAAAAAGTAAAAGATAAAAGCAGCAAATATTACAGAAACATATGGTTGAAGAACAGAAATCCTTAGAAATGTAACCAGAAAACCAAAAGCAACAGACTTTAGTTTTCTTTGTTGCTTTTACAAGAAATACAATATTGAAGAAATCTCAGGATAGATCTTGGTTAATTCCTGTTGTTGTTTTTTTGTTTTTGTTAATTTTTTTTAATTTCTTTGTTTTTACCAATAACAGAGATGGAATTATAGTGCTGGAATTCTTTTACCTAGTAATGGAGGCAAAATGGTTATGTGGATTTGGTATATGGTATTGAAGCATTTTCATAGCAAGTCCTGTCAAAAATGTTATACAAATTGTACAAACATTATTTTCAGTCTTTCAATGTATACACACACATTCACACAAACACAGACACACACAAACACACACACACATATAGATATATTAAGGTATATATATATATATATCATCGTTTAACGTCCATCTTCCACGCTAGCTTGGGTTAGATATATATATGCAGGATATCTGTAAATAAAAAGTCAAGGAAAACAATATCCAATCTAATGCAAGAGAACTTATTTAGCATAACGTCTCTTGTGACAGTGTCATGTGACAGTAAACGCTGAAAAGGTGGTTGGTGACAGAAGGGCATAGTGCTGTGGAAACCATGCCTAAATTGGTTGGGGAGACCCTTCAATTGTGTCAAAGACACAACCTCTCTAGTAGTGCTGGTGATCTACATGATAAAGGTACATGCTGCAAAGTGGTTAGTTATAGAAAGGGCATCCAGCCATAGTAAGCTTGCCAAACAATGGGTTGAGAGAATCCTTTAGTTGTGTCAAGGACATGATAACCTCCCTAGTGCTGGTGATCTACACAAAGTGGTTGGTGTTATGAAGAGCATCTAGCTGTAGAAAGCTTGCCGAACAAGGGGTTTAGAGGACCCTTCTGTGCTTAAATAGAATGTATGACAATACATAAGGGAGATGCAGACCCCTTGGTCTGTCTGTGAGGTTAGTAGCTCCAGTTCAGTACTGACTTGGTCTTCGTAGAGCCGTCTAACCCTTGGTAGCTGAGAAAGCAGATATTAAACGAGGATGATGATGATATACATGTGTGTGTAGTAATAAAAAAACTAAAATTTAAAACACTAAAACAAACATTCATTCTAGGAAATTCTCTTATTTTTCCTTTTAATTTTGTTTTTCAACTTATTATTTCCAGTATGTTCTTTAATTTGAAAGCTCATTCAATAGATAAATGCTTCCTTAGCTGGACATGAATAACTCATGGCCTGTATAAATTAGTAATGATGGAAGAATTAAACAGAATATAACAACAAATGCACTTCTTTAAAAGCAAAATTTCATAGCAAACCAAAAATAATGCAATGTTATTGAATTACTGAGTGTGTGTGTATATATATATATATACACACATATATATATATACCCTTGCAAGCAGGGAAAAGCGGACGTAAAATGATGATGATGATGATGATGATGATATGTATATATATGTATATATATGTATATATATGTATATATGTATAGATGTATATATATATGTATATATATATGTATATATGTATAGATGTATATATATATGTATATATATATGTATACATATGTATATATAGATGTATATATGTATATACAGATGTATATATATATGTATATAGATGTATATATATAGATGTATATATATAGACGTATATATATAGATGTATATATATAGATGTATATATATATATGTATATATATAGATGTATATATATAGATGTATATATATATAGATGTATATATATATATATATATGTATATATGTAGATGTATATATATATAGATGTATATATATATAGATGTATATATATAGATGTATATATATATATATATAGATGCATATATATATATATGTGTGTATATATATATATATGTATATATATATATGTATATATATATGCATATGCATACACATCCATATAATATTATAGTATATAAATATATATATATATATGCATATACACAGAGATAGGTAGAGCGAGAGACAAACACATGCACACACACATATATATTTATATAGCCATACATCTACACATGTACACAAATTACATAGAGAGATGTATCTGGAAAAACGAATGTTAAATGATGATGATGATATGTGTATACATGTATCACAAGCACTAGCTTTTATATGTATACGCTCACATACCCATGCATACAGAATATATTTATTCATGTTTGAGTGTGTATGTATATATGTCAATATATATATATGACTATATATCTACTTATGTGGATGAACATGTGTAGCGTGAAATAGATTGGGAATAAATAGTTTTCGATGAATGACAAATTAAAAAGTTTAAACCACAGCAAAATCCAACCAACCAGAAATAGCGATGATGTTGATTGTTGCATATGTAGTTCTTTGCTGGAATCTTTTCTTCATCTTATCCTCTCCCTGCCTCACCTTCCTTTTCTCCTGTTATAAATTCATTAAAATTGAGCTAAGATCATGGAAGCAATCTATTTTTTCTCCCATTGACATTTTATTTATTTTTCATCATTCAAATATACACAAGAGACAAATATTTTTGTACCATTATGAAGTTTACTTTGCAGTCATATAGTTTTGAGTTCCATCTTACTGTGTGAAATCTTGTGCAAGTCTCTTCTACTATATTCTTGGATAGACTAACTCTTTGGCACTTTATTGGCCTCAAAATGATGAAAGGTAAAGTTGACCTTAGCAAGATTTGAACTAAGAGCGCAGTGAAGTAGAATATTTACTGAGGCCTTTTTAATGTGATACCATAATGTCTCTGCCAAATTTTTACCTTAAACATCTGTAAAGCATATAGCCTAGAACCTCACAACCCATGGGTACTTCAAAATAATTAAAATACATTATTGTTTACAATTTTTGTGAGACCTTCAGCAGGAATTTTTTAACATTGGGTCAAGTTTTATATAGCTAAAGGTATCATCGAATCTGAATCAACTCTATTTGACTATTTTCGACACTATTTCTACAGGATATATATATATTTACATACAAACCTAATCCTGTACAAAACCACATGCTTATGTTTCAGAGTACATTCATGCACACACATACACACACAGGTACATTCTAATATATATATATATGTGTGTGGTGGAACTTTTATGCTATTATTGTAATACGTGTAAATATTTAATGCTCTGTCATAAAAGATAAAAATCAAACTAACTGCTAAAGTGAATGGCAAGTCTCTCATGCACACACACACACACTCCTTCCCTGTCATCATCATGGCTGTATTGGTAGAGCATCAGACACCATACTTTGCAGCATAGAGTTATGGCCCTTTACGTTTTGAGTTCAAATCCCGCCGAGGTTAACTTTCATCCTTACGTCTATAAAATAAACCACCAGTAATGCACTGGGGTAATTGCTGGCCTTGTACCAAAAGTAGAAACAATTATTATTATCATCATTATCATCATCATCATCAGCATCACTATCAATCACTATCATTGCTATCAATCATAACCATCATCACTACCACCACAAACAGTATTTTATCACTCTCAATACCATGAGTAACACTTCATCACCACCACCACACCACTACCATTGCCCCCACCATCTCTACTGCAACCACCAACACCAACACCACCACCACACCACTACCATTACCCCCACCATCTCTACTGCAACCACCAACACCAACACCACCACCACACCACTACCATTACCCCCACCATCTCTACTACAACCACCACCACCAACACCACCACCACACCACTACCATTGCCCCCACCATCTCTACTGCAACCACCACCACCAACACCACCACCACACCACTACCATTACCCCCACCATCTCTACTACAACCACCACCACCAACACCACCACCACACCACTACCATTGCCCCCACCATCTCTACTGCAACCACCACCACCAACACCACCACCACACCACTACCATTACCCCCACCATCTCTACTGCAACCACCACCACCAACACCACCACCACACCACTACCATTGCCCCCACCATCTCTACTGCAACCACCACCACCAACACCACCACCACACCACTACCATTACCCCCACCATCTCTACTACAACCACCACCACCAACACCACCACCACACCACTACCATTACCCCCACCGTCTCTACTGCAACCACCAACACCAACACCACCACCACACCACTACCATTACCCCCACCATCTCTACTGCAACCACCACCACCAACACCACCACCACACCACTACCATTACCCCCACCATCTCTACTGCAACCACCACCACCAACACCACCACCACACCACTACCATTACCCCCACCATCTCTACTACAACCACCACCACCAACACCACCACCACACCACTACCATTGCCCCCACCATCTCTACTGCAACCACCACCACCAACACCACCACCACACCACTACCATTACCCCCACCATCTCTACTGCAACCACCAACACCAACACCACCACCACACCACTACCATTGCCCGCCACCATCTCTACTGCAACCACCAACACCAACACCACCACCACACCACTACCATTACCCCCACCATCTCTACTGCAACCACCAACACCAACACCACCACCACACCACTACCATTGCCCGCCACCATCTCTACTGCAACCACCACCACCAACACCACCACCACACCACTACCATTGCCCCCACCATCTCTACTGCAACCACCACCACCAACACCACCACCACACCACTACCATTACCCCCACCATCTCTACTGCAACCACCACCACCAACACCACCACCACACCACTACCATTGCCCCCACAATCTCTACTGCAACCACCACCACCAACACCACCACCACACCACTACCATTACCCCCACCATCTCTACTGCAACCACCAACACCAACACCACCACCACACCACTACCATTGCCCGCCACCATCTCTACTGCAACCACCACCACCAACACCACCACCACACCACTACCATTGCCCCCACCATCTCTACTGCAACCACCACCACCAACACCACCACCACACCACTACCATTACCCCCACCATCTCTACTGCAACCACCAACACCAACACCACCACCACACCACTACCATTGCCCGCCACCATCTCTACTGCAACCACCAACACCAACACCACCACCACACCACTACCATTACCCCCACCATCTCTACTGCAACCACCAACACCAACACCACCACCACACCACTACCATTGCCCGCCACCATCTCTACTGCAACCACCACCACCAACACCACCACCACACCACTACCATTGCCCCCACCATCTCTACTGCAACCACCACCACCAACACCACCACCACACCACTACCATTACCCCCACCATCTCTACTGCAACCACCAACACCAACACCACCACCACACCACTACCATTGCCCCCACCATCTCTACTGCAACCACCACCACCAACACCACCACCACACCACTACCATTACCCCCACCATCTCTACTGCAACCACCAACACCAACACCACCACCACACCACTACCATTACCCCCACCATCTCTACTGCAACCACCAACACCAACACCACCACCACACCACTACCATTGCCCCCCACCATCTCTACTGCAACCACCAACACCAACACCACCACCACACCACTACTATTGCCCCCACCATCTCTACTGCAACCACCACCACCAACACCACCACCACACCACTACCATTACCCCCACCGTCTCTACTGCAACCACCAACACCAACACCACCACCACACCACTACCATTACCCCCACCATCTCTGCTGCAACCACCAACACCAACACCACCACCACACCACTACCATTGCCCCCACCATCTCTACTGCAACCACCAACACCACCACCACACCACTACCATTGCCCCCCACCATCTCTACTGCAACCACCAACACCAACACCACCACCACACCACTACCATTGCCCCCACCATCTCTACTGCAACCACCAACACCAACACCACCACCACACCACTACCATTAACCCCACCATCTCTACTGCAACCACCAACACCACCACCACACCACTAACATTACCCCCACCAACACCCAACACCACCACACCACTACCATTACCCCCACCATCTCTACTGCAACCACCAACACCAACACCACCACCACACCACTACCATTACCCCCACCATCTCTACTACAACCACCAACACCAACACAACCACCACACCACTACCATTGCCCCCACCATCTCTACTGCAACCACCAACACCAACACCACCACCACACCACTACCATTAACCCCACCATCTCTACTGCAACCACCAACACCAACACCACCACCACACCACTACCATTACCCCCACCATGTCTACTGCAACCACCAACACCAACACAACCACCACACCACTACCATTACCCCCACCATCTCTACTGCAACCACCAACACCAACACAACCACCACACCACTACCATTACCCCCACCATCTCTACTGCAACCACCAACACCAACACCACCACCACACCACTACCATTACCCCCACCATCTCTACTGCAACCACCAACACCAACACAACCACCACACCACTACCATTGCCCCCACCATCTCTACTGCAACCACCAACACCAACACAACCACCACACCACTACCATTGCCCCCACCATCTCTACTGCAACCACCAACACCAACACCACCACCACACCACTACCATTACCCCCACCATCTCTACTGCAACCACCAACACCAACACCACCACCACACCACTACCATTGCCCCCACCATCTCTACTGCAACCACCAACACCAACACCACCACCACACCACTACCATTACCCCCACCATCTCTACTGCAACCACCAACACCATCACCACTACCACACCACTACCATTACCCCCACCATCTCTACTCCAACCACCAACACCATCACCACCACCACACCACTCTCATTGCCCCCACCATCTCTACTGCAACCACCAACACCACCACCACACCACTACCATTACCCCCACCATCTCTACTGCAACCACCAACACCATCACCACCACCACACCACTACCATTACCCCCACCATCTCTACTCCAACCACCAACACCACCACCACACCACTACCATTACCCCCACCATCTCTACTCCAACCACCAACACCATCACCACTACCACACCACTACCATTACCCCCACCATCTCTACTGCAATCACCAACACCACCACCACACCACTACCATTGCCCCCACCATCTCTACTGCAACCACCAACACCAACACCACACCACTACCATTGCCCCCACCATCTCTACTGCAACCACCAACACCAACACCACCACCACACCACTACCATTACCCCACCATCTCTACTCCAACCACCAACACCAACACCACACCACACCACTACCATTATCCCCAACCCCTCTACTGCAACCACCACCACTACCCCACCACCTGTAGTTAATATAAATGTAAAGTAAAGTACCAGTTCGATGTGTGGGTTGCTTAAAAGCAAAGATTCAATCTCAGTCAAGGACATACTTATTATCCAACATTTTCTGATTATAGTTGTCTAGGATGAAATCATTTCCTTCCATTGGAATCATTGGAATTCATTTTACCCTTTGGCTCACTTCAAAAGACTTTCTTACATCATTTCTACCTCCCCACCTTCTCTCTCTCATTTTAACCCTTCAAAAGACTTTTTCACAATTCATGTCACCTCTTTCTCTTTCTTCCTGTCTTTCTCTCTTATTTTAACCCTTTCATTGACATATTTCTTATGAAATATTCTGCCAATATATTTCAATTAATTTTGAAAATAATAAAGAAATTTGGAGGAATTTAATAACATAACTAACATGTTCATTATTAAGCTAGGGTTTGGAATAATACTTAACAAAAGGTTCTTACATGAAATTAAGATGGAGGATATTAATTCAAATATGAACATTACAAAACAAGTAGTTATGTATTAAAATTCCATGGCTGGTTTCTGGTAGATTAGTCTCAAGAGAGTTAAAGAATTTCTTTACTTTCTCTTCTTCATGGATTGTCTTCTGCCTCTCTCTCTCTCCCTCTCTCTTTCTCACTCTCACCTTCTCTCTCACTCTTTCCTTCCTTTCTGTACCTCCTTCTCCTTTATAATCCCTTTTCCCTCTTTTTCTTCTTCCCTTTTCCCTATCTCTTTCTCTCTCCAATCTCATTCTCACTTCTCTCTTGCAACATATTTCCCCCTGTATCTCTCACTTTTCTTAATTCTGTTGAACAACCTCATCTCCCCATTTTTCTTTGTTTCTTTTTCTTTGATCAATTTAGCTCTTTTGATACCAACTCAGTTGAAACTGCCCCTGGTTATAAAACATTTTAATTTGAATTGTAAGAGTTTGGTAGAATCTTTCTTAAGTTATTTCCCTAACAACAGCTTAATAATGAGAAAGTTATATTACTAAATCCCTACCAAAGTGTTGATTATTTTCACAATTATTTGAAAACCACAGGCAGTGTTTTTCTTTAGAAATATGGGAAATAAAGGTTTAAACACTCCAGTCTGTCTGCCACTGTCTCTCTGTCTCTCTTTTTCTTTGTCTTTGTCTTTCTGACTTAGTCTCTGTCCTCTCAATCTATCTCTGACTTTCTCTCTGTCTCCTTTTTTTAATCAGTCTCTTTAATCACTTCCAACTCTCTCTCTCCCTCTCTCTCCCTCTCTCTCTCTCTTTCTTTCTCTTTCTCTTTCTCTTTCTCTCTCTCTTCTTTCAATCTCTTCTCTGCTCTTTTATTCACCCCTCCCTCTCTCTCACTCCCTCTCTCTCTATATATATATTCATTTTCTCAATCCTTATATTCACCCCACCCCCTATCTTCCCCTTTCTCTCTATCTCTAGCTCACTATTCTCAATCCCTTTTCTCCCCCCCACCCTTCTCTCCCCATCCTCTCTCTTACCAATTCCTTTAATCACTTCCTGTCTCTTTTTGTTCTAATAATTGTTTCTATTTTTGGCACAAGGCCACCAAATTACCCAGTGCATTACTGGTACTTTATTTTATCGATCCCGTGTTCTAATACTGATTTGCCAATCACTCCATCTATCTCTTTTTTTCTCTCTATCTTTCTTAAATTATTTATTCATTTTACTAATTTACTCTGTCTCTCTGCCTACCTCACTCTCACACTTTGTCACACATACACACGTGCACACACACACGCACACACATGCACGCCGCGCGCACGCACACACACACGCATGCACACACGCGCACACATATTCTCTCTCTTTCTGATTCACACACACACACATACACACTCTCTCTCTCTTTCACACACTTTCTGTCTCTCAATTTCCCTCTTTCACACACACTCTCTCTCCACCTCACTCACATTGTACAGATGTATCCATTTCTTTTCTATTCATATTCAAGATACTCTTTCTATTTTCTCTCTTTTTCTCTTTCTCTTTCTCTCTCTCTCTCTCTATATATATATATATATATATACATATATATATCTGACCTCTTCCTCACACTTCCACTCACTCACTTACTGTTTCTCCCCTTCTCACTTCACCCCGTTCGCGACGAAAACAATTTCCTTCTTTCTTACATTTGGATTCATCTCGAAAGGTCTTTTTTTTACGCGCTCATATATTCACCCAGCTTATGCTGACAGAATAACTATGTAGCTTGTGCCTCTTCCTATCTACGGTTAGCTTTCCTCTTTGTTGTTTACTTGTCTCACTCGCTTTACGTGTTTTAATTGTCCTAATAACTTAATTTAGTTATTATTGCACCAACGTGAGGTATATGATTTTTAATGCAATGAAATATCTATGATCGTTGGCAAATCACTGATGAGGGACTCATTTTATAACATGTTATCCATGTGCAACCTGCAGTATTCTTCTCCCCATTTTTTCACATATATATATATATATATATATTGTTATACTTTGGGAGGGTCATGTTGCCAATAAGAAACACACGCACCAGATGCTTTCACTTCGATTTATTATAATAAATTTATAAATTTATTATAATAAATTGAAGTGAAAGCAACTGGTGCGCGTGTTTCTTATTGGCAACATGACCCTCCCAAAGTATAACAATATCGGTTTCAACACACGTTTTCAGATAAAGAATCTTACTAAACAAATTCAGAAACGAAATATATATATATATATATATATATATACATATGTATATTACTATGAATACATATGTCTGTGTATGCTTGTTCTATGTATGTGCATATGTATGTATATGTCTGTATGTGCCTGTGTATGACTGTATGTGAGTGTATACTTGGGATCTCTCTCTCTCTACACACACATATATGGGTTTGTGTGTGTGTGTGTGCATAACCTTATGTGTCTGTATGTGTGTGTGTATAAGCTTGTGTGTATGTGTGTATCGACCCTACACCTGTCGACTAATTTCGATGTTATGTGCATTCCATTTCCCAAAACTGCATTTCCTTTGTGACTGATAATGAAATCAGATGTGGTAATGAAGTGTTGAAGTGGTAGGTCTGGGGAAGGATGGGAAGGAAAGGATGAGGGAAGGGGGAGGAGGGAGAGGAGGGAAGAATAGATGTGTACACAGAAAATAGAAAAGGAAGTGAGGAAGAGGAGGGGAGGAAAAGAAAATACAAGAGTTGCAAAGGATGAAGAGAGGATGGATGTGTGTGTGTGTGTGTGTGTGCAAAGGAGGAGGATATGAAAATAGATGTAGTAGATGGAGATAGTTGAGAGAGAGAGAGGGTATGTGTGAGAGAGAGAGAGGGTATGTGTGAGAGAGAGAGATGGTATGTGTGAGAGAGAGAGTATGAGAGAGAGGGTATGAGAGAGAGGGTATGTGTGAGAGGGTATGTGTGAGAGAGAGAGGGTATGTGTGAGAGAGAGAGAGGGTATGTGTGAGAGAGAGAGAGGATATGTGTGAGAGAGAGAGAGGGGGTATGAGAGAGAGAGAGGGGGTATGAGAGAGAGGGTATGTGTGAGAGAGAGAGGGTATGAGAGAGAGGGTATGTGTGAGAGAGGGTAAAACCAGATCTTTTAGTGAGAGAAAGAAGAGGGAGATTTGTAAATATTCCTTGTCTCCCATATATACATATATACAACAGGTCTGAACACAAAAGTACCAAACACCTACTGTCACTGCCTCTGTCTTTCCTGCTCTCCCCATCTCTCAATAGATAACTTTCTTTATTAGCCACAAGGGCACAAAAGAAGGGGACAAATACAAATGGGGAGTTTACATACAGGTATATGAAAATAAAACTATTAATACAATAACAAATAACAATTGAAATCCCCAATAGGGGGAGGCGTTACACAGGGGTTGTACACACCCCGAAAAAATGTACAACCCTCATCTCCAGGAGCACCAAGAGTGAGTACTCCCTTCCTCTCTTCCTCTTTTTCCTTAACCTACAGGCTTATATAGAGAGAAGGCCCAACCACTCGGGCCATCTTTGCCACATTCAGCCACCTTTTATAAAATTTGCTGGGGTACAGCACCTCTCTCTCCATCCTGATTCTTCTTCCAAAATGATCTCTCAATAGATAAATGATCTCTCAATAGATAAATAGATAGATAGAGAGCAAGTTAAACAGACAGATGGACATAGACAAGCATCAGGAATTTTTTAAACTTATAAGTTTAAAAAATTCTGGGGTCGATTTAATCGACTTTCACCTCCGCCCAAATTACTGGCCTTGTGCCTAAAGTAGAATTGGCAGTGTTGGTGGAGGGTCGGATGCCATGCTTTGACGCATAGAGTTACGGTCCTTGCCATTCTGCGTTCAAATCCCGCCGAGGTTAACTTCGCCTTTCATCCTTACGGGGTCGATAAAATAAAGTACCAGTAATGTACTGGGTAATTGCTGGCCTTGTGCCAAATGTAGAAACAATTATTACTGCAAATTAAAGAATATTAAATTATAGGGAAAAAGAAAAAAAATTGATAAATACTGCTTAAGTGCAGTTTTGAATCCTCAGTGATAGCATTAATTACTGCAACTCATATAGCTAACTTTCTTCCTAAATTAGAAACCATCAATTAGCACTATGTCTCAGGTGTCAAAAGATGAACCTGCAAGTAAATATCCTTCATTTACTAAACTAATGTTTAAGTACTTAACTATTACTCAAACTTATGGATTGGCAGTATCGGTAGAGAGTCGGTTGCTATGTTTTGCAGTATAGAGTCACGGCCATTTATGATCTGAGTTCAAATCCCGCCAAGGTTAACTTTGCCTTTCATCCTTACGGCGTTGATAAAAAAAAGTACCAGTCATGCACTGGGGTTGATTTTATCGACTTTCCCCTCCCCCGAAAATTGCTGGCCTTGTGCCTATATAAGAAAAATTGTTATTATTATTTGTCTGTCTTGCCCTTTACATTCTGAGTTCAAATCCTGCCGAGGTTAGCTTTCACTTTCACCCTTACGGCGTTGATTAAATAAAGTACCAGTAATGCACTGGGTCAATTTCCCCACACCAAAAATTGTTGACCTTTTGCCTAAAGTAGAAACAATTATTTGTCTATCTTCTTTATCTATTTCTAACATACTTTCTTGTGGAAGGTCTAAATTAATCCTTATACTGAGAACAATGTAGTATAATTCTGTGTTAAGTTTGTCTGTATTGTGGCGTGGTAAATAAACATATACATATACACCAGGTCCGAACACAATGGAATCAACCTTCCACTGTCCTGCTCTCCCCATCTCTCATTTTTATAAGCAAATGAGGCCCATGCACTAGCCACCCTGCAGCCCTGGCGGACAGAATAGAGGTGTTTCCTCGGAGGATGGTGAGGGAGATGCGCTCGTAGAGCAATTCCAGCTTATGAGGCTCATACCTGCAGGTAGCCAACTCTGTGCTAATGCTGGTGAGTAGGGAGGTGGTCCTAGGGCCAAGGACACCAGAAGTCTTCTCTATTACTCTATTTACAATATTGAGTAATTTAAACCATTGTTTTTTGTTTGTACACTGATGAATTATATACACACATACACACATACACACATACACACACACAGTGCACACACACACACACACACACACACACACACACACACGGATAATATTTTTCTTTTATGCATTTTCTTTATATTTTAATTTTATATACGTCTAGTGAAATAAATTATAAGAAAAAACAAAACAAAAAACTGTAGTGGTTCAAAAGTACTATCATCATCATCATCATCATCATCAACGTTTAACGTCTGTGTTCCACGCTTGCATGGGTTTGGACGGAGGTTTTCCCACTTGAGGCAAGAGTGATTGTCTTGCTCGCATAGGACTGTCTGGCAGGTTTTCTACAGTTGGATGCCCTTCCTAACACCAACCACATTTACAGTGTGGATCTGGGAGGTATATATATATATATATATATATATTCTAGTATAATACAATACTATAAAAAATGACAAGGTTTATCTTAAAATACACTTAATTTAATGATTCCTTGATAACAACATTCTATTTAAAGTTACTTGAATCCTTCAATTTTCCTTGATTTTCTCCTTTTAGTCCATCTATTTATCATTGAATTTCAATTTACCTTTTGACCATCATTGTATTTCATTTTACATTCATTTGAATTAGAATAATTTTCTTCCATATTTTCTTTAATCATTATCAAATATCATAATTTAATGTCTGCTTTCCTGTTGGCTAGGGTTGGTCTTTATCATATATTCACTTAATTATGATGACATTTTACTACCTATAAGTCTATCGTTGGACTGTTATAGTGTTTCAATGGTGTAGTAGTTTTAATTGTTCTTTTTCTGGTGGTAGATACATTGTTAAATATACATAGAAGGGTAGATAAGTAAAGGCATAGCTAGATAGATAAACAGATTTAAAGATAAATAGATTGACAGATAGAAACAAAGACAAGCTAGCTAGAAAAATAGACATACATTGCTTTTACTTTCCAAAGATAGATATATAAGTTAATAGTTAGAGATAGATGTTATGATACTGATGACTATCTAGATGGTTGCTGTCTTTGGTGTTGTAAACAAAGGACAGGCACACCCTCACATCTAAACAAAACATGCCCAAACACAAACACACGTGCATGTATATATATATAAAATATTTTAATGCACCTGCACACATTACCAATTCTCAAGTAAATCAATTATCACAAAGTGGTTGTCATGTGATTATGTTTTATTATAATTATGCACACACACACACACACACATATATATACATATAAGTGAGAGAGAGAGAGAGAGAGAGAGAGAGATGGGGGAATCGTAGATTGAAAGAGTGTGTGAGAGGAGACAGTGGATAGGCAATAAAGAAAATGAAAATAGAATGACAAAGTTAAGTTTAAAAAGAAAGAAGAAGACTTGAGAATGAAAAAGTGAAGAAAAGGTAAGATGGAAGTTTAAACTAAAATCGGTAACGAAGTTAAAATTCAATACTGCGTCTTTGATTAGAGTTGACATTAATGAGATCTAGAGAAGGAGAAAAATAAAGTTGGATAATACATACACACACACACGTGTCTGTACGTATGTGTGTACATAAAGGGAAATATATATGTATGTGTATATATAGAGAGAAAATGAGGCAGAGAAATAAAGGAGAGAGAGGTAGGAGAGAAATAAAGAATGATAGGAAAGAGAATAAGAGAGAGTGAGAGAGAGACAGACAGATGGAGATGAGAAAAATAATGAGGTTGAAAAAGAAAGGAAGAGTGGAGCATAGAAGAAATAGAGAAAGGGGAAATTATAGTTTAATGACGTAAAGGGAGAAAAAGGAAGAGGAGGAGAGAGAGAAGAGAGAAAGAGAGAGAAGCAAGAAAACAAAGATGAGAAGCTGAATAGAAGAGTAAGACAAATGAGAGGATAAGACACACATACACAAATATAAATGTACACATATACATAAGCACACACACAAACACACACACACATATAAATACACATACATGCAGACACACATTCGTACACATACATATATACACATCATTTCATTTCATCATTTGATTTTACGTCCGCTTTTTCCCTGCTTGCAAGGGTGGGATGAGAACTGATTCTGGCTTGATTTCAACAGCTGGATGCCCTTCCTAACACCAACCTCATTTACAGTGAGTGCTAGGTGCTTTTTTGCCGTGTCACCTCCACGACCACTTTGCAGTCCCTATCATCTCATTTCTACAGCTGAGTAAACTGGAGCAATGTGAAATAAAGTCTCTTGCTCAAGGAAACAACACATCACCCGGTCCGAGAATTGAACTCACAACCTTTTGATTGCAAGGTTAATGCTCTAACCACTAAGCCATGTGCCTCCATACATATACATATGCATATACATATGCACCCATACATATACACACACACCTCTCTCTCCATATATATATATATATATATATATACACACACAACCACACATGCAGACGCACACATTCATACACATATACACATGCATATATACATATGCGCGTGCACACACACACATATATACACATGTAGACACACATTCATACACATATATACACATGCATATACATATGTGCATGCACACACACATGCAGACACACACACATGCAGACACACATTCATACACACACATATATACATATGTACACATATACACATTTACAAGAAGAAAAAGAGAAAGAAATAACAACAAAGAAACAACAAACATAACAACCCTCCAAAGAAACTACAGCAAAAACCAAACAAAAGCCACATAGAAAAATAAGTCAAAGCAATAAACTAATATATAAAATTTCACGATGATATATGCAAAAAAATACAACGAAGGGGAACCAAATTATTTTGATTTTCACAAAATATCGTCTGCATTTTTATGTCCTTTTTGTCTGTTTAAATATGTATATTTTGTATGATTTTTTAAAAATTAATGGAAGAGAAATATGGCAATATTGAGTCTGTGGAATAAGCAGATGTTTTAATTTTATTTTGATTAACAAAGAGTGTTACACTGATGAAATGCATATAAAATCATTAAAAAGAAAAAATTTGCTGTGTGATTTTAAAAATCTTAGTGTGTGTTTTTGGCTTTGGATTGAATGATATTCTATATTGTCACTCATTTTTCTCTTTCTTAGTATATTTTTCTTATTCTAATTGCATTCTGCTTTCTCTTTCTCTCTCTTACATGCACTCCTCCAATTTCTCTGTGTGTGTGTGGTGTGTGTGTTTATTTACTGTCTCTGCCTGAATTATATGTGTCATCATTATTATCATTTAACATGTGGATTGGCAGTATCAGAGTTACGGCCCTTGCTATTCTGAGTTCAAATCCCGCCGAGGTTAACTTTGCCTTTCATCCTTACGGGGTTGATAAAATAAAGAACCAGTAATGCACTGGGATAATTGCTGGCCTTGTGCCAAAAGTAGAAACAATTATTATCATTTAACGGCCATTTTTCCATGTTAGCATCGGTTATACAGCAATGTATATATATATATCATCATTTTATGTTCACCTTTCCACAACAAAATGAACCCACTGCACTCTGTAAAATGGATGACATTAGAAAGGGAAGCTAACTGTGGAAATCATACCAAACATGAAATGTATGAGCAAGACATGGTCCTCTACCTCATTTAGTCTAGGAATGTGACAAATTATACAGTCCATGCCAAAATAGAAAAATGATATAAAGAGAATAATGATGTTTCATGCTAAAGACCAAGTCAGTATTTTTTCAGAACTACTGGTATCCAAGACAGATCAGGAAACTGTGTCTTGCAGGAATAAGAAAACAAAACTGGACGTGCACATGTTTTGTGTCACTGTATACTTATTTTGTAACTGATCAACCTTAAAATTCAGGACATGGCATATACAATGAATTAGAAGACAACATAACCCTAATATGAGCTGAAGCACCAGTTTTTCTGTTTGAAACACTATTATAAATGTAGCTATTATAAAGGAGCAATTTCATGCATTTTTTGGAAAGGAAAATCTCCCTTTAAAACCAATATACAAAACTGGGTGAAGATGTTTGAGATCTATGGGACAGTCAAGAACCTCAATACCATTCTATCCAAGAAGCATACACATGAAGTTATTGACATGGTCCAAGAGTCTGTTGAACAGAACCCAAAAATATCACTGTTGAGGAGATGCCAATCCTTGTCTTTCCAGAAAAATTTGTAGAAAGGTGTGAAAGAGGATCTTAAGAAGTACCCCTGCAGAACAGAGACAGAAAAATATCTTTGGAACTTATGTGAACAGGGTGCGGACTGATTTTGAGTGGGCCCCACACAACCCTGATTTAAGCTTCCCCTCCACTAGATTTCTGTTGGAGAGCCATATGAAGGATATGGTTTGTCAACAAACTCAGAACCACCACTGAATTAAAGTAAAACACCAGAGAGGACATCAGAGCCATCTCTAGATCTGTTTGTGAAGATGTTATACTAAACTTCAACATACACTTCAAAAAAAGGCATAGATTCAAATGGAGATCACTTAGAACATGTACTGTAACTCTGGACAGAAACATCAGAAGATAATAAATTTTTGATATGTTGTTTTTAATGGTTTGATCTAAGGATATTCAGAGTGGCATCACTTTGTGTAAAAAAATAAATGTAGACAAAAATAAAAATAGAGCCAATTATATTTTATTCACTCTGTACATTCCAATTTTGGTATAGTCTCTATGATTGCATGTTCTTCAAAACACTGCCTGCTTTACAAATTGTACTAGGTACATTTTCTTATGGCACCAACATTAGGGAGCTTACCATGTTCTTGATGTGCATAACAGTATGCATGTTTATATATTTAAACTAAGAACAGAGTGACAAAGTGATAAAGAACTCAATAACTAAGTAGAGTCTACATTAAATATTGA
Source organism: Eledone cirrhosa (assembly GCA_964016885.1). Lineage (NCBI taxonomy): Eukaryota > Metazoa > Mollusca > Cephalopoda > Octopoda > Eledonidae > Eledone > Eledone cirrhosa. Next base: position 159,839,118 of record OZ024740.1, read on the forward strand.
GTAGTAATCCAGTTAGTGTTCTATTATGTTAACTTTCGTAACATGTTTGAGAAATCATTAGGTTAATTGTGAGACACAGAGGTAATGTGAGAATTGCTAGTATCTCATTCTGGAATTGAGTTATGTTCACACTCACATATATATCATCATCATCACTGTTTAATATCTATTTTACATGCTTGCTTGCATTAGATAGATTATAAGTTCAGGGCAATCAAAATAGATGGTAGTTATGGAGTAGGCAGACACAGAAAACCTGGCACAATTTGATAAATTCCGACCTTACACACTTACACCTCTCCAAGACAATGTCACTGGACCGAGATCTTTGGCGCTACGCAGTAATACAGAAGACCTGCCTTGCCTATGTACAAAGCGAAACCTACAGTCAGTAGGCACCTCTTAACCAAAAAATACACCCCTATCCACACCCACACAACCCCTTTCGCTGTAAAGTTATGTTGGTACCACAACATCCAGTCCTAAATAAATGAGGTCGTATAGGTGTCACGACAAAAAAACACACAGTCCACACTGTAATGTGGCCGAATAGGTAACACGGTAAAAACCTCCCAGTCCACACTGTAAACATGGTTGGTGTTAGGAAGAGCATCCAGCCATAGAAAACTTGCCAGACAGTCCTATACGAGCAAGACAACCAATCTTGCCTCAAGTGGGACAATTCCCGTCTAGACCCATGCTAGCATGGAAGATAGATGTTAAACGATGATGATAATGATTGGGTACTGAGGCTTGGCTGGTGACATGACAAACTCTTGCTTGTATGCTCCTTTTTTGGCTTGGTTTCAATGGCTTAAGACCAACGAATTTAGACCATGTATTGGGAGCATTTGGCAGTATCGGTAGAGGGTCGGATATGCTTTCCAGCATAGTTATGTCCCTTTACGATCTGAGTTCAAATACCGCCGAGGTTAACTTTGCCTTTCATCCATACAGAGGTCGATAAAATAAAGTACCAGTAATGTACTGGGTAATTGCTGGCCTTGTGCCAAAAGTAGAAACAATTATATATATATATATATATAAATATATATATAAATATATATACTATAAAGCTGACGGTTGTATGTAGGTAACAAACTTTCCGCCATACGGCTGGACCAAACAGCACCAAATTTGCACCATAGATGCAACTTTTTCCAAGTAAAAAAGTGAGGGTCTTTTTGTCTACTGAATTTTGTTAAAAGATTAAAGACATTATTTAAATATTCACTTCTTTAAAATTTCAAATGTCAACACTTCTGGTTATACGTCATTCCTCACTTTTTCTTATGACGTCGCACAACATTCCCCTCTTTTTCTTAGTCTAACTTTTTAGATAGATACATAGCTATAACGTATCGCTCTTATGTCTCTGTGTGTCTAACTGTTTGCATTAGATAACGTTTTTCGAAATATTTACTTCTGCGTTCACAGACTGATATTTTTAATTAAGGGTGAAAGCAGCGATTCTTTGCTTAAACTTTAATGTTATTTTAATATATATATTCGTGTACAGATATCTTTGCATAAACAAAAACCTATTTATTTCAAGAAAGCACAGATGGCTTATCGTCAATGTTATTGTTCGAGGTTAGAGGACCACAGTCTTTCCAAGATCTGAGAGCCATCAATGTTCCACTTACCGTTTGGCTTGCCAGATGCGTGGTATGTTACACGATGACTGCAACTGCTAAAGTCCCTTCTCAGCTGCGAAAACTTTTTCTATTATGCAGCACCACTGCGATCTTGGCAACCCTATCACAATGTGGAACAACCACCGTGACAGTCTAGCTAAAGACATCCTCCACCACACACACAGACACAATCCGAATGTAACATACGATGTCGTTTTCAATGTGGCACTCATTTGTCTTGAAAACAATGTCCTTGAGATTGGTGGTAGGCCTCTAAGTCACTACAGCTTACCTGATCCTGACAGGAGTGTCCAGAGGTCAACGTCTACAGAGCTTCTCCGTGAGACGAGCTACGAGATCAGTGCTTCTCCCATGGTCAATTGTATGTAGGATGCTCTAGAGTGAGCTCGCCAAACAATCCCTCATCTTTGCTCCGGAGGGCCGGACAAAAAATACTGTATGCTCTGAGGCTCTAACAATGTAATTTAAATATTTTCTTGGAATTTCTATTATGGTTGTACAAATTATTGTTTGTTAAAAAAATTGTTCTCTGTTCAGCCTTTATTGTTGTAACTATCAATTTTCTTTAACGTAGTGCCTACTGAACTGGGGAATCCTAAAAATTATTCAAACCCAACATCAGAGCATGTTAACCTCCCTCACCTGCTGACTTGAGAAGGCGTGCGGTATCTTTGCACTGGATTGGAGGGGGGATTCCTGAAAAGATAAAATGCTGGTATACCTAGCCAGGTGCCAGCCGAGCTACTATATATATATATATATATATATATATATATATATATATATATATATATAAGTAAGAATAAGTAAGTGACATAGTCACTACTTTAAACTCATAGTGAATGGTCTTCAAAATGTTTTTAATTAAACATACGGTATATTGCCAAATATACTATACATGCATTCATGTATACATCACTATTTCAGAGCACCAATACTAATACCGTATATATATCATCACCATCATCACCGTTTTACGTCCGTTCTTCCACGCTAGTATGGCTTAGACGGGTTGTCCTGATGTGCGCAGTGGCCAGTCAGCTGACCTTGTCTTGCTCATACGGGAACTGATTCTGGCTTGATTTCTACAGCTGGATGCCCTTCCTAACACCAACCTCATTTACAGTGAGTGGTGGGTGCTTTTTTGCCGTGGCGCCTCTATGACCACTTTGCAGTGGAATGATATGGACCCCAGTCCCTATCATCTCATTTCTACAGCTGAGTAAACTGGAGCAATGTGAAATAAAGTGTCTTGCTCAAGGAAACAACACACCACCCGGTCCGAGAATTGAACTCACAACCTTTTGATTGCAAGGCCAATGCTCTAACCACTAAACCATGCACCATAACAGCAAATAAAGAAATATTTACTTAGTTCCCCTACTGCAATTGCATTGAGTATAAAATGCAGCTCTTGTAGCAAATGGTATTCTTGCTATTAGGTTCATCTGGCACTGTGCATATATCATTTTCTGTGTGTCATCTTCATCTTTATGGTTTTGGTCATTGGACAGCAGTTATGAGTTAGAGGTAAAGATAGAACAAGTACAAAAAATTGCACAAGGGGCCAGTATGTGACCCCTTCTACAAGTGTCTTCTAACATGTGTGTTTGCATGTGTGTGTGACAGCTCACATCTATGCAGGTTTAGCTGGCCTCTTCCAAGTTATATCTCGTTGGAGGTGTCTTGGGTGATTTAATGATAGGGACCCCAGTCCTATCATCTCAATTCGACAGCTGAGTAAACTGGAGCAACGTCTACATGTATAAGTCAAAATGAATTCTTTTACTAATCTGGTAACGAATGAAATATATGAATAGGATTGTATTTATTCATTACTTGAGAATCCAGAAATGGTGAAACTTGTAATATAACTGGAGGATTATCCCTTTGTTATATTAATATGCTACAGTATTGTAGAGTTCTTTATTCTTTTTTGCTTAATTTTCATATATCCTTTTATATACATATATCATCCTCATCATTTTACATCCATCTTTCTACTTGTTTTTACATACATATATGTATATCTATTTGTTTCGTTCCTTTATTATGTTCTCTGAAAATTAATTATAATTTTGTCATGAAAATTTTAGTCACTAATTTTTATTTAGCTACTTTGACGAAAATAGAGAAATTCTTCTACTTCTTCTTCTTGTCCTTCTCCTCCTCCTCATCATCATCTTTCTTCTTCTCTTTCTTCTTCTCTTCTTTTTCTTCTCTTTCTTCTTTTCTTCTTTTTCTTCTTCTCTTCCTTCTTCTCTTTCTTCTCTTCTTTTCCTTCTCTTTCTTCTCTTACTTCTTCTTCTTCTCTTTCTTCTTCTTCGTCTTCTTCTTCTTCTTCTTCTTCTTCGTCTTCTTCTTCTTTTTCTCTTCTTCTTCTCTTTTCTTTTCTCTTCTTCTTCTTTCTTATTTTTCTTTTTCTTCTCTTTTTCTCTTCTCATTCGTTTTTTCTTCTTTTTCTTCTTCTAATATTTTTTCCACTACTGATACAATTCTCGGAAAGAAAAAAATCTTTTTCTTTCTTTTTATATTGTAAATGCAATGTTTACATAATAAAAAAAAAAAGATTTAAGAAAGAACTATTATATTGCTGGACGAAAACCATTAACTTTCATTTCATATGTTTTCTTTTCCTCTTCAATATTTTGGTTTTGTAGATTTGTCTTTGTTTTGCATTTTTTTTCTGCTAGCCCCCCGTACCCCTCTCTCTCTGTATGTATATATATATATATATAACATCCGTTTTGCCTGCTAGAAAAACCAAGTCAGTACTTAATTAGAGCTACTTACTAGCCAGTCAGAACCCATATCCCACATATATTCTCACGCTGTACAGAGTGTACTGGGTGTATTATAACATGATACCCGCACTAGGGCGGTTATATCATTGACATGACTGAAGAGTCCTCTTGACTCTTTTTTGGGGGGAGGGGCAAGTTTTATATAGCTGGAGGATGCCCTTCCTATCCCAACCACTTTACAGTGGTAGATAGATGTAGAGGCGAAAGGTGGATAGACACACACACACACATATGTAAGTCTGTGTCTATCTTTCTTTCTCTTCCTTTGCCATTCTCACACTACTATATCTATCACTGTTTCATTTCTATTCTCTTAATTCTTTAATCTTCCCACACTTCCTTCTCTGTTCTTTCACTTTGTGTATTTTAACCATATCTCTACAACTTTTCCTGATCTTTCACTCTCTTTGTTCTTTCCTTCTCCTGTTGCTCTTCTAATTTGTCTCTATATAGTCTTTCCTCCACCTTTCACTGTCTTTATAATTTACCTCTGTTCTCTTTCCTCTCCTTCCTCCAGCTTTCTATGTTCTGTTTGCTTTCTCTTTAGTCTTTCTTTGCTGCTTTTCTAACCTTCTTCCTTATTATCTTTGTTTTTTTCTCTTCTCTCTCCTCCCTACCCACATCTTACCTCTATCACTTTCATTACACTTGCTTTGTTCATCCTCTCATCTTCTTTATTTAAAACAAACATAATACAACACAAATAAATCAACCAGCCTTGAATTAGCATTTTTTAGAATTATATTTTCATATTATAGCTTTATTTTTTTATTTATTTTGTTTTTTATTCATTTTTATTTTTGAATTTTATTTTATTGCTCTTTTTTTTTTTCAATTTATGTTTCAACATTTCAATATAAAATCAACAAAAAAGAGACAAGTATCTCCGTTATGTGGTTTTGATTCATGAGTTATTTTGAAACAATTGTGCTAACAACTATCATTTCCAGCTCCCTCTTGTGCTTTTGCAACTTCTCTTTCAATTATATATATATATATATACACACACACATGTGTGTGTATATATATATATGTGTGTGTATATATATATATACACACACACACACATATATGCATACACATAACATCTATACACACTCTCTCTCTCTATCAATCTATCTCTCCACAAATACTTTAAGCAAAATACTATAAAAATATAGCTGCAACTCTGTCTTTCTGTCTACCCTCTCTCTCTCTCTCTCTCTCTCTCTCTCTCTGCCTGTATTTCTCTCTCTGTTGCTCTCTACATCACCCATTAAAGTCTTGGAAAATAAAAGAGAAAGAAGTTATAAAGTGAATGATATAATACGTAATAATTTTTTAATGAATGAAAAATCACCACTACCATCACCAAAACCACCATCACCACCACCATCATCACCAAAACCACCATCACCACCACCACCACCACCACCACCACCACCATCACGAAAACCACCATCTCCACCACCACCACCATCAGCACCAAAACCACCATCACCACCATCACCACCACCATCACCAAAACCACCATCTCCACCACCACCACCATCATCACCACCACCACCACCATCACCACCACCACCAAAACCACCATCACCACCACCACCATCCTATCTCTTATTTTATATCTGAAACAAAATAATAAAAAATGATTAAGAAAGATTCATCGATTTACCTTTCCCGAGAAAGAGAATTAAAAAAATGTGTATATATATGTCAAAGAAGGGGGGGGGGGGGGGTAGAGATGTAGATAGTGTTGTGTGTGTTAAATGTGAGTGAGGATGTAGAGATGTAGAGAGTTTGGTGAGAGAGAGTGAGACAGAGAGTGAGAGTAATGTGTATTTGTGAGTACACGAGACATATGTCTGTATAGAGCTATATAAAGAAGTGAAGAGAAATCAGAGTAGATGGGGCACGTGGAACAGGCAAACCTGGGAAGATATGGATTGAAATAGTGAAAACCATCTTTAGGAAGCTGAATCATATGATGGGTATGGTATGGACCTGTCACTCCTGAGGGAGTTGTGGGGGTGCCATATTGACATATGGTGGTTTTAGGGCAGTTTTTAAACCTGGCAGAGCCCATCTCCTCTCCAGGCCTGAATACACTAGATTTCTTCCAGAAAAGGATAGTGAGAGAAAGAGATATATTGGGAGAAATCAACCCCTGTACTTGACTGGCACTTTTTTTATCGACCTTGAATGGATGAAAGGCACATTTGACTTTGGCGGGATTTGAACTCAGAGAGCAGAGAGCCTGAATGAATACTACAAAGCATTCTATCTGATATTCTAATAACTCTACCAATTCGCTGAATCATATGATGCAGATGATAAAATACCACAAGAATTGGTGACATGCAGTATTAGTGAAGACTTGCCTATCAACATAAAATATGTGATCTGAACCTTTCATGTCCCTCCTCCACTATCTCTCCTTATTATAATAATTGTTTCTACTTTTGGCACAAGGCCAGCAATTACCCAGTGCATTACTGGTACTTTATTTTATCGACCCCGTAAGGACGAAAGGTAAAGTTAACATCGGCGAGATTTGAACTCAGAATGTCAAGGGCCGTAACTCTATGCATCAAAGCATGGCGTCTGACCCTCTACCAATACTGCCAATCCACCGCCAATCTCTTTAATATAATAATAATAATGAAAATTATGTACAGTGCTCAGGCGCACTTCAACTCATCAAAGGTGTATGTATAGTACAGGTATTTTCTCTACTACTGTACACCCCATGCCACATCCTATCTATTCAGAACTAACTCTAGGTCTATTCATAAGTTAAAGGGTGAGCTCAGGGCTATTGTAGAAGACACCTTCTGAAGGTGCTGCTTCATTGGGAGTGGTAACAGAACTAGGTTGTGAAGTTCCTAACTACACTGCCATGTGTGTGACAATATATATGTGTGTGATGTGTGTAAGTATAATTATGACATGGAGCATCCTTAGAACTAAGTAAAGGGTGCATACTTTTGAAATGTACAGCCACTTGCATGTTAATTTATGGAATAGTTGTATTAGAACCAAGGGAGGTGCATCATGGACACACACACACACATATGGACACACACATATATGTATGTGTAAGTATAGATATGCATTTTTTGTATAAGTGTGTGTGTGCACATGCATGTATATCAATGAAATATATTGACAAAATAAACAAAAAAGAATAATATGTATATATGTAATGTATGAATGCTTGTGAAGTTAAAGTGAGTAGGTGTTTTTAAAAACACATGCAAGTGAATGCTCTTTGTGAAAGCAAATGGAGAATTATTGGATTATTTTTTCTTTTCCAATATTGCAAATTTTCTTAACAGAAATTCCTATAGGTGCAGTTAACATGTATCTATTAAAAATGTAGCTATGAAAAAATGTACTGTCATTTGTACAAAAAAGAAAAAAAAAAAGAAAACAAATACCATTCCACAGAAATTGGTGCATTTCTGAGGAGAATCAATGTATTTGGTAAGTAAAAATAATTTAAGCTGTTTCCTATACTTATATGGTACCATTTATCACATATAAAAATGTAATTATTTATTTATCACTGACAGGAAATAAAGGGATTTGGGTCTTTTGGTCTTTTTCAACTAACATTGTGTATGCATGCACAGAGATGCTTACATACACATAGACACACACACATGCTTAGATATATGTATTTACATATGCGTAAATATTTATATGTTATATATATATATATATAGGATTTATATTCTATGTATATTTATATTACACTGAGAGAGCGAGATAAGGTATAGATTCAACAGAGAGTCCACTCTGTAGCGCATTATGTATCATGCTCTACCTTGATATGTGGTCTTCATAGACTTTGAACTGAGAATAATTCACTCATGCACACACAAAATACTATGATGATTAGCAATATATGGCGTTGGAGATGACCTGTTTACTAATATACAAACAAGATGCCTAATATGCTCGTATTAACACCACCATTTCCTCTATTTCTGCTACAATAACCTCTTAAATTCCATCTTCCCATCCCTATCTAATGCATTTGCTGTGCTATGTTCCAGATCTGACTTTATGCCTATTCATATCCAACCACTCAACCATTGCCCTTTAGTAACTATTCTCACGATCACTGTACATCTGCACTCTCTCTTACCTTACTCCCACCCCATTTCTCCTTTACACCATCCACCTTTACTAACCTATGACCAGAGGTGTAACTAGTGTATGGCAAGCATGGCATGTGCCATGGGTACCTTATGAAGGGGGTGAAACTTGGACTTGGTGCACGTTCTATTAAAGTCTTGGAGAGTGAAAAAAGAAACTCCTTCAGATGTATGATCTGTCTCTGATTATCATGGGTGAGAACACTATGGTGGCTGGATCATTTAACCATTTATATAAATTATTAGGCCCATAGGCAAAAATACTGTGCTGGGCAGGGCGCAATTTCACTGCTTGCCATAGGCGCTATTTTCCCTAGTTATGACTCTACCCGTGACAAGGCATTCCACCTATACTAACTTGGGACAAGGCATTCTTTCCTTTCCATAGAGTAAAGAGGGCTTATCAGTCCAGTCAACGACAAAGAGCCTCCTTAATTTGCCAAGATGAAATGCATCCTCTACACACTGTAAAATGGTTGGTATACAGAAGGGCATATAGCCATAGAAACTATGCCAAACAAAAGGTTCAGAGGACACTTCAAAATTGTTTCTAATGCCGAGAAATATCCATAGAAGTGGTTGATAGTTTCTGCTACCTAGGTGATCTAATTAGCAAAGAGAGTAGGCGTTCTGAACACATAGTAGCTACAATAAGGATAGGATAGATGCAGTTTAGGAAGCTACGCACTCATTTGACAATAAAAGGTTTCTCCCTAATATTGAAAGGACAGCTGATTGACACCTGTGGACAATGTGTGATGTTGTATGATGGTGAAACATGGGCAGTGAATTTAGATGTTATGCATAGGCTAGAGAGAAATGAAGCAAGTATACTCTGATGTGCCATGTTACTGAGTGAGAGCAACAGAGCTTGCATGAACTGAAAGAATAACTAGGTATAAGAGGTATCAGAAATAGTGAGCAAGAGAGAAGACTATGCAGGTATGGACATGTGATGTGCATGGATGATATGATAATCATTGGCTGAAGAAACGTCAGGTAATCTCAGTGGAAGGAAGATACAGTAGAGGAAGATCATGTATTACCTGGGAGGTAAGTATGAGAGATGACTGCAAGGTGTTAAAGTTCACAGAGGTGGTGGCATAAGTATCAGATGAGTGGAGAGGAGCTGTGCTAAAAAGGACCTGCATTCATGGAAAAGTAGTCTTAAAAAGGATGCTTCTGATGCTGACAACCTCCTTAATGCTGGTGTAAAGATAAAATTCACCCAGTACACTCTGTAAATATGAAGGGCATCTAGCTGTAGAAATTATACCAAAAACAGAACAGTATCTCTGATTATTTATGACTTACTCTGTGATTACCAATTTAGGATTACCTCCACCACTCCTCAATTCTAACACCCACACTATGTCCAGGGTCACGACGCATCCCCTCCATTCTACACTAGATCCCACCTCTAAAACTTTGACACACGAATCATTGCATTACCTTCCACAATGCTGGAGGTCACCCTACCCTCTCTGTGTCAAATCCCTCCAGCCTTGGCACACATGACATACACCCTACCTTTGTCCATAGGGTAGAGAGGGCTCATCTGTTGAGTCAATGACTGACAACCTTTGTAGTATGGTTGTCATAAAAAATGCACCCATGATACTCTGTAAGAGCAGCCCTCTGTAGAAACCATACCAAAAATGTTGAGAGTACACTAGTTGTGTCAGGGGCAGGAAAATCTGCCTAGTGTAGGCGATTTACATAATACAGTACACACTGTAGTGTGGTTGGTGATAAGAAGGGCATCCTGCGAATCAAATGGTCATGTGAACTTTTTAGTTGTGTCAAGGACATAACATTCCCAGTGTTTTTGCCATAATCAATGCATTCGATAGTGCATATGATTGTATGTCAGGCCCTGGACCAACGGGAGGTCAGTCGTTCTGCTTTAGTACTTACTGGTTTGTGTTAATATATACAACCTTTGCTAGCAGGGAAATTAGCTGTTATATGACGATGATGATGATGATGGTTCCTGAAATTAATGGGCATACTTTACAATTTTTGTAAATGTGAAATTCTGTAAATCAAGTACGTTATAATATGGAGCACATTTGTATATATATATATATATATATATATATATATATATATATATATATATATATATATATATATATATATGCATACACATACATACATATGAGGACGTCCAACCAATACCAGTTCTATTCAATGAAGGAATTAACAAAAATCAATTTATCAGACCATAATAATATATTAAGAATATTTTCGAAACAGCGAGTGGATTTGAAATTATTAGAAATGTTAGCTATCGCCGTATTTTGACCAAAGAAATTAAAGAAATTATTTAGCCTGATAGTGGGGTTAAGAACCCTCGGAGAAATGGAAAAAGATGAGTATTGACGTACATGTACGTCAATACTCATCTTTTTCCATACATGTACATGTACGTCAATACTCATCTTTTTCCATTTCTCCGAGGGTTCTTAACCCAACTATCAGGCTAAATAATTTCTTTAATTTCTTTAGTCAAAATACGGCGACAGCTAACATTTCTAATAATAATAATTGTTTCTACTTTTGGCACAAGGCCAGCAATTATCCAGTGCATTACTGGTACTTTATTTTATCGACCCCGTAAGGATGAAAGGCAAAGTTAACCTCGGCGGGATTTGAACTCAAACCATAAAGGGGCGTAACTCTTTGCTGCAAAGCATGGCGTCAGACCCTCTACCGATACTGCCAATCCACCGCCCTATCCACCTAATCCATTTCTAATAATAATAATATATATTATATATATATATATGTATGTGTGTATATGTATGTATGTATTATATATATATATGTGTGTGTGTGTGTGTGAATATGCAACAAGTAAACGGAAAACACGTCAAACGATGCAATACAATGAACATATATATTAGTTTAATGTTTGGTATAGTAGGAAAAGAATGTTAACGTTTTAGGCGGTAGTCCATCATCAGAAAATAGATTGAGAAATA
>OZ024740.1:159865711-159883211 GCA_964016885.1 Eledone cirrhosa
TTTAACAAAATTCAAAACATTTTCTGCCGAATTTCCTTCAACCACTCTTTTAACTGAATCGCGCTAGTTTTGTTCTTCATTCTCTGTTTCAAGATGTCTTCCCCTATTCTCTGTAATTTTTCTGTTGCCCTCAGTTTTTTCAATCATTCTTTTAATCTTCCGTATTTCTACATGCGAAAGCCAGCTTCTTTCTCGCTTGCATCTTGCCTGGCTAATTAGCTGTGCTTCAGTTGCATAGAACACCCCTAGCTTCTTCCAGATAGAACATTCTTTTTCTTGTATCCCTTTATTCCATTATAATCTTATTGAACTGTTTCGCCATTTAACTTTCTTCACTCCAACAGTCTTTTGAAGACGACCGAGCCCACTCTGCTGAGCAATGAAACACCTGCCAGGTGAGAGTCTCCCATCTAGAGAAAACTATATCTCACGCCTGGTCTCAAACAGGTGTTTATGAGGTTTTGCTTGGTTTCACATCAGACATTGCATCTCTTATATGACTTCCGTAACAACTCGAGGTCCTTCACAACCAATGAACTTAATGCCCGTTCTGATACCAACTAGGGTGACATCTGAGGTTCTGCACACAGATAGGTTATCCCATCTTCCCCGGTTTTGAAATCAGAGCGATCCTTCTTCTAGACAGACATCTACACAAGGTTGACGAATTCTGTCTACACATATACATGCATACAATCTACACATATACACACATAATCATATACACAAAACTATTATGTACACATACACAAACTTACATTCACACATACATACTCACATATGGACATATACATACACTCATACGCATATGCAAACATACGTACATGCACCTATATATGTATCTACCGTTTCGCTCTGTATACATACACAAGTATACAGTTACAGTATATAACGATACGTCCAGTTTTTAAATATTGTTTGTTCAGTAGTTTTTCAACAACGGTACATCCAGTGTTGAAACAACGTTTGTTCATTAACTCCATTGTTTTCAAAGTGACAGTAAATAATGCTACAATCCACCAATGAAATAACGTTTCTTTAAAACATTTATATCTCTTTGAAATAAACGTTTCTTTCACTTCTTCTATACAACGGAACATCCGAAATAACATTTGTTTTGCCTTACATTCTTACGGGGTCGATAAAATAAAGCACCAGTGATGCACTGGTGTATTTGCTGGCCTTGTGCCAAAAGTAGAAACGATTATTATGGAGTTACGGACCTTTATGATCTGCGTTCAAATCCCGCCGAAGTAACTTTGCTTTTCATCCTTACGGGGGTCGATAAAATAAAGTACCAGTAATATACTGGGTTATTTGCTGGACATGTGCCAAAAGTAGAAACAATTACTAGTGGATTGGCAGTATCGGTAGAGCGTCAGACACCATGCTTTTCAGCTCAGATGTATTGCCCTTTACGTTCTGAGTTCAAATCCCGCCGAAGTTGACTTTTCTTCTCATCATTACGGGGTCGATAAAATAAAGCACCAGTATTGCACTGAGGTCGATTTAATCGACCCCCCCCCCCCCCCACACACACACATTTCTTGTGCCTTTAGTAGAAATCATTATTATTGGCAGTATCGGTAGAGGGTTGGACGCCATGCTTTCTAGCATAGAGTTACGTCCCTTTATGATCTGAGTTCAAATCCCGCCGAGGTTAACTTTGCCTTTCATCCCTACGGGGTCGATAAGATAAAGTACCAGTAATGTGCTGGGTAATTGCTGGCCTTGTGCCTAAAGTAGATACAATTATTATTAATATATAGATCGGTGCATTGGCAGTATCGATAGAGCGTCGGGCAATATTCTTTGTGGCATATAGTTACATCCCTTTATGTTCTGAGTTCAAATCCCGTTAGCTTTGCCTTTTGCAAATCGACATTCCCCTCCCAACAAAATTGTTGGCCTTGGATATATAAGGCATCTCACCTTCAAACACTCTCACGATCCAGATGGGTAGATCCTGGTTTTTAATATCCATCCCACTTACACACAAAGATAGAGCCCCCCCCCCCCCCGAGCACACAAGTCCCTTGCCTATAGCATCCCTAGGGAGGTAGAATATTTACATTACTGTAAACATATACGTATTGCCCTAATATCACCAGCCGATTAGATAGCTACAATACATACACAGATCTATTACTCACAGCTTAAGCACAAGGCACAAGTATAAACACCGCCCTTCCTGTACTGCAGCAACGGCACGCCTGGTATATAGAGTAAATGTGTACTATTATACATACACATACATTAGGTTAGGTCCGTATGTAACCAACACAATAAAAACTATAGCATTATCATTGTTAATGAAGGATACAAGTTAGCATTCATTACTATTACTTTCTATTAGTAAGGTATTGCGATGGCTTTGGTTTACATAATACAAACACACTTTGAGGCATTTCTTATATACAACAGAAATTCATAATATTATAGATTCTTAGCCAACTAACGATAGCACGAGAACCAAAATAACAAAACAACTATCTTTAAGATTAATAATAGATTTATTGGTGTTTGAAATAAGTAAATTAGTGAACAATGACCATTTCCTGCACCATAGAGCAATTGATAACAAGAAAGTTCTACGATGATGGGATACAGTAATAAATTATAAATTCTTAGCCATTTAGCAAATAAACAAATACATAAATACACTACGCTATTTCCTTTGACGTAGATACGCCGATATTAAAATTTCTATCGTTATATTTTGCTCTTTTTTAATCCAATGTTGCTCGTTTCGGACGTTCAACTATCTGGCAGGAAGGTATACGTTGCTGACGATAGCTAACAAGCTTGAAACTAGTACAGCGTTCCTTGGTCAGTGTTGAACAAACGAGCAACGGTGGTTGCTAGAAACTGCGGCTTAATACGGGATGTTTGTTTACAAACACACCGAGCATTATAATAAATGTTTGGTGAATCCATACGTACATATATATATGTGTGCATGTATGTATATATATATATACATACTACTGTACGTCTGTATATATATATATATATATATATATATATATATATATATATATCCCAAGTTCAGGTTCAGTGCTCTGTGTGGAGAGACAGAGGAGAGAGAGATTGGATGGACTGAGGAGAGTGTGACGAGGAGGAACGGGCACTTCACCAATGCAGTGGCGGAAACAAGTGAAACCCTGGTGCCGAGAAAAAAGAACAAAGGGAAGCACGTCAGCTCTGCAAACCCAAAAGTGTGTGCTGCCAGAGAACACCTGAAGGCTGCCAAGGACCAATTCTATGCTGATCCTACGGAGGAGAGGATGGAGAATGTGGAGGTGATGAGGGAAGAACTCTGTACCGCTTACACTGAAGTCAGAGAGGAGGCACTGATAGAGAAGATCAGAAGTGTAGAGAGAGCGGTTGGCAGGTCTGGATGATCATCAACGAGATCACAGGGAGGAAGAGAAGGTGTTCGAGTCAGATCCAGGGAACGGGGCCCGAGGATAGGAAGAGGAAATTGCTAGACCATTTTAGGACCCTACTAGGAGAGCCACCCTCCACAGCCCAGAGCACTGGGGAGATCAAGCGGCTGTTTGAGGAACTGGATATTGAGACAGATCCCTTCACCAGAGAGGAGCTTCAGAGAGCCAAGAAGAGGATCAAGGAGGGCAAGGCTCATGGAGAAGATGGAGTGGCATCAGAGGTGGTGAAGAGGTGTGATTTTGATGATATCATCCTGGGGTTCTGTAACCGGGCACTGGAGAAAGGAGTTGCCCCGAATCAGTGGAGGATCAGTAACATCGTCCCAGTGCCAAAGATCTCTCTAACACCAACAACTACCGGGGGATCTCACTGACGTCACTTGTGGCAAAGGCCCTCAACAGGATGATTCTTAACAGGATCCGGCCTGAGATGGAGAAGAAGCTCAGGGACAACCAGAACGGCTTCAAAGATTGTGATGCTGAGGAGGATGTTAAAGGGAGCTACAACAAAGTGCCTTCCTGCGGTCATGGTTTTCATTGACTTTAGTAATGCATCAGAAATGCATCAGAAATGCATCAGAAACATATGTAATATGTTAATAAATTGTGGCTTGATGCTTTACTTATTCCTCGTTCTTTATACTAGTATACTCTGCTCTGTGCGAGCATCGAGTGCTCAACCAGCATACCGCCTACGGACGCATTTACCTGCAACCCTACAGCAACTATATATATATGTATATATGTATATATATGTATATATAAACGGAAAAAATGAAACGAAATTTAGTGTGTATATATATATACACACTACTGTACGTCTGTATACATATATGTATGTGCGTCTACATACTTATATTTAATTAACAGCCGTACTAAGAGTGGGAAATGAAATTTCGTTTCATTTTTTCCGTTTATCGTTTTCGGTGCACCCGGCCGATTAACCCACTCGATATGCAAATTAGGCTGCTCAGCCGTTAATATGCATAAGGAAAGTATATGCTTTCATTTGTAAATATATTAAATAATTTTGATATTATATATATTGCATGTATATCAAATGACATAGTGACACATGTCATGACTGAAACACCTTTGTGTTATATCCTAATATAGTGTTTATTGAAATACAAATGAAATATGTTCTTACAGCAGTGTATATACACAAACTAAGGTACAGAGCAGTGAATAAACAGAAAATAATTACATTTCCTTTTTTCCTGTTATGGTTTTACACTGTATTTGCAAATCATTCCAGTGTAAAATAATTTCTCAATATTTTGTAAATAATATTGTAATACTTTTGAAAATATATTATAATTTTTAGTTATATTTTTCTAACTGTCAGTAAACCACTCAGCTGACTAGTTTAAAGTGACATAAGCACAACAAAACTTTCATGTTTGGTGATACAAGTTTATAAATCACTGAATGATGGTTGCACTAGTCTCTATAATAGATTTGATGAAACACGTACACACACACATATGTATATATGTTTAACTGAGTACTCTATATTTTCCACTCTTGCATCGGTTAGGTGTCTGTTGAGGTCACACTAGTATGACTAAGTCCTAATAATATACTTTGGTTTGGCTTGGTTTTTATGGCTTCATGTTCTTCCTAACACCAACCACTTTATAGAGTGCACTGTGAGTATTTTACCTCGACATTGGTACTATCACTTTATATGGTGGACTGGGTGCTTTTGTAGTGGAACCAGCACTACTTCATTACAACACTAGTGTGGTGGAGAGGTGAGGCTGGGATATCGGCATTACATTACTGGAGGAGGGGTCATAGTGGTGCCCAACTTCCTTTGGTGGCCAAAAAGGGGCTGTTTATATTTGATAGGATTTGTTTCCTGTGTGCTCCTAATGTTTGAGCATCAGCTATATACAAACAATCTACATTCTTTGCTTACCTACCTGCAATCCTACCATGTCTTTTGTGTACCCAAAGTTTATATTTTATACATATGATGGAATCTTTAACTATCCCTTTCCTACAGAGCAAGGCCATTTCCCAGAAGAAAGCAGGGCCTTGATTTATTTACTAGGAATTATTTCTTTGCTAGAGTGACTCGGAAGCTTTCTGATTCCAGGTTTTGCTCCCATGTCTGGAAGTTCTTCATTAGTTCTGCTGCAGTTCCAGCTATGAGGACTAGATCATCGTTATATAAGAGTTCTCATAGGCAGCCAGTTTTAAATTCCTTTGTTATAGCCTGAAAGACAATAGGGGTCTGAGGACAGAGCCCTGATGGACCCTCGCCTGCACACTAAATTTGACACTATATTCATTGTTGACTTTAACATTACTGACTCCACCTTTGTACATGGCTTGTACCTTCATTACAAGCTATACCTCTATCCCTAATTTCCTTAGAGCCCACCACATTATGGAGCAGAAAATCTTGTCAACATCTTTTTCCAGATCAGCAAATACTAAGTAGAGTGGCTTACTCTTAAGTAGGTTCTTCTCCTGCAGCTCTTTCACAAAGAAGGCAGCATCTATAGTACCTTTACTCAGCATAAAGCCGAACTGCATCTCATCTATATTAATCCTATCCTGAATTAGTTGTACAATAACTTAGTAACTTTTATAACAACTTGATGCCTCTGTAGTTTCCTCTGTCTAGTGCATCTCTTTTGTTCTTATAGCAATTGACAATGCTGCTGCTATGCAAGTCATTAGATATGATGCTGTCCTATATTATTTGGTTTACCATACATGTAGTTAGTGAATGCCTCACCAAATCAGATGGTTGCAGTATCCCAGCTACTATCCATGATGAACCTGCTGCTTTGCCTATCTATATATCCTTAATTACCTTACTACACTGCTACTAACATGGATAGCTGGTCCCTCTATTGGATATGCTTGAGGCAGGCCATCTTCCTCTCATGCATTCTCCTCATGTAACAATCTCATAATGGCACATCCATGTGTATTTCTTCTCAGTGTCAGTGAGGGGAAAGTGTGCCACTATCATTTTGGACACATCTCTCCCCGACATCTTCATAGTGCAAACGTTGCTGGTTATATCGAATTGGCAGTAGCACTAAGACAGCATGTAAGCTTAATAGAGGTGTATATGAAACAAAACATACACTATATGTAAATACACATTTCCAACCAATATTTTAGATTTTCAATATTCAAATGAGCAAAATTCTGTATAGACTCTAGTTCATTTCCATGTCAAGAGGTGTTGAGGGAGTGGCACTTATGAAAGATAAACAAATTTTGAAACAGTGCTGACTGACATTCTCAAAGCATACTGGCAACTCAGAGGAAATATATTTTTTTAATAGTAAGGTCACTCATATGTATGTTTAAACATGTTTTCATATACACCTCTATTATGCTTAAATGCTGTCTTACTGCTATAACCAATTATATACATATATAGAGAGATATACATACATACATATATATATATACATATATATATATATATATATATATATATATATATATATATATATATATATATATATATATATATATATATATATATATATATATACACATACATACTCCGATTTGTATGCTTATCTAAATAGTATATTGATTTGATATATACAGATAAACACATTACTCTAGCATGTATGAGGTGTATATAACTTAGTTCTAGAAAATTGATAATAAGTAAATAAAAACTATCAAAGATAATAACTATCAACATAACTGTCACATCCAAATAGATAAAACACTAAATTTACACACTTTGGAATATTAACTGATTAGCAAAACTATATAAAAAGAAGCAATTTGTTAAATGTTACTAAACTAATAAAAAAGACTATATACATTCATTAGATTTCTTGTATCTGCAAGCATAGATGTGTGTTTATCTGCTGACACATTTCTTCTAATTTCATCAGTTAAAAGATAAAATAATCTTCTCATAAAACATAATATAAGTCTACTAAAACATATTAGTGTTGTAGGTAATTTACTTAATGAACGTGTTCAAATATTTGTATGTCTGTGGAGATAGGACTATGATGAAATCTATACTAAGTTTTGCCAGTGAAAACATTACACACAAATATTGTTTACAATGGTGTCTGTAACTTTTTATAGCAATTGTTGTCAGTAAAAGTCAAGATGATGATGACTGATTATTTTAACCATTTAATGAACTTAAACGTCTTCAACAAAAACAACTGTTTGTTGTTTAGCCCCAGGTTAGTTATAATATAACAAATCTGCTGTCAGCATCTCATCTTTTTCCTCAGCTCATTGTACCTACAAGCATATTATTAAGAGACAGATTAAAACATTTAGATGTTCTAAGTACTGAAAAAATTATTATAACCCTGTAATCTATATATAGTGGAGGTATTAACATCATAATGTTGGACTTAAGATCATAATGTCAGGTGTTTGATTCCTGGGCTGGGTTGTGTTCTTGAGCAAAACACTTCATTTCATGTTGCTCCAGTTACACTCAGCTGAAAATGAGTACAGGTAATAGCTGAAGGAGGGGGGGGGTTTAACCCTGTGATAGACTGGTGTCCTGTCTTGGGGGGGAGTCATGTACTTTCAATCACTTCTTGCCATGGAAACCAGGTAGAGCACTGATCTGATGATTCTCCAGGTTCAAGACAGACTTCAGATATACTGTATATGAGATGTACTCCATCATGCTGTACTGGAAATATATTCTATGGTGCTCCTCTTTAACTGGAGTCGTAGGCATATACATTTTTGGCTTAATGTTTCATTCGGGGCTAATGTTATCCAATCAAACTGACAGGGCCAAATTTAAACTTTGGAGGGACCAGGGTGTGTCAAGTATAGTGGCCCTTTGTACAAGCATTATAAAGGCATTTCCCCTATGAAATGTTGGCGTAGCAGGCCCTGTGCTAAGCCCTATTGATTGTATTCTTAGAAGCTACATAGATTAAATTAATGAATTTCTTGTTACTAACTTGATGCAGTTCTTGATTATTCTATTCTTTTCAGTCAACATTACATGCAATAATTGTTTACACACATTGGTGTCTGTAAGATTTACACGAATTGTGTTGATGACAGTAAAAGTTAAGAATAACATGTCTGATTGTTTTAACCATTGGATGGTAAAGGCTTGCCTGGGTGGTTATGGAATTCACTTTACAAAGAAAAGACTAGTAGTGAGAAATCCAGACCCCCCCCCCCAAAAAAAAAAACACACTTACACTCTTATATATTAACGTCCTCTACCACATAAAACAGCATTAATAAGGAACCCTTGAAAAGTACAAAACAACCCAATGACTGCATAACATTAAACATTAAAAGCTTTAGTTTACTGCACATTTTCACAAGGAGCTGTCCACTTAAGATACTGTAAACATTTGCATTAACCATCAAATTTTTAGACATATTTTACTAAAACATAACAGGAAGTTAAGAGTCAATTAACAACCCTGTATCTTCAACATTGCTTTTAACATAATTGACTGCTTCCCGTTAAATATTAAATTCTTTAGTCTAGTACTGAATTTTTTTACAACAATCTGTCCACTAGTAAAGATACTTTAAACATGTGAATTTTATCATGAAATACTCTGCCTATGATTTTCTTTAAATTTTGAAAATAACCAAACAATTGAATGAGATTTGTAATATAACTAACTTTTATATGATTATGGTGGTACTTGAAACATAACTTAACTTAAACATTTCTGTCATATTATTATGATGGAATGTTTAAATTTAAATATGAACACTTTAAAATAAATGGCCTTCTATCATAGAATCAGGAGCAGTTTCATGTAGGTTGATATCAAAGGAGTTAAGTGACAAAAATAACATGTTTTGTCACATCATTTTTAAACTGAAATATTACTCTTGCATTTAACAATATTTTATTGGTTTAGGTAACAACCGGCAAGACTAAAGGTTTTATAGGCAAAAAATCTCTAAATATAAAGAAAAAACAATGATCAGAAAAATTCTGAATATAAATTGAGAATATAATCAATAAGGTGAAATGTAACCAAGCAATAAAACAGCAGATATTATAACTACACCAAGCCCACCGACTGATAGTTTGTTTAAAAACGTTACACTGATGAGAAATAGCTATGGGGTCATAAACTTCAATTGCTTCTGTATTAAAATAAAAATTTCAGTTGTGTAAATCAAACTTTAAAGCTATTCGATTTACTCTATCAATAAACAGGGGAAACCATAGATTAATTATATTTACAAAAGTATTTTTTAAAAGATTGTTATTGTATCTTAAATTGGAAATTTGATCTGAGGAAAATAAAAAAATATAATAAAGTAAAGAACGAAATTAATTCGTTTTAAAAGTATTTATTTATACATTTAAACAGAATCAGATTTTTAAAATACATTTTAGGAGATAGCTTGAACTCACTAGTAATAAATTTCAAAAATTATAATATATAGAATCACATAATTTTGCTAAATCAAATTCTATAAATGATTTTGAAACAGTTTCCTGACAAGGTGAACCTACCTTTTGAAATACGAAAGCTAAAGCCATGCTAATATTGACAGAAATATTTCTTTTTTTAAAAGACCAGTATCAAAGCTATGAGCTAAGAGTAAGTCTTTATGTGGTCACTCTACCTGTAAGAAATAAAAATCAAATCTATTTAAAATCACCTTCAATTTAATGTCTTTAAAATTACTAGATAGAGTGTATATGGAAAAAATGTGATAGTCATGATTGGAATGCTTTCGTCATAGTTCTTCATGATTTTGGCAGACTATTAAATATTATTTTAGCTTCACTAAAAATATACTTTCTTTAAATAATCAAACATTTATCTCTGAAATTGCTAGAAATAACAGCTAAATATTCCTCAAATTATTATTTGGTGTTTAAAACAAATCACATTTACACAATATTGTGCATTATCTGTGTAATGTTTACAAATCACCCAATCAACCTGTAGAATACAATAAAAAGCAAACTGGCATTTGACTCACAGTTTGGACTGCTTCACCATGAAATACCACCTTACATCATCATTTTATATCTAGTTTTCCATGTCTGGATGGGTCCTTTCTATCACAGCCTCCCTACACTCATAATTGTTTCTACTTTTGGCACAAGGCCAGCAATTACCCAGTACATTACTGGTACTTTATTTTATCGACCCCGTAAGGATGAAAGGCAAAGTGAACCTCTGCAGGATTTGAACTCAGACCGTAAAGGGACGTAACTATGCTGGAAAGCATGGCGTCCAACTCTCTACCAATACTGCCAATCCACTCATAATGTTCCTTCATGATCTCTTCTGTGAGGGTGGTGGATTGGCAGTGTCGGTAGAGGGTCGGACGCCATGCTTTGCAGCACAGTTACGGCCCTTTACATTCTGAGTTCAAATCACGCCAAAGTTAACTTTGCCTTTCATCCGTACTAGGTCGATAAAATAAAGTACCAGTAATGTATTGAGTGATTGCTGGCCTTGTACCAAAAGTAGAAACAATTATCTCTTCTGTGAGGTTCAGCATTTCTAGATCACCTCAGCATTTCTAGAACCACTTTTGCCTCGATTCTTCTTAGTATTCATCCACTGCAGCATCCTTTCACTGGCATCTGCTGATATTTATTCACTTTTCATACACATTACATGTCCATACTACACAGTCTTCTCTCTTTCACACTACATCTTATATCTCATATATGCAGCTTTTCTCTCAGTTCATCCATTCTATGTCGTTCATGAATACAGTCATTACACATCCAATGGAGTATGTTTGCTTCATTTCTCTCCAACTTCCATATATTCTCTGCATTTACTGACCATGTCTTACTGCTATGCAGCACCACACTTCTTACGAGGGCATAATACAATCTACTCTTTGCCTACAGAGAAAATCTTTTTGTTTTCATAAAGGTAGTAGGTAAAAAGAAAAAGGAAAAGATCTAAGGTGTTACTTGAAGGAGACATTGCAACTATTTCAAGTAATTCATGTGAGCTTGTAGCACAGTGGTTCTCAAATATTTAAAAATATAATTTAGTGGCTTCTTCACAATACACATTATAATCTAATGAAGTGATTCTGAATGTAGTGTACATGCTCCATGGGAGAACAATTTAAACATTTGGGGAAAGGGATAAATTTCTAAATGTCATGTTATATATTTTCAACAATAAACATGGCTTTATACTGAGGGAGGCATCAGTTTTTGAAGTGCTGTGGTGAAAGCATGCATCAAAACAGTTAAAAACCACTAGTCTATCAGCTTTCTTTATTTTGAAATATTAAATGTCCACTTGGTATAGGTAGATATCATGTTTTGTGTCCAATTGGCAGAGACAAAAGGACTAGTGTATTTGTTCTAACTCTCTGCACAATTAATTGAAATCCCAGCTAAGTCAACTTCTTGCTTCAACTATTCAGATCACTAAAATAACATACCAGTACAGGCAAATATTTAAGTAGAATGATTATAGCATTGCATGATATTCCTTATAGTATTTGTTCTGGTACTTTACATTCCATATGCAAATACTGCCGTGGCTTGCTTAGGTGGTAGTTTTAACCCATCAGCCACTTTAACACCTGATCATTGGATGCCTTTAGCAGAGTCCACTCTGTTGCAAGCATTTGGACCAGGTTTCCAATTTGAGGATACCCAATCTACCTACACTCTCAAAAAACAGTAAAAAGAGAGAATAAGGAAATAAATATATCAACCATTGAAATGAAACTGCCATTCACCCAGGGTATCAAGATGTCATGTTTCCTATCCACATATTCTATAAATTGAAGAAATATAACCACTGCTTACCTGGCATAGATAACTGATTTTGCCAAAAAATTATGTTAATCAAAGAAACGAAACAGCAATCCACCCAGGGTTGATAGATGCTATATTTTATACCTCAAAATTATATATATTAACAAAAACCACTAACAAGTAGAGAAAGTTATAAGGTTGTACATTACTTTAGTAAAGTTGTTGAAGGTAGAAGTTGATGGGAGTTATGATTTATTTAAGTAGGGTGATAGAAGGGAAATTTTTTCAATCAAATATATACATTAAAATCATTACAATAAGATTGAAGAAATAAAACCATAGGTTGATGTCATGGTTTGTTTCTAGAAATAATATATAAATTGATGAAATAAAACTATTCAAGGTAATTTTTTATATCCAAGAATTAAAAAGAAAAAATGATGAAATGAAACCGATGTCTGAATTGTGTAGGAGAAGGCAAAATTCAATATATATCTCAATATCAGTTAAAGCTGACAAGAAATTCTTTTGTTTTCGGTGGCATACCTACACTTATACCATTGTTTCTTCCCTTTTCTTTTATTCTTTCATTATGTCTTCATTTCATCCAAGGAGTATGACCAAGAAAATGGGACTAGGCTTTACAAATAAGATTTATGTATTCATAAATCAGAAGAAAGATTAGTCTTCAGAATCTTTTTCTTCTCAGACCAAGTGATTTTTCTTGAAAAACTATATAAATAAAGTTAATTAAATAAATAAGATAAAATAAATAAAAGGTGAAAAGAAAATGCAAACAACTCAAACAAGAAAGAGCATAAACATAGGAAAATATGCAATTCATGAGTTTCTGAAGACATCAAGCGCACCTGCCAAAAATAAATTTAATGATTGATTGTTTTTTCTTTTTGTCAGTTAAAAGAAACATTTAAAATTTATTCAAAACTTCTTATTTCTGTGTCAGAAAACCACTGCCAAGGAAAAAACCCCATCAAATGGTAAAAGTTACCTACCATTACTTAATATGAAATATATATATATAACAAAGGAATTGTGGTAAGGAACCAAATGGACCCTAACGCACCAAAGTACTAAATACTTAGGGTAGTAGAGTGGGAAATAGGAAAAAGTATGACCCCGACAGCTATTTCTGGACCCCATATATATATATATATATATGAAATATATATATATATATATATATTTAGTAAGTAAGTTGATTTTTAATTTTTAAAATTTTCTTATTTTACGTCTTTCATATAATTGTTCTGCATTCACCTGCATAGAACCATATAGGTACTAAGACATAACTTATATATTTGCTAGCATGAGTGTATATCTGTACACATATGTTGGTAGATGTACTAATTCTCTATATTTATCTCCAAATTATTTGTTGAGCAAAACTGGCCAAAATTTACTGCTGTTTCATGGTAGTAGTAGGCTCTTGTCATAATACCACCCCACTCCTAACTGATTAACCTCGGTGTCACGTGATTGATTCTTTAGAATCTGCCACTGACCAGAGGCAGTGAAATTTTTTCAGTGCTCCGGAATTTAGTCCTAGCTAGCTTCTTTCCATCTACTGAATTATTATTTTTATATGGGTTCCTAGTGTCCGCGCATTGCCTGGGAACTTAGCTGAGAATAGACTCCCTGATGACGTAATGAATTCTCTATAGTTATATATATTATGTAACTATATTTATCCCATTACAGAAACTAATCTTAAAGAATTCTAGTAATAATCAGGAACTGATTTGACAGAGCGGTTGCTGGTCAAGCAGAAATTGAAAATTAGAATTGGTGCTCTGAAATAGCGATATATAAGAATGTATATATATATATACACACACACACATATATATATATATATATATATAAACACACACACACACACACACACACACACACACACACATATATATATATATATATATGTATACACACACACACACACACACGCACACGCGCACACACACATACATACATACATACATACATACATACTTACATACATACATACATACATACATATATATATATATATATATATATACACACATGTATATATACATATATATATATATTTACACATATATCATATATATATATACATTTATATATATATATATATATATATATATATATATATATATATACATATATATACACACATATATATATATACACACATATATATATATATACACACATATATATATACAGACACATATATATGTATATATATATATATATATACACACACATATATATATATATATATACACACATCATCATCATCGTTTCCACGCTTGCATGGGTTTAGACAGGAGTTTTCCCACTTGAGGCAAGAGTGGTTGTATATCCTCTGCACACAATGCCCAGGTCTCACTGC
Source organism: Eledone cirrhosa (assembly GCA_964016885.1). Lineage (NCBI taxonomy): Eukaryota > Metazoa > Mollusca > Cephalopoda > Octopoda > Eledonidae > Eledone > Eledone cirrhosa. The sequence continues at coordinate 159,880,278 of OZ024740.1, forward strand.
CATGTAGCATTGCTGTTCGTATGCAGGCATCATACAGCCTGCCATTCATTTTTAGAGAGAACCCTTTAGCGGCTAATAGTGGTATAAGTTCTCTGAATTTTTCCATCCCGTTCTGACTCTAGCTACTGTACTTTCAGAGCACCCTCCCTCACTGCTGATTTTGTCACCCAGGTAACGGAAGCTGTCCACTATTTCCATAGAACCATCAGTGCAATGGAATGAGTTAGTATTCCCTGGGCACTTGCTGCTACTTATTGCACCAGAGCAATACATATATATATATATATATATATATCATCATCATCATCATCATCGTTTAACGTCCATGTTCCACGCTTGCATGGGTTTGGACGGGGGTAGTCCCACTTGAGACAAGAGTGGTTGTCTAGCTCGCATAGGACTGTCTGGTGGGTTTTCTACAGTTGGATGCCCTTCCTAACACCAACCACATTTACAGTGTGGGTCTGGCAGGTTTTTACCGTGTTGCCTACACGGCCACATTACAGCGTGGACTGTGTTTATTTGTCGTGACACCTACACGATCTCATTTGTTTTGGTCTGGATGATGTGGCACCAACATAACTTTACATTGAAAGGAGCGGCGCGGATGGGGTGGGTGTGGTGGGACGGGGTGTATTTTGTTAGAGATGCCTACTGACTGTAGTAGGTTTTACTTTGTATTTAGGTAAGGCGGGTCTTCTCTATTACTGAGTACCGCCAAAGATCTCGGTCCAGTGACATTGTCTTGGAGAGGTGTAAGTGTGTGAGGTCGGAATTTATCAAGTCGTCCCAGGTTTTTCTGGGTCTGCCTGGGGCTACCGTCTATTTTTATTGCCCTGCACATTTTTATACAGCTGTCGTCTTTCATGCGCATCACGTGACCATACCAATGTAGTCTTCTCTCGAGTAAACAACATCTGATCCCTCTTATTTCTAATTTTTCCCTTAGTTCGTTTATGCTTTGCCATTCACGTATATTACTATTACACATCCAGCGGAGCATCCAAGCTTCGTTCCTCTCCAGTCTGCGTATATCCTCTGCACACAATGCCCAGGTCTCACTGCCATGTAACATTGCTGTTCGTATGCAGGCATAATACAGCCTCCCTTTCATTTATAGAGAGAACCCTTTAGCGGCTAATAGTGGTAAAAGCTCTCTGAAGTTTTTCCATCCAGTTCTGACTCTAACTACTATACTTTCAGAGCACCCTCCACCACTGCTGATTTTGTCACCAAAGTAACGGAAGGTGTCCACGATTTCTATAGAACCATCTATGCAATGGAATGAGCTAGTATTCTGTGGGCACTTGCTGCTACTTATTGCACCAGAGCACCAGCCACATATAAAATCTATATTCTTAGTTAGCTTACCTGTGATCCCACTACATCTTTTATGCACCCATACTTTGCATAAAATGGAGTTTCTACCTACTCCTTTCCTACACACTGAGCATGGCCATTTCCCGGATGGGACCCGTGCCCTATTTTCCTTCCTACAAACTAGAACTTTAGTCTTAGACAGGTTAATTTTAAGGCCTTTTGATTCTAGGCCATGCTTCCATGTTTTGAATTTCTTCTCTAGTTCAGCCATTGATTCAGCTATGAGCGTTAGATCATCTGCGTATAGGAGTTCCCATGGGCAGCCGGTCTTGAACTCCACTGTTATAGCCTGAAGGGCAATAATAAATAGTAGGGGGCTAAGAACGGAGCCCTGATGAACACCAACTTTTACGCTAAACTCATCACTATATTCGTTGTTAATTCTAACCTTGCTGACTGTTTCTTTATACATGGCTTGTATAGCTCTCACAAGCCATTCATCAACACCTAGTTTTCTAAAAGCCCACCAGATAATGGAACGGGGGACTCTGTCAAAGGCTTTCTCCAAGTCGACAAAAGCTAAGTATAGGGGTTTACTTTTAGCTAGGTACTTCTCCTGTAGTTGTTGTACAATGTAAAGTGCGTCTGTGATACTTTTACCTGACACAAACCCAAACTGCATTTCATCTAGATCAATTCTCTCTCTGATTAGTTGCGCTATTACTTTTTCTGTGACCTTCATGACCTGGTCAATTAATTTAATGCCTCTATAGTTATCCCTATCTAGGGCATCTCCTTTACTCTTGTAGCAGGTAATGATGATGCTGCTACGCCAGTCCTTCGGAACAATCCCATTATGTATGACTTGGTTGACTATCCGTGTGACCATAGTGTGTCCCACCCTTCAGAAGCTTTCAGCATTTCAGCAACTATTTCTGAAGGCCCAGCCGCCTTACCCGTCTTCATATCTTTGATTGCCTTACTTATTATACTACCTTTGACTAACACTGCTAGTCCCTCTATTGGATCGATGTGGGGGAGACTGTCTTTCTCCCATTTATTCTCCTCATTTAGTAGCCTTTCGTAGTGACACTTCCAAGCTACCTTCTTATTAGCGTCAGTGATGGCAAGTACAGCATCATCGTTAAGGACACACTTCTCCCCGACAATATCACGGTTTTCCTTGACACATTGCCTTGCAATCCTGAACATCTCACGTTTTTGGTCCTCGCGTTGTAGAACATGCTTGAACTTTCTTTCCTCTGCTTCCCTTCTTGCGAAGTACACTTGTCTCCTAGCTTCCCTCCTGGCCACTTGATAGTCTTCTCTACTTCCCCCATTCCGCGATACTTTCCAAGCTTTTTGGCCTTAATTGACTCCTCCACCTTACTGTTCCACCACAACATTACTCTCCTACTGCCTATAGTCCTGCTCCAGCCACAGACTACCTCTGCCGCCATCAGCCGGTATGCTTTCAGGAATTCCCACTGTTCTATATTGCTCTTCCTTACTGTCGAAAGCATCAAGTAATATGCTTTTAAATTTATTTATATATATATATATATATACACACACATATACATATATACATACACACACACACACACACATATA
>OZ024740.1:159890711-159893211 GCA_964016885.1 Eledone cirrhosa
TGCAGGGATCATACAGCCTCCCTTTCATTTATAGAGAGAACCCTTTAGCGGCTAATAGTGGTAAAAGCTCTCTGAACTTTTTCCATCCAGTTCTGACTCTAGCTACTATACTTTCAGAGCACCCTCCACCACTGCTGATTTTGTCACCCAAGTAACGGAAAGTGTCCACGCTTTCTATAGAACCATCTATGCAATGGAATGAGCTAGTATTCTGTGGGCACTTGCTGCTACTTATTGCACCAGAGCACCAGCCACATATAAAATCTATATTCTTAGTTAGCTTACCTGTGATCCCACTACATCTTTTATGCACCCATACTTTGCATTTGGGACACAAAATGGAATTTCTACCGACGCCTCTCCTACACTCTGCGCATGGCCACTTCCCGGAGGGGACCGCCGCCTTATTTTCTTTCCTACAAACTAGAACTTTAGTCTTAGCCAGGTTAATTTTAAGGCCTTTTGTTTAAGGCCGTGCTTCCATGTTTGGAATTTCTTCTCTAGCTCGGCCATTGATTCAGCTATGAGCGTTAGATCATCTGCGTATAGGAGTTCCCATGGGCAGCCGGTCTTGAACTCCACTGTTATAGCCTGAAGGGTAAAAATAAATAGTAGGGGGCTAAGAACGGAGCCCTGATGAACACCAACTTTTACACTAAACTCTTCACTATATTCGTTGTTAATTCTAACCTTGCTGACTGTTTCTTTATACATGTCTTGTATAGCTCTCACAAGCCATTCATCAACACCTAGTTTTCTAAGAGCCCACCAGATAATGGAACGGGGGACTCTGTCGAAGGCCTTCTCCAAGTCGACGAAAGCTAAGTATAGGGGTTTACTTTTAGCTAGGTACTTCTCCTGTAGTTGTCGTACAATGAAAAGAGCGTCTGTGGTACTTTTTCCTGACACAAACCCGAACTGCATTTCATCAAGATCAATTCGCTCTCTGATTAGTTGCGCTATTACTTTTTCCGTGACCTTCATGACCTGGTCGATTAATTTAATGCCTCTATAGTTACTCCTATCTAGGGCATCTCCTTTACCCTTATAACAGTTAACGATAATGCTGCTACGCCAGTCCTTCGGAACAACCCCATTCTGTATGACTTGGTTGATTATACGGGTGACCATGGTGTGTCCCACCGTACCAGATGCCTTCAGCATCTCGGCAACTATTTCCGAAGGCCCAGCCGCCTTGCCTGTCTTCATATCTTTGATTGCCTTACTTATTATACTACCCTCGACTAACACTGCTGGTCCCTCTATTGGATTGATGTGGGGAAGACTGTCTTTCTCCCATTTATTCTCCTCATTTAGTTGCCTTTCATAGTGACACTTCCAAGCTACCTTCTTATCGGCGTCGGTGATGGCAAGTACGCCGTCATCGTTAAGTACACACTTCTCCCCGACAATATCACTGTTTTCCTTGACACATTGCCTAGCAATCCTGAACACCTCACGTTTTTGGTCCTCACGTTGTAGAACATGCTTGAACTTTCTTTCCTCTGCTTCCCTTCTTGCGAAGTACACTTGTCTCCTAGCTTCCCTCCTGGCCACTTGATAGTCTTCTCTGCTTCCCCCATCCCGCCATACTTTCCAAGCCTGCTTTTTGGCCTTAAATGACCCCTCCACCTTACTGTTCCACCACCATGTTACTCTCCTCCTGCCTACAGGCCTGCTACAGCCACAGACTTCGTCTGCCGCCGTCAGCAGGTTTGTTTTCAGGAATTCCCACTGTTCCTCTACCTTGTACGTCTCTAATTGCTCTTCCTTACTGTCGAAAGCATCAAGTAATATGCTTTGAAATTTATTTTTGGCTGTGGGGTCCTTTAGCTTCCTATATGTATATATATATATATATATGTCGTTTCTGAATTTGTTTAGCAAGATTCTTTATCTGAAATCGTGTGTTGAAACCGATATTGTTATACTTTGGGAGGGTCATGTTGCCAATAAGAAACACACGCCCCAGTTGCTTTCACTTCAATTTATTATATATTTATAAATTTATAAATTTACAAATCTACAAACTTATAAATTTCTGGTTGGTTGGTTGGTTCCACAACCAGATAGTTGTTTATATATATAGTCATAGTCCTTTCGTCACACACTCTGTGACCTCTTCAGTGACTGGGGATTCCTTTCTTCGTTTCTGTGCCTTTTCTTTCTTCTATCCTACGCCATTTTGTTTCTGTGTGTGTGTTGTGTGCTCAGTTTGCGCATGTGCCACATCCGGGTGTCTGTGTGTGTTTGTGTTCATTTTTCTATTTGTTTTATTTTTTTATTGTTGGTTGGTTGTTTGTTCTATGTGTGTTTGTGTTTTCATTTTGTCCTGTGTGTGTTTACATTTTGTGTGTGTTTTCAATTCTTTAAAGAATCATCTGTGCTCTAACCAACATGCTAAGATAGAACACAGGGGTAGATTAGAGAGCATAGAAATAAAAATAGAATCCACGCACAGAAAAGACGCAATGTTTAGGCAAATTATAGAGGCAGTAAG
>OZ024740.1:159898211-159928211 GCA_964016885.1 Eledone cirrhosa
GTTTCGGTGGATCAGATGTTTGGAAGTCATGGGTTTGGCATAATGGGAATGGAGGATTTGTGTTTTGTTGTTAATGGTATCTAACCAGAGCTCTGTGTCTAGTACAGGTAATCGATGGTTGGGGTGTTTACTTGGGTAGTCTATAGTAACTCTAATGCTCTGGTGGATGGAGTTTGCTATTTGCTGGATGCTTTCCATTGTGTTTTTCTCTAGTTCCTGACTGTTCTCTAGTGGGGGTGTCTTAACTACGATGTTTATATCATCAACGTAGCGGGAGTACATTGTCAGGGTTAAGAGGTTTTCTAATTGTTCTTTAAGTTTAAGTTTAAGTCTACTTCCCACCATACCATGAATAAGTTAGCTATGTCGCCTGCAATGCTAACATCAATGGCTGCTCCTTCCTCTTGGGCATATGTTTTTCCATTAAATTTGAACATATGTTCCTTAAGGGTTAGTTTTATGCTGGCCCCTACCGCATGTGTAATCATTTTCTTCAGTTCATCGTGGTTTTCGGGTGTCCGTATGGCTCTGGTCCACCCGTTCCATCTATCTGTGTGGGTTTTCTTGGCCATTGAGGTAATGGTAGGTGGTCTGCCTCTTGCTGGTCTTGTAGGGCACAGGTTGCTAAGGTCATATGTGTCTAGGTAATTATTACTATAGGTAAGCTTAAGTAGGAGTCCCAGCTCACTGGTATCAATCCCACGGAACTCAACCTTGCTCTCACTGATCATTTCCACGCTTTTCTCCACAGCAAAATCCACGTCAATAGATGTATACAGGGACACAACATCCATACTGCCTATTATGCAGTTTGTTAGGTCCCTAGATCGGTTACCCACGCCAATTCTGCTGAGGAGGTCCTCCGTGCTGTCACATACATCTGGGGACATTTCAATGATGGGGCGTCTGATCAGGGAGAGGAAGTAGTACATTATTTCTCACTTCTCCATATTCATTTTCATTACTTTTTCACCAATTTTTCATTTATTCTTTATTCTTTATTCTTTATTCTCTATTTATTTATTTATTTTCAAATTATACAAATAATATTAATTATTTTATTATATTATTTATTTATTTTCTGTTTTCTTCATTTATTGCCTTATATTACTTCATATACATGGAAGAACCCCCACCCCCACCCCACCACCACCACCACTACGATGGTGGCAGGAGGGATGAAGAAAAAACACAAACTGGATACTTCTAAATTGTTAGCAGCAGCAAGTTATAAGCTGACCACTACACCAACAACACTACCAAAATAATGGTAGAGGTCAAATGTACTGAACAATAGCAGGCAGAAACACTATAGGGAGCCTCACCCCAGAAAGAATTCTATAGACTTCTGACTGAGGAATGCTCTCAGAACTGACCAATGGGAAGTTTGACACTTTTTTTGTTATTTTGTTCCTTTAACACCTTGTCCCTTCTACCATTTTATCAATTTTTAAGCTAACTCCAACAATAACAACACTTAGATTGAGGAATGTTCTAATAACTGACCAATGAGAGGAGAAGAGGACCTTTGACACTGAAATTAGTTTGTTTGAATTCATATGACTCCAGTTCCTCAGTGAATTAACAACGCAACAAGGAACTGGGCATATCAGAGTATTGACAATATTATACACCTAAACAACATATGTACTTGTCTATACCATACTAATTCAAACTGCCTGAAGAGGTCACAGCCAAAGATGGCTGTCACTGAAATATATATAGCAGTAATAAACGAAGCTAAATTTTAATCATTTGACTTTTATTTAACTTTATTTTATATATATATGTATATATATATATATCTATATATATGTATATATATATATGTATATATATATATGTATATATGTATATATATATATTTATATATATATATTTATATATATATATATATAAAACTGACACTTCTACTATCAAATTTCCCTGAACATCTACTACATATGAAGTGTTGTTTTCCTGCTAGTTTGCCTGCTATCCCACTACACTTCTTGTGAAACCAAGATATGTGTTGTGTACATTCTATATAGTTTATGCCAACTCCTTTTCTACATACCATGGCCATTTCCCTGATGGAATCAGTCTTGTCCTCTTTCCTACTTATCAATACTTTAGTCATTGCTAGGTTCACTCTCAGTCCCCTTCACTCCAACTACTGTTTCCACAGCTGGAATTTATTCCCTTACTCCACTACTGATACTACTATACATACTAGATTTTTTGCATAGCGAAATAGCCATGGACAGCCAGTCTTAAACTACACACACATACACACACACCACCACCACCACACCACACCACCCACACACACCCACACACACACACACACACACACACACACACACACACACACACACACACACACACACACACACACACACGTATGTGAGTGTGTACATATGTATATGAATATATGCATTTGCTCTCCTCTATTTCTTTCCCTCTCACTCAAATATCCAAACAACCAACACTTTCCATTCATCCTTTCAAAAGCTACCAATTTGATGTGTTGGCTAGCAAAACAACATGGAGTAGGCTTAAAAAGTATTCACTCTAGTTAGGATTTGTTTACTTATTTCTGTGTTTCTAGGTTTTTACTGCATTATGAGATTAGAACATGTTTGTATGTTTGTATGTAGGTTCTCCTGGTTTCATTATTTTATAAATATTTACCAAGAGAGAGAGAGCCAGTTTCTGACATAAACATAAGACTCTTTTAGTGGAAGTTAGACAACATCAATTTGGTAAATATGTATGTGTATGTATGTATGCTTATGTGTGTGTTGGGGTGTGAATATATTTATATGTATAAATATATGTATATATATTTGTATACGCCCCCCCCCCCCCCCACATATATATATATATATATATATATATATATATATATATACATGTATTGCCTACATGAAGATGAGTTACTGGGTGAGGCTGAAAGAACTAAAACTTTTCTTCATTAAAGGAAGACAGATACATAGTGATATATATATATGGAAGATTTTGGAAGGACTAGCATCAAAGTTTGGCATTAAGAGCTGGACCAACCTACGAACAGGATGCCACTGTGTAGTGCCAAATGTCCCATCATTCATATCCAGAGTAAGGACTAGATACTGCAATAGTCTGGAGTTCAAGTTCTTTACTAAACTGCTAAAGCCTCTGAAAAATCTATAGGAATGGATGTAACTGTTTTCAAGAAACATCTTGACATTCTGTGCACCTAGATCTCACCAGCACAAAATGAAATGCATATAAGGCTGACAGCACCACATTCCTTTTCCTATTGATAGTCAAACAAAGAAGGCTGGCTTTAGAAAGCATAGCCACAATAGTGGTGCCCCAGCATCGCTTCAGCCAGTAGTCTGAAACAGGTAAAAGATTGATTTATATTTACACCATTCTCTTTAGCAGAGAAAGCAGATGTTAAAATGACAATGTAGATGATATATATGTGTGTATATATATACAAATTTAACATAGAAATGGCTTCTACAGGACTAGAACTGTTTCACATACACATATATATATCATCATACACATATATATACCTCACTGTGGAGGTGATGAGGGAAGAGCTCTGTATCGCTTACACTGGGGTCAGAGAGGAGGCACTGATAGAGAAGATCAGAAGTGTGGAGAGAGCAGTTGACAGATCTGGATGTAAGGAGAGCTGGATGATCATCAACGAGATCACGGAGAGGAATAGAAGGTGTTCGAGTCAGATCCAGGGAACGGGGCCCGAGGATAGGAGGAGGAAATGGCTAGACCATTTTAGGACCCTACTAGGAGAGCCACCCTCCACAGCCCAGAGCACTGGGGAGATCAGGCGGCTGTTTGAGGAACTGGATGTTGAGACAGAGCCCTTCACCAGAGAGGAGCTTCAGAGAGCCAGGAAGAGGATCAAGGAGGGCAAGGCTCATGGAGAAGATGGAGTGGCATCAGAGGTGATGAAGAGGTGTGATTTTGATGATATCATCCTGGGGTTCTGTAACGGGGCACTGGAGAAAGGAGTTGCCCCGAATCAGTGGAGGATCAGTAACATCGTCCCAGTGCCAAAGATCTCTCTAACACCAACAACTACCGGGGGATCTCACTGACGTCACTTGTGGAAAAGACCCTAAACAGGATGATTCTTAACAGGATCACAGCCTGAGATTGAGAAGAAGCTCAGGGACAACCAGAACGGCTTCAGAGAGGGTAGATCAACCACCAGTCACATCCTGATGCTGAGAAGAATATTAGAGGGAGCTAGAGCAAAGTGCCTTCCTGCGGTCATGGTTTTCATTGACTTTAGGAAGGCCTTTGATTCTGTGGACCGTTACTGCCTGATGAAGATCTTACAGGCTTATGGAATCCCCAAGAAGATAGTGGACCTAATATCACTGCTCTACACCAACACCAAAGCCCAAGTCATTACACCTGATGGGATGACAGAGTTCTTTGAGATACTGGCTGGAGTGCTCCAGGGAGATACATTGGCTCCCTACCTTTTTATCATCGTAGTGGCTATTGTATGCGCCTTGCACTGGAGAAACCCCAGGACTCTGGCTTTACTGTAGTATCGGCTCAGAGCAGGAGAGTTAGGGCGAAAAAGGTATCGGATGCTGAATTTGCCGACGACATAGTTTTGGTGACAAATACAGTGAGGGAGGCAGAGGATTTGATGCGGGAGGTTGAGACTGTGTCGATGAGTGTGGGGCTGAGAATGAATGAGACTAAAACAAAATATCTGGTGGAGAATGTTGAGAAGCCAGAGAGGATCACTAATGTAGGCGGGAAGCCGCTGGAATTGGTTGAGGACTTCCTGTATTTGGGAGCAAAGATTGGGAATACAGAGGATGATGTGGTTGGGAGGAAGAGCAAGACCTGGGCGGCGTGCCACAGCTTGAGATCGGTGTGGAAGTCGGACCTTCGTAGAGACCTGAAAATCCGCCTCTTCATTGCTGTGGTGGAATCTGTGCTGCTGTGTGGGTCTGAGACTTGGACACTGACCAAGAAACTCACTCAGATGGTGGATGGGTGCTACACGAGAATGTTGAGGATGGCTCTGAACATTAATCAGTATACACTGAGGATGAAAAACTCAGAGCTGTATGGGAGCATCCCAAAAGTGAGCTCAAAAGTGACACAGAGGAGACTGAGGTTGGCTGGACATGCTCACCGACATCCAGAGTTGACATTGCACTCAGTGCTCCTTTGGGAGCCCCTACATGGACACACTAGAAGAGGAAGACAAAGGTTAACGTATGTTGATGCCCTAAGGACAGACACTGGTCTGTTGGAGATGCAGGACATGGCAGCGATAATGGGGGACAGAGACCGCTGGAGAGAACTAGTCCATGGATCTCGGGAATTTTACCCGCCTTAGATAGATAGATAGATATCATCATTACAGTGTGTGTGTGTGGTAGGAGGTGTCTATAAGAGAGAGAGGGAGAGAGAGAGAGAGAGAGAGAGAGAGATATTTAATTTAATGTCATCAATTTAATCTTGTATTTACAAACAATAGGATTTAGCAGAATTTTTATATTACATTGGTGGTTTATGATTATACATATATATAAATGTGTGTGTGTGGGTGTCTGATTGTGCATATATATATGGTTATATATATATATACTCTATGGTTATTTATTTATGTTAAGCAGGACTAGGAAAGTATTATATGCAGCTGACTTTAGCTGCAACATGCCATCAAATATGAAAACACATGGTAAACTTTTATATCTGAATAATTTATGTACATATTTTGTTCATATATAATTTGAATTTGTTAGATTTGTAATAATTATTTACATTATATATATGTGTGTGTGTGTGTAGAGAGAGAGAGAGAGAGATTATCTATTTATTCACACATGCATAAATGTGTGTGTGTTTATGTATATGAAAGGAAAAATGGTTGTGTGACTGCTCAACCCATTTCCCTTTGTGTGTGTATCATCATCATCATCATCATTTTACGTCCGCTTTTTCCCTGCTTGCAAGGGTGGGACGGGAACTGATTCTGGCTTGATTTCTACAGCTGGATGCCCTTCCTAACACCAACCTCATTTACAGTGAGTGCTGGGTGCATTTTTGCTGTGGCACCTCCACGACCACTTTGCAGTGGAATGATATGGACCCCAGTCCCTATCATCTCATTTCTACAGCTGAGTAAACTGGAGCAATGTGAAATAAAGTGTCTTGCTCAAGGAAACAACACATCACCCGGCCAATGCTCTAACCACTAACCACTAACCCACGTGTATATATATATATATATATACACACACACTCGCACACATCAATTCATCTGTCCACCTATATTCTTCTCTATGTATGTTTAAGGGAGAAATTAATCTGATTTACTTTCACTCTCATATTATTTTCTGATGAAATATTATATTTTTCTCACAGTGCATGTGAAAGCTCTCTATCTTCATCACGGCATTACTTGATTGTAATGAATGTATCAAACCACAATATATGATAATGGTATTTGTTTGTGCTTCTCCTGATTTTTCTTTTCCTGGAAATTGCAACAGTAATGAAGAATTCTGGAAGCTGCAACAAAACCAATCCATCTAAAAGACCAGAATTTCCAATTAAATACCTGCACGAAGTTTAAGTTGTCTAGGGAAGTCATGATTCCTTATAAAGTTGGCAGAGAATGCATATGGATTTCTTTAGTCGGAGCAAAGGCAATCAGTCCTGGAGAGATGTAACTCTGGATGAAATTTGCAAAGTATAGAGGGGCTACTTTAGTTACAACAGATAACACTTGGCATACTAGTAGCCTGGTAAACATACCTAATCCATGCTATATCGGTATTGTTAATAAGGACTTCCAATCAGTAAAGCCATGCTAAACTTATGACGGTTGCAGTGCTTTGAAATTAGTGAATTTGAAAACGTCTCCAAAATTTGTTGTCCTTCATGTCAATGAAAAAACCCCATCTATATATAGAGCATGGTCAGACTTTTCTATGACATAGATGTTGGTTTTGTCTTAATCTCAAATAAAACTGGTTCAAATAGGCCTTGGATTAATAGTTTTTAAACCATGACCAATCCGTTTTTTGTATATTTAAGACTATGTTGTCCAAAGTGTCTTTCTTCCCTTATGATGGTAAGGTGTGGTTTCAGGGTAATTTAGTTATTTATAGCAGGTTAATGTATAACTAAAGGCTTGCTCATTGCCTGGTAGAAGTTCCATAAAAACAAACAGAAATAACTCATTTGTAAATATCAGTGTCTTTATTTCTATATTTACACAGCTTTAGTTAAATTTTATATTTTCTCTGTACATATATGTATTAAGCATATATTTCAGCTGCTTAGTACACAATTTCGTATATGCCTGATTGAATATGTTGCAAAATATTTTAAGACTTAATACTGAACAAAAGCCACATTGTTATACATTCTACTGTATGCCTTACCTTTTTGTCTTTGACACAGAAAGTAATTTATATAGGAAATAGTCTGATGTAAAATTGTATCTATCCATAATAATGGTGGTGATTGTCTTCATCATCATCATCATCATCATCATCATCAAGGTGGTAGTGGAATGATAGAGAAGGTGAAGGTTGTGGTGCGTGAGGTGTAGGTAGTGATAGTGATGGTGTTTCTTAAAATGACATTACATTAAACCACAACAGAATTATCTTTCTTATATCCTAACAGGATATAAAAATAAAGCATAAGTCTCGCTTGGAAAGACATGATGAAATACATGATGAAATACATATATATATATATATATAGTAGTGAAATGATAACTTGTTATCCCATATATATATATATATATATATATATAAGTACCAGTATAACCATGTGGTCAAGGAGTTTGCTTCACAACCAAATGGTTTCAGATGTGACATTTTGGGCAAGTGTCTTGTACGATAGCTTCCAGTTGACCAATGTTTTACAAGTGGAATTTGGTAAATGGAAACTACAGAAGCCTGTTGTGTGTGTGTTTGTGTGTGCACATGTGCATATTTACATTTATGCTTGTATATGTGCTTATACCTGACAACCTAGTTGTTAACAAAAGCAATAAAATAAGTATCAGACTTGAAAATATAAGCCTGATGTAGATATTGACTAAATTCCATGTAGCTAAACTTCATATTTATTTTATTTCTTTATTTATTCAATATAAACGTCCGCATAGAGCTAGTAAGCCATGACAGACTTGGGGATATATCTAGTACTCCTTACAGTTGGTAATCAAAGAGCTAGTGAGTAATTTTAAAAAATTAATTAAAGAAGGGAAAAAAATAAAATAAAATGAAATAAAATAAAAATATGCAAGAGCCTGATTTTTATCCCCTTTTACCCCTTGCGATACTATTCCTCCTGAAAACATTGATTTTATGATACAAAACTGCACATTTTAAAACGTTTGTACATATATTAAAATGCTCCATAATAATTTTATTTAAGAAATCTTTTTAAAGTTATGTTCCAAATGTCAATTAGTTATTTTATTAAATCCATCTATTCTCTGGTACTATTATGAGTTCAGCTCATTTAGAAAATGACAATGCAAAGATCCTAGGGAATATTTAGCAAACAAATTACTCACCTGCTGTTATTCAAAGCAAAAGTTTATAACTTTCCAAGTATTACAATAGCATCTTTATAACTGACAGCACTCACTATGTGAATAATAATATGAAAAGGCCACAGGTGGCCAGGAAGCTTTGCTATTAAGCAGACTAATTTATTGAATTGTCATGATGAAAATATGCCCATCAATCCATTTGTAATGAGTACAACTTAATTGAAATATAATCAGCTATATATGAAAAGACACATTAATAAGTTGCATATAAAATATTGGCATAGGAAGAAAGATTGTTCCGGAATTATTATTATTTCCATTATTATTTTTTATTGCACATCATTACTGCTTTACTGAGCACAGCTCTGTGCACCTTGGGTATGAGAAGTGTTGTTTTTACTGATGTTGTTTCTATTCTATTAGATAGTACTTTTCATAATATGTGGTCTTTTACTATAATATCTGATTGGTTGGTTTTGATCAACAATAATATTATTGTTATTATTACTAAATATGAGTGATGGCATCTTCTTTCTGTTACACAGACACACTCTCTCTTTCTCTAAACAAAGGACGTTCCTTTTCTATATCTATGTACATCTCCTTTGCTTGGCACTCCCCATCTCTCTATACAGATGAGTCATAACTTTCTGTCTATCTACCACATTCATTTTTCTCTCTCTCTATATATATATATACATTGCCTCCTTACCAACCACCAACTTCCCTACTAATACCCTCATAATTTTAAGCCTTTAATTAACACCCTGCCCAATACTCCCTCTATAAAAGTGCTCAAATTTAAATTTAAACCTTAGACTGAAATCTCATTATTACGCACCAAATAATTGTTTCTACTTTTGGCACAAGGCCACCAATTATGCCAGTTTATTACTGGTGCTTTATTTTATCGATCCCATATGGATGAAAGGTAAAGTTAACCTCAACGTCATTTGAACTCAGACCATAAAGGGCCGAAACTCTTTGCTGCAAACCATGGCATCAGACCCTCTACTGATACTGCCAATCCACCTACTCACCAAATAATTTTAGGTTTCAGCAGTTGAATATTTAAGTTGAAAGTTAGTTATTTCACTAAACTCCTCATAATTGTTGATTATGTTCATAATTAAAACACAAATGCAGTATATATTAATTGTTAGAAATGTGGTCATGAAAGGGTGAAAAGTTACTGCTGTTCTCAGTATATCATACATATGTTTATCTGCGTGACTGTATAATGTTTCTTATTTCTCTTGCCTCTGACCACTATCACAACCTTCAGCTTTTTCTTTTGTGTACTCCACTTCACCCAGTATCATCACCATTTAAAGGCCTAACAGGTTTTCATAGCCTGAGTAAATACTGAAAGAGAGCTAGTAACCTTTCAAACAGGCCAGGGGTTCACATCTGGCCTTCATATGATTCCACATTCTACCGAGTGCATTTTATCATGGCACCATTACTAGAGAAGTTGTCATGTCCTTGACACAACTGAAGGGTCCCTCCAACCCTTTGTTTGGCAAGCTTTATATGGCTAGTTGTTCTTCATATCACCAACTACTGCACAGTGTAAACTGGGTGCATTTATCAGGTAGATCACCAACAATAAGGATGTTTTCTTCTTATCCTTGACACAACTGAATGGTTTGCCTGGATGATCTTCCTATCAACAACCACTTTACTGGGGGGATTTATCATTGTAGATCACCAACACTTGAGAGGTTGTCATACTATTGACACAATTGAGGGGTCCACTGAACCTTTTTAGGCATGGTTTCTCAGGCAGAGGGACCTTTCTATCATGAACCATCTTGTGGGGTGTATCAATTGCATTTTTGTGGTACCTTCACTAGAGAGGTTGTTGGTGTATCCCTTTTCTTTACAGCTTATATTTGTTCAAAAGGTTACATCTACATGTAAGTACAAAGCATATTAGCTCTTAACATCCTGTAATAATTTAGCAGAAAATGTCTAAAAAACAAGTAACTTAATTAAAATGTTTATAATATCTCTATTATTCAACAGAAATTTGTGAAAATTTGTAATGTCAGAGTAAAAACTTGAATTTTTTTAGGTGCTGCAGTGATAACACTATTTAAGATTTTTCAAGAAATATTTGCTAATGTGGCTTCATGTTGTGTAGGATGTTAAGTGTTAATATTATAGATGATTTGTACTTTAGAGAGATATGGTTGACCTAGCAGGTCAAGCAAACACATAAAGAGCTTTTATGTTGGTTACCATGATAGCAGTTTACTTAGGGAGTAATTCTTCTACATAGTGATTGTTATGATAAATATAACTACATAATTATATTTCATGAAGATCTGTCTATATCTTTGATATTTTCTGTGCAATTATATGAAGATTATCTGACTGAACAGATTATAAACAAAATGTACTTTACATTTGTTGGGTTCAATTAATTTAACACTTTTGTTATTATATCCCTAATAAAGAAAATTACCAATGATTTTCAAATAATTATGAAAATAATAAGAGACCTGAGGCGAATTAGACACAACAGAAGCAGTCATGCACCATCATCCTTTGCACAGGTTAACAAGGAACACACTTGTTCAAAAAATATTTTGCAGTCATCTCATGCTGTAAAAATTGACGATCAGCCTGCAACCTGGCCTGGGAGGTGTGGGATGGACACACAAAGATTGTGTATCCCAAGGTCACAAAGAGTTTTGAAGGGGAGCAAACTGTAAAAATTGGATAAAGTGTTTAAATAACTAAAAGTGTTTATATTTATCTAAACACTTTCCAACATAACTTTATGAAGGAACGTTTATGTTCAAAACACCAGCTTAATAATGAGAAAGTTAATTATCATGTTAAATACCTCCAAAGATGCTTATTTTTCAAATTATATGAAGATTATAAACAAACTTTCATTAAATATATGGTGTTGAAAGGGTTGAAATACAAATATAGAGAACAGCTGATAAGTGTTCAGCCATGTTGATGTTTTCTTTCTTCTTTGTTATTCAAATATTGAACATATATAAGCAACTAAAAACAGTACTCACTACACAAAGTAGGGTTCATTGAATATTCAATTGTCTTTTGTGGTTAGGAAAATGGAAAAGGAAGGCAAAGGCTCTAATGTCAAAGAAGAATGGGAAGCGTGATGGGCTCTGGGCCTAGGGTGTGGCAGTATTGCGGCTGCACCCAGTGGCCTTCTTGAAAGAGTTATTCTTATCTGAATTAACAGGGTAACAGGGTAATTAAAAAGTATAAAATACAGATCAGTAAGTCCAAGATTGTAGATGGAAAACAAATTTCCATTTTAACTCTTAACTTCCTGTAACAGTAGTGCTATGAAGGTGCATGACTTACTGGTTAGGGTTTCTGGATCATGACTGTAAGGTAAGCTTGGGAGTTTGACTTCTGGTGCATTGTGTCATTTGTTGTTCATATTACACCACTTCTTTCAGCTGGTAAAAGAGAGATGTACCTGTAATTCAAAGGTTCAGACTTGTCACACATCCTGAATCTCCCTGATAACTATGTTAAAGATGTACTTCTCTGTGGAATGCTTAACTACTTGCACATTAATTTTACAAGCAGACAGTTCCATTGATTGAATCAATTGGACCACCCATCATTGAAAATGACAGAGGTCTGACAACAAGCCATAGTGTTGTTTTATAATTTTCAAGAATTTTTGGCTAATGCGATTTCATTTGGTACAGGATGATAACATTACTGCAAGCATTTTTCTCACCAACAGATTGTTATTAATTATAATTGAAAAAAAGAAAAGGTAAAAGAAAATATTTACAAATCCTGAATCAGTGAATTTATATTCTGTGGGTCAATTTAGCAAAAGTTAGGATCTCTTAACTCAAGTCATGTAAACAAATTCTCATTTCACAAAAGCTATCTTTTGTTTTTCTTTTTCTGTTTATACTTACTATTATTCGAAACACAGTTGCAAGTAATTGTGCAGAGACTAAGTAGATAGCCTAAGTGTGCATTACTGACATAAAATACTGTGAGAGGTTAAACAGTGACTGAGAATACTTGGGAATATAATTTATGTTACACTCAAGAAGCCATTAAGTATTATGCATTGTTTTCAACTACAATGCCATATAGCCCTATAAATAACACATCTTTAGGCATGTATGTGTGTATATATGTATTTGTATGTGCATGCAGGAATGTATATATGTGTTGGCGTGTATAGGTATGTATGTATGTATGTATGTATGTATGTATGTATGTATGTATGTAAGTGTGTGTGTCTGTATGTAAGTATGTACTTTTGATTTTCTCTTTAACTTCTCACCAATAGACATAGAGCTGGTTTTTAACCCAGAAACATGACTCTTATTGGTATTTAGACAACACCAACTAAGTAATTATGTCTGTCTGCTGCATGTGTGTATGCAGGTATGGATGCCATTGTATGTGTGGATCTGTATACTTTGTATGATATGTGCACATTACATATGTTTCTATAGCTATACATGGGTATATGCAATTATCATATGCTACACTCTTGGTATATTTCACATATTTTTACACTTCCATTAATGAACTCTACTTCTAATTTTCTACATAGCCATTTTCTTTCTGGTTTTGTGAAACCCAACTTCTCAAGATTTCTACTTAGGCAGTTAGTAACATATTCAAATTCCTCAATGATCACAAGCATGATTCTAAACATTATAATCTGCAGTTTCTTCATTAGCTCAGCATAAATATTCTCCTTTGCACTAATATTTAACATCATATTAACTGTTGGAATGCTGATTTCCACTGCTGTGCACATTTCTTTTCTCTGTCTCATATTATTATGACTTGTCTGTTTTTCAACCAGTACTCTTTCATATTATATATGGGCATGTCTTCCACATTGCTGTAACTTTTATATTTTTAATCCTTGTGACAATCTTTTCTATGGATTGCATTATATAATGATTTGTCCACTACATCATGTCTCATAGGTAGATGTTAACATGATAACATAGCTGCTTATGTTGGGAGTGACAGCCTCAAAGTTTATTTCACAGAGGTTGCATCTGTTATATCAATGTGCTTTACCTGCATCTCTATTCCTTTTGTGAATTGGTTTCTTGTTTCTGGATTTTAAAACAATATCTTTCGAAGTAAAATCTAATATAATGGTTTGTGGTCCCTAACAAACTACTTTTGGTATTTACATTACTGCATGTATGCATATGTGTGTCTGTGTGTATGTATGTATGTTTTTATGTATAAATGTTTATATACACTATATATGTTTTTTCTTTCACAATTTCCCTCCCCCCCACCCCCACACACCACCATAGTCTATTCGACCAATCAAACCTAGCATGCCATTTCCACTGCTGCTGCTGCTGCTACTACCTGCCTAACTAACTCTCTCCTCCTCTGGCGCATCCCAACACACCCTGCCATTACCCCACCACCACTGTCCTTCTAGCCCTCAATTTTCCCACCGTTATGGATGGATGAGCTGGGAATACACGAGCAACTCTGAATCAATAGATGAAATATGAATCTGCGAGCTACCAAGCACCCACGTGAAGCGCCAACCCAGAGACCCTCCCCTACGAGTGTCGACAAATGCCCAAAACTCCGAGTTGGTACCATCAATGTAGGCTCAATGAAAGGAAGAGCAGGAGAAATCGTAGAAATGCTAGAGCGAAAGGAAGTTGATGTATGCTGTGTGCAAGAGACTAGATGGAGAGGAGGGTCTGCTAAAGTCCTTGTAGGAAAAAGCCAGTGCTACAAATTTTTCTGGGTGGGAAATGACGATGGGATGGGTGGTGTAGGTATACTATTAGCTGACAAGTGGGTAGATAAAGTAATCTCAGTGTACAGGGTAAATGCAAGAATCATTAAACTCAGACTAGTCCTGAATAAGACAATTACCACAATAATATCAGCTTACGCACCCCAATCGGGGCTGCCAGACGAACTTAAGGATAGGTTTTACGAGTCCCTAATACACACTACTGCTCTAACAGACGACAAGGACTTCCTAATCATTGCAGGAGATTTTAACGGACACGTAGGTAAACACTGCGACGGCTTCAATAGAGTACATGGAGGCCATGGAGTTGGCACAAGGAATGAGGAAGGATTCAGACTTCTAGAATTCTGCGACGCCAATGACATGTCGATATGTAACACAAACTTTAAAAAACCCGACAACCACCTGATCACCTATAGATCAGGGGAGCACTCTAGTCAGTTAGATTTTATCCTCATCAGAGGACGTGACAGATGGACGGTCGTAAACACAAAAGCCTTCCCTAGTGAGGAATGTACATCCCAACATAGCTTAGTTGTCAGCGACCTCACGGTCAGAACTAGACGAGCCCTGAAACAGAGGCCAACCTGGAGAAGAAAGATCTGGAAGCTGAAAGTCCCCTCAACCAGTAACAGATTTAAAGATATTTTACTCAACGCCTACGACAGTAAAGAAGAACAGATAGAGACATTTAACGTAGAAGAGAACTGGGAGTTCCTAAAAAATAACTTACTAGAGGCGACGGATGAGGTTTGTGGCTGGAGTAAGACCTCAAGCAGGAGGAGAGTGACTTGGTGGTGGAACAATAAGGTAGATGAAGCAGTCAAGGCCAAGAGACAGGCATGGAAAGAATGGAAGAACGGGGGGAGCAGGGTACATTACATAGAGACCAAGAGGGAAGCTAGGCGACAAGTATACTTAGCTAGGAGGGAAGCAGAGGATAGAAAATTCAAGCATGTTTTACAACGTGAGGACCAGAAACAGGAGGTATTCAAGATTGCGAGGCAGTGTGTCAGAGATAGTTGTGATGTCATTGGAGAGAAGTGTATCCGGAATGATAAAGGTGAGCTTGCCCTCACAAGTGCTGAGAAGAAAGATGCATGGAAGAGTCATTATGATAGATTACTAAATGAGGAGAATGCATGGGAAGAAGAGACCCTACCCCACGTAGACCCTATAGAGGGACCAGCAGTACAAGTCAGCGGCAGCGTAGTAAGTAAGGCAATCAGAGATATGAAGATAGGGAAGGCAACCGGTCCATCGGGTATAGCTGCCGAGATGCTGAAGGCATCTGGGTCTGTAGGTCACACTATAACCACACGTATCGTTAACCAGGTAATACTAGAGGGGGCCATACCAAAAGATTGGTGCAGTAGCATCATTGTCAACTGCTACAAAGGTAAAGGCGATGCACTAGATAGAGGAAACTATAGAGGTATAAAGTTGATGGACCAGGTCATGAAAGTAACAGAAAGAGTTATAGCACAGCTGATTAGGGACCGGGTGAATATAGACGAGATGCAATTTGGGTTTGTTCCAGGGAAAGGCACCACTGATGCGCTCTTCCTTGTGAGGCAATTACAGGAAAAGTACCTAGCTAAAAGTAAGCCACTCTACTTGGCATTTGTCGACCTTGAGAAAGCCTTTGACAGAGTTCCACGTGCAGTAATCTGGTGGGCTCTTAGAAAACTAGGAGTAGATGAATGGCTTGTGAAAGCGGTACAAGCCATGTATAGGGGAGCAGTCAGCAAAGTTAGGATTGGCAATGAGTATAGCGAGGAATTTAGCGTACAGGTTGGGGTCCACCAGGGCTCTGTTCTTAGCCCTCTCCTGTTCATCATAGTCCTGCAGGCAATAACGGAGGAGTTTAAGACCGGATGCCCATGGGAACTCCTGTATGCTGATGACCTCGCACTCATAGCTGAATCTATGGTAGAACTAGAGAATAAATTCCAAACCTGGAAGCAGGGACTAGAGAGAAAGGGCCTCAAAGTCAACATGACAAAGACTAAGGTCCTTATAAGTAGACGAGAAAACAGAACCCAGATCCCCTCAGGGAAATGGCCTTGCTCAGTATGTAGGAAAGGTGTAGGTAGGAACTCCATTCTTTGCCCCAAATGCAAACAATGGGTACACAAGAGATGTAGCGGGATCTCAGGAAGCTTAATTAAGAATGTAGGATTCACATGCAGCAGCTGTGCTGAAACAGCAAGCAAACAGCCACAGGAAACAAGTACCACCAATCTCTGGGAGGGCCCTGTAGAAACAGTAGACAGCTTCTGCTACCTAGGTGACCGAATTAGCAACGGAGGTGGGTGCTCAGAAAGTACAATAACTAGGGTAAGAACGGGATGGAAGAAGTTTAGGGAACTACTACCACTGCTAGCTGCAAAAGGCTTCTCCCTCAGAATGAAAGGCAGACTGTATGATGCGTGTATCCGAACAGCGATGTTGCATGGTAGTGAGACCTGGGCGCTGAAGGTGGAAGACTTACGTAGATTAGAGAGAAACGAAGCCTGCATGCTCCGATGGATGTGTAACAGTAATATACGTGAACGACAAAGCATAAATGAATTGAGAGAGAGACTGAGCATAAGAGGAATCAAATGCTGCGTGCAGGAGAGGCGGTTACGCTGGTATGGACATGTGATGCGTATGAAGGATGACAGCTGCATAAAAAGGTGCAGAGCACTAGAAGTTGATGGAAACCGCGGAGTGGGGAGACCCAAGATGACTTGGGATGAGGTGATAAAAGCCGACCTTACCCAACTACACCTCTCAAAGTCAATGACACACGACCGTGACTTCTGGCGTCACGCAGTAATACAGGGTACCCGACCTCCCATGGGTACATGCTGAAGCATATAAACAATATGCCCCCCCCCCCACCGCAAGGTGGTCGTGGAGGTGCCACAGCAAAAAAGCACCCAGCCCACACTGTAAAGTGGACGTGTAGGCGCCACGAAAAAGCACCCAGCACTCACTGTAAATGAGGTTGGTGTTAGGAAGGGCATCCAGCTGTAGAAATCAAGCCAGATCAGTTCCTGTATGAGCAAGGCATGGTCAGCCGACCAGACACTGCCCACAACAGGACAACCCGTCTAACCCATGCTAGCGTGGAAGAACGGACGTAAAACGGTGATGATGATGATGATGATGATATATAAAGTTTTCTTTGCTGAATTTAAGCTGGTTAACTAAGAAAATAAGACTATTTGAATCAAGACAGTGCAATGGATTTCTAAATAGATGATTGTGCTATATATGTAGGTGTAAATACTCCCAAACTTATGACTGGATTCCTTTCCAACCAGCTAGCAAAAGTTAATATCGACATAACTTGACGACCTATATGTATGATTGGAGGGTGGGGATATATAAATATGGATATATATATATATACACACCAAGTAACTAATAAAGTTTATCTTATTTTTTTATACCTTATTATACTTATTTATGCAGGTATAGTTTTTGCTTTGTTGTGTATGTATGTTTGAGCAATATTTGAATTAACCTGCTGAGGCATAATGGGGGCCAAGAGAAAATGCACATACATGTGTGTAAATATATAACTATGTAACTGTAGGTGATTGTAAATCAAATAAGTCATATTTCAGGGTATACTGAAATTTGGTTTTAAGTGGACATGTCTCTTTAGTGTACAGCTGTTTGTGTTTGTGCATGCATATGTGTGTCACATACCATCATGTAGATGTGTGTGTCATATATCATCATGTAGATGTGTGTGTCATATATCATCATGTAGATGTGTGTGTTATATACCAGCATGTAGATGTGTGTGTCATATACCAGCATGTAGATGTGTGTGTATGTTCATTCAAGGAAATTCAAATGGAAAATCTTTGGAACATCTGAATTTTCACTGTACTGCTACTCAATTGGAGTTGCATGATGTGTGTTAATTTAATTTATTCTTTCTTTGAAATTGACTGGATTTTCATACATTTATTCAAATCTGTAGTTATGCATCTATAATAATAGGTACAAATGTGAACCTGTTGTAAGGATACCAGCACAGTAAATTCCATATTTGCTTACCATAGATATTTTCTTTTTTTTCAACCTTAGACGATATATTCTCATCTATTTGAAATAGAAAATGAGTGTATTGTAAAACAATTTTTGGATTGATGCACCCACTAGCTTTGTGAGAACATCTGTCTTGAAGGATATACTTCTGCTTGCTATTATTTAAACATATCTATAAAACTAAAACATATATTTCTGTAAGTGACACAGCAGTAACAAGATTATTAACCTTTTCAATATCATATGATGTAAAATGATTGATTTCAACAATCGTTTTATATTATTGCCTTAACCTTTGTTCTTCTGGAAAGTCTGCATTAATGTTTGTCAAGTTCGTGTATTTATTCTTTTTTGTTTTTGTTTTTTCGAGTTTAATTATCAATTAGTTTTTGTCAGTGTTTTTAGTATTAATGCTCATGGTTGGTCACTATCAGTATGGTACAATGTCATGGTTTAAAGGATTAAGATGAGAAATGTTTCCTCTGGATGAGGTGCCAGTCCATTGCAGAAAATATTTCCAGAAGGTATGATGCCTACTCTCTTTGAAGACTAGCTTGAAACATTAAGAGATTAGATAATAAAATTGGCCTAGATGATGAGACTAATTAAATTTAGCATCTCGTTTATCTCAGTTGTCATTTAATTGTTTTCAGACTTTAATTAATGCTATTACTTCTAGTAATGGAAACTTCAAATGGGAAAAACAGTTTCTCATCAAAAGATTTGTACACATAAAAACAAATGACTAATTACATCATCATCATAACCCTCATAATTTTATATCTATTTTTCCTTGCTTGCATGGGCTGAATGAAACTATTCCAGCACAACGTCCTTCCACATATTGCATTTTTTTTTTTTTGTCACCTCCTTTATGGTGATTAATATCCTGAGATCTGCTTTCACAATTTCTGCCAAATATGTGATTAGCTATGCAAATGAGAATAGTGTGTTAGTATTAACCTGTCATGTGCACAGCAGATGATAGTTGAATAAAGCAGTGTCAAGGGATCCAAGTGGAAAGAACCTGTAAAAAAGGAAAACATGGGAAGAAATGGGAAGGTCTGATTTCAGGAGGCTGAACCTTATCATGGAGATGACAAAAGATTAAAACAATTGGTGAGATGTTATGCTGGAGCTGAGGATGATGAGGGTGCTATTGATTAACCTATATGAAATATTTTAGAAAAGTGTGTCAGAATTTTAATTTTTTAAAACCCTTTTGATATCAAACTACCTGAAACAGCCCCTGGTTTTATAATACAAAACTTTGCTTTAAAGTATTTATATTTATCTATAAAGTTTCCATCAGAATTTTATGAAAGAATCTTTAACCCTTACATTACTGTATATTTTTATTGTATTTTCAGAGAAAAGGCTTTATCTCACATAGTTATCTCAGATAATATCGAATCTACATGATTTTGATATTATTTATTTTGAGAACAATACCTTTATGTTGGTATGAGCAGCTGGTTATGACCAGTTTGAACAGAAAGAAGTGAGAGAATTCTGGTTGGATATAGCCAGTTTAAATGCTAAAGGGTTAAGATATGTTCCAAACGCCAGCTTTATAATGAGAAAACTTGTTACATTACCAAATCCTTCCACATTCATGATTATATCTAAAATGATTTAAAAGCCATAGGTTGTCTTTCATATAAAATATGGTAATGAACGGGTTAATAATCATGTTACTAGAGTCTCACATAAATACATAGATTTTAGTTTTAGGTAAATGTTTATAGATCAGCTTTTTATAGTATGATGTTACTAAGATATCGTTGTTAAAAGTTCAATGTGTGTTGCATAAAAGATTCTCTTCAGTTTTTATTTGCCTGGAGAAAGGTGCTCTGCTTATAATCTCCATGGGCCCTTAGAGACCAGAGAGATCAATAACATTAATGTCCCACTTAAACTATTACAAGCCCACTCTTTTTATAAAAACATGCATGAGCATGGAGGAGTTCCAGAGGATCAATGTTCTTGAGAGGAAGGGACAAGCCTAGTTGTTAGTACAGAGTCTTGACACAACATGGATCTGTCACTGCTGATATGTCATAGGTTCACCATCACTCCCTAATGGTCAAATGTTCTAGCCATAACCAATCCATCTTATTTTTAAACAATGTATCCAGAACTACATTATCCAACATGTCCTTCCTTTATTAATATGGTAATACCTGTGTGATTCAAGGGTCTTTTCACTGCTTTGTTGTCTCTCATTTATAAATATATTTAGTGGTTTTGTGTAGATTTGGTTAGCTTGTATTTAGGATTTTAAAATCTTGCCTGTCAAATAATTTGAAATATGGGCATTTTAAACAATAAAATAGACATGAATAATGGGCAGAAAAAGTGTACAAATTTGGGTCCACACAATCATCAAATAACCTTCTCTTCAGAATATGAAGAGCTGAAGAAGATCACTTTGTGGTTATATAATACCAAATTTGATATCACATTGTGGGTTCTTAGGCAAGTATCATTTATTGTACACTCAGGATGACTAATATCTTGTCAGGGAAGTTTAATAGATGGAAACTGTGCAAAAAACAGTCATATGTATGTGTGATTATGCTATATCACTTTATGCTAAAAGATCAAATTTAACCATTCAATGAGGTTGATAAAATAAGTCCTAAACTGAAATAAATACTGTAGTTGATAGACAGATAGATTAAACAACTCTTGAACAGTGTTCCAGCAGAGCAGCAGTCCAGACCCTAAAATCAGCACAAGAGTAAAAATGTATTATGTATATGCATGTTGGATTATTTTCCTTATGCGGTACCTGAGAATTATGATTTTGTTTCACAAAATTAATATCTGAGAAGGATTACTTTTATAATTAAGAAAATTTTCTCTCCTGTTAGATGTCTTGGACTGTCTAGAGCTAATTAATTTTAACTTTTTAAAAATAATTATTTTGGTTATTAATTTTTAAGTTTCATATTCTATAGAGTTTATAAATGGAAAGATTTCTTTAAAGCAATGGATTTAAAAAAATATATATATAATTATCTGTATCTGCAGACAGTCTCTTTTAGCAAACCATATCTCATCAGTGCAAGGAGTTAGATAATTAATTACTTTTATTATATACAAGTAGTTAATGATGGAAGAAGGTCAGATGTTAATTATTTTTATAAAGATTGGGCTCTGTATTTTTCAGAAAGAAGGAGGGACAATGATGATTGATGTGATCATACATATGTTTATATATACATACACACAAACATACATATGTATATACATGGTGGCTGCCAACTCGTTTTCGAGTACGGCCACTACTTTATATCCATGTAGGAGAACCCCTACCGATGCGCTGAACATGTGTGACTTTTTAGTCCAGCCAGCGACTTGAAAACTCTGGTACAAACACTACACTTGTGACAATTATTGACACGTAGTGCTGGTCCCATGTGACGACAAGTGCAGATAGATCTCCAAATATAAAGCAATGCCTGTGCCGTGAAACTTTTATAGTGAGCAAAGGCACTGCACAAAGCCAGTCCCACTCTCTTAACCAAGATGATATTTACCAAAAAGAAGAACAAGTCAACATCATTGGATACCATCAGGGTTGCAGGTGTTATATCAGAGTTTTCCTTCTCCTAGAATTCTGCCTTGACAAAGGCTAAGGGGTCATCTCTCCCGGATATATATATACATACATACATACATACATACATACATACATACACATATATATATATATATACATGGTGGCTGCCAACTCGTTTTCGAGTACGGCCACTACTTTATATCCATGTAGGAGAACCCCTACCGATGCGCTGAACGAGTGTGACTTTTTAGTCCAGCCAGCGACTTGAAAACTCTGGTACAAACACTACACTTGTGACAATCATTGACACATAGTGCTGGTCCCATGTGACGACAAGTGCAGAGAGATCTCCAGATATAAAGCAATGCCTGTGCCGTGAAGCTTTTATAGTGAGCAAAGGCAGTGCACAAAGCCAGTCCCACTCTCTTAACCAAGATGATATTTACCAAAAAGAAGAACAAGTCAACATCATTGGATACCATACATACACACAAACATACATATACTTTTAAAAAAATTCCATTTCCAATGGCTGGAATAGAAATTTTTCCAAAGCTTACTTCCCCAAATACAGTTTCTTTAGTCTTCATAAACTATTTCTGATAATCAATATCAAAGTAGGGTTGAAGATGTAGAGTGAGACTTTTAGATTCCAAGAACTATAATTCATCTTTATATTGATTTCGTTCTTATCATTTGTAGCAAAATATTCTGTAAATATTCTCTTCATAATTTAGTGGTTTTTAAGTTCTATCTATCTTAGTAAGTCCTTTCTCTTTTCTTATAGAAAACTGACCCACTACTAATGAAAAAAGAAACAATTCTTGTTAGTTGTTGTTTAATCCATAGTTAATCTGTATTAAGTACACCTATTGTAAAAGGCATTCTAGCCATAACCAATGTTCTCTTTCCTATGTGCATGAGATCAAACACTACGTTATTCAACTTGTTCTTTGTTTTAAATATGGTGGGGGTGCTATTTCTATCAGCCCAAGCCAACATGAAAGGCTCTCTTAGTATTACATATGTATGCATTTATAGCTATGTATATATGTATATATATACACACTACACATATATATTATCACGTGGGACATAAACAAATGGTAAACGTTTTTTTAAGCAATCATGACCCCCTCCCCACACACACACACTTACACATGCACACTTATATGCAATGGGCTTCCTCACAGTTTCTGTTTACCAAACTTCACTCAACAGGCATCGGTTAGCCTAAAGCTATAGTAGAAGACACTTTTCCAAGGTGTCATACAATAAGATTAAACCCAAAAGCAGATACCCGCAAAGCAAACCTTTTAACCACACAGCCATACTTATACTAATGTTTGTGTATGTATGAGTAAGACTTTATAACAGGATCTGTCCATGCAATACCTTTTGACGTGACAAAATAACTATATCTCCAGATTGTGCTTTTTACCAGTTTAGAACAGATAAGAGCAGACAGCACAGCCACCACCACCACCACCACCACCATGACTACTACCACCACCACAACCATTACTACTACCAACATAACCACTACTACTACTACCACCACCGTCGCTAATACGACTACTACCGTCGCCACAACCATTACTACTACGACCACCAGCACTAATACGACTACTACTACCACCAGCACTAATACGACTACTACTACCACCACCACTAATACGACTACTACTACTGCCACCACCACCACCACTACTAATACAACTACTACCACTGCCACCACCATTACCATTACCAACATAACCACTACTACTAACACCACCACTGCTACTACTTTTTTTTTTTTCCTGATGTGATAATACAGATCAAATATGGATTATCATTCCATTATCAATTCTGTACATAAACCAAAATGGAACAAAATAAGAAAATAAAAGTAAAATAAGTAAATGAAAATCGGATTAATACTGGGACTTAGGAAAAAGCAAAGTCTCTGTTTTAAACAAAGAATGGAAGACATAAAATACACTGTTAAAATAAAATAAACTAGATATAGAAGAAAATATCAACAACAATAATTTGAACTGTAATAAATGTAATATAAAAATCAACAGTAGACAAAAAACTGCTGAGCTATCTACTATCTCCACTCTCCCTCCCTCCCCCTCCCTCCCCCTCCCTCCCCCTCCCTCCCCCTCTCTCTCTCTACATATATATATATACACACACATACATATGCATATATATAATATATATATATATACACATATACATATATATATATATCTGTATAGATATATATATATATATACATATATACATATATACATATACATACATATATACAGATATACATATACATATATATATATATATATATATATATATACATATATATATACATACACACATATATATGTGTGAATGTATGTGTGTATATATATATATATGTGTATATATATAAATGAAAGTACAGAATATATAGATAGATAGATAGAAAAATGTGGAGAAAGAAATTTGGAAATATCAGTTTAGACTAGTAAAACCATTGTTCAGCTAAAGTGTGT
Organism: Eledone cirrhosa; assembly: GCA_964016885.1. Classification (NCBI taxonomy): domain Eukaryota; kingdom Metazoa; phylum Mollusca; class Cephalopoda; order Octopoda; family Eledonidae; genus Eledone; species Eledone cirrhosa. The sequence goes on from OZ024740.1 coordinate 159,922,688, forward strand.
ATGTATGAATGCCTATGTAAGTACGTATGTATATATGCATGTATGTAGTGTGGGTGTATGTCACAATTTTCTGTTAGTGACATACAGCAATAAATCAAAATATAAATTTGCTTCATTAACTGAATCATAATCATTTTTCTATGTTTAATATTTTTGTCATCCCCATTCTTACAAGCATCACCATCATTACTGGGATCACCAACACTTCCATCATCATCATCATTGTCATCAAAAAGTTTCATATTTGCATCCTTTCACGATCTAACTATTGATGATGTGTTGTTATTTATCAAATCAACCTGAGACAAAGGCATTTCAGTTTTTACCATCCTCTGTCCATTGTTTTACTAAGTCCAAGCAGGGAACATATTGCTGCATTATCCAATATATCCATTTAAAAAAAATGATAAGATGAGTTGGAGGTAGCCTTAACTGTTATTTCTAGCAGATCAAACAATACTATACAGGCTACTTCAATATCTTAAATTGATGTTCTGTTACTGTGTAAGAAAGTCAAATTGAATGGATGCAGTGTGGCAGAATGGTTAAGAACTGTGCTTTGCCTTCCACTTTGTGGCATTTTGAGAAAATATCTCTCATTATAACCCAGGTTGACACAAACCTTGTGAATTAAATATAGTAGATTGAAACAACGGGGAAGCCTATTAGATGGATAGTATTTGTAATTAATTTAGAGGTCCAGTCTTTTCATATGCAGTGTCATTGTTGATTTTACTTGAGCATTACATGTACATGTCTGTGGAATACTCAATCATTTACATGCTCATACAATGAGTAGGCAGCTCAGTTGACTAACTGAATAATCATCACTGAAACTGATGGAAATCCCTTTTTTTTTGCCTAGAACAAGGTAACTTTAGACAGGTTTTCAAATCAATTACTGCAAATAAGAAGCAAAATGGCTTTAGCTAGGAATTGAAATCACGTCACAAAATATACTGGTCAAATCTATATTTTTATTTTGTAGTGTTTACCACAAAGTTATTTTCATAGAGAGATGATATGAACTGAATTATGTTGTTTGGATATGTAAATGTAGCATAAACAAATATTTAAGTTCTCTTCACAATCATTAAGTCAAGGTTCAAACTCACTGTGGGGCAACTTGAGAGTCATTTACCATAGTCTAGAATCAACTGATGACTGGAAACTGTTTGGAATCATGTTGGATGGTCTGTAACTGCAATTCAAAGGGCCAGTCATGTCACATTCTGACCCATGCTGAATCTCCCAGAAAATTACATGTCTGTGGAATGTGTTGCCATTTAAATGAAGTTCCAAGGAAAATGTTCTACTATTTTAGATCAAATAACTTCGTAGAAGCTCCCTGGTAGAGTTGAGGATTAAACCATATATATATGTTTTACAGCTACTTCTGCATTTGAAATTCCTACAATTTTATGAAAATTTATATATATGTATATATATATATATATATATATATATATATATATATATATATATATATGTTTCTATGTAAAGTTATGTTGGTGCCACACCATCCAGGCCGAAACAAATGAGATCGTGTAGGTGTCACAACAAAAAAACACACAGTCCACGCTGTAATGTGGCCGTGTAGGCAACACGGTAAAAACCTCCCAGACCCACACTGTAAATGTGGTTGGTGTTAGGAAGGGCATCCAGCTGTAGAAAACCTGCCAGACAGTCCTATGCGAGCAAGACAATCACTCTTGCCTCAAGTGGGAAAACCCCCGTCCAAACCCATGCAAACGTGGAACACGGACGTTAAACGTTGATGATGATGATGATGATGATATATAAAGATTTACATATACACAAACTAGACAGAGTTATAGATATGTTTTTGGCAACCATTCACGATGTGGCTCAATGATGAATTAATAAATTAAATAATCAGAGCAATATACTATAAATTATGTCCTTAGAATCATTTGATGAGATATATACTCAGTTTCCTCTCCCAATTGGCATAATCAACCACACAAAAAAAAACCAATTAAACCAGGCTATAAGATTAAAAGGCACCTGTGAAGAAATAATAGATAAATAAATGATAGCCATTTATTCGCGATCAACAGCCATAGAATATTTACTCATCATTTCAATAGGACGTGGAAATCGATTAAATATATCGTCAACCATACACAATTAGTTATAAAATTAATGTTAAAAGAAAAAATGCATATACACATACCAGGATTACGTTTCAAATTTATATATAAATTTTCATAAAATTGTAGGAATCTCAAATGCAGAAGTAGCTGAAAAGCAGCCAGCTGATATTGTGCAGAGCAAAACATTGTGTTGAATATAACCTCATATTGAGTGAAAGAACGATCAGAAAAGGGAGAGATTGAAAAGGAATGAGTCTAAAGTATGAGATAGAATTGCGAGGAGTATATAGACAGAGAAGAAAAGAGAAAGGGAAGGGTGGTATGAGAAAGATGGAGAAAAAGTTTTCTCTATTTTGGAGAATTATGGAAGAAAATATAGTGGAGAAAGGATGAAGAATGTAAACCAAATAAAAATAAAGAACTATAGTGTCGTAATGACCTCATCATCTTCCTTTTAACCCAACATAGTTTCGTGTGGAAATCATCATCATTTTCATCATCATTTCATTTTTACGTCCGCTTTTCCCTGCTTGCAAGGGTGGGATGGGAACTGATTCTGGCTTGATTTCTACAGCTGGATGCCCTTCCTAACACCAACCTCATTTACAGTGAGTGCTGGGTGCTTTTTTGCCGTGGCACCTCTACGACCACTTTGCAATGGAATGATATGGACCCCAGTCCTATCATCTCATTTCTACAGCTGATTAAACTGGATCAATGTGAAATAAAGTGTCTTGCTCAGGGAAACAACACATCACCCGGTCTGAGAATTGAACTCACAACCTTTCGATTGCAAGCCCAATGCTCTAACCACTAAGCCATGTGCCTCCATGTATATATCATAATTTTTATGTCCACTTTTCTATGCTGGCATTGGTTGGATAGGATGTTTTGGGACAATATTTTACAGCTAGATGCCCTTACTGACTCAAACACTTTAAGTTGCCTCTTACAACAATCAGGGGTATTGAGTACCTGTTGTAAAAACTATGACATACATGGCATAAGTGTGTTTGTGTATATGTACATGTGTAGTCTTCCTCACATTTAGCTCCCTTCTAAATATCACTTTGAATATCTGTCAAACACTCTGGGAAGGAAATGGCAAGCACAGCTATGTTGTTAAGAAGTTGTCTTCACATGTACGTGTTTTTGGTTTTCAAACCATTGTGCAGCACCATGTACAAGTGTATTCTAGAGTATCATCATGCTGACTAATGCTCTGAGGGGGAATTCTAGTAGATAGAAACCATCTGGAAGGCCATCGTATGTATATATATATATGTTTGCATGTGTTTGGTTCTGTATGTGTCATCATACTTGGTAGCCAGTGACATTTATTTAAATGCCACATAAGCAATATGACACACAACTCAGCATCTCAAAGTCTGTGGAATATGTTTCTTATTTAATTTTTATTTAAAAACAATGGTTGACCTTAGGTAGAACATCTGGTCATAGAATGTTGTCTCAGAAAATGTTTTGTCCAACATGTTAGCAAGCAAAAGCTAATGTAAAAACGATGATGATGACTCTGTCCACAAAAAATATTCAAAGAAAAAAAAAACCCCTTTACAGGAATAATTCTAGACATTTTGAGATTTATTATTCTGCTGGTGCCACTCTAGATTTAATCTACAAGTTTACGAAAGTTTGGGAAAGTACTGATGTTTATCGAAAACTAAATATATCATTTTGATTTTAACTTCAATGATTTACTAATGCATTTTTATTTTATTCCTTTATTGATTGATAATAATGCAATTTTGAAATGGACAGTCAATGGTTGAATGATTTAAGTCCTTGCATGTTTCTTTGGTACATTGAATTTGTATTCTGATGGCATTGATCACTTTCCTTCAGCAAGACACTTAACTCAATATGTCTAAAATCAGTAAAAGGAAATATAATATTAAAGGAAAACGTATAAAATGTAGCAATCCAATTGCTTTCATTCAAAGTATATGTCCAACATGTTTTCCATTCTTCCAGATAATTAAGTCTAGATGAAATACCTAGTCAGCAAGCAATGATCTGGGTTATTAAACAACAACATATGGAATGTTCTTGATCCATTGGCAGACATGTGTGTCTAGGAAGGGAGTGCCTGTGTCAATCAACTTTCCCTATAATACTTGTGTTTCTGTATACATACTTATACATGTATGTTTTTATGTATGTATTTATGTATGTATGTGTGAGTGTATTTGTGTATGTGCACACACACACACACACACACACACACACATACACACACATATATATATATATATATATATATATATATATAGTAGTGAATGCATACGACTTACTGGTTAGAGTGCTCTGCTCATGATCATAAGGTCAATTCCTTGCAGTTTGCTGCGTCCATGAGTAAGGCAGTTTATTTCCTATTATTCAACTAGAAAAAAGAATGAGTTGTACAATGTCAAACAGTGTCATAATGAATATCTCTGCAGTAAAGGTGCATGTCTGTAGAATGCTCACTTGCATATTGGTTGTATAAATGAAATTCTCATCACTGGAACCAACAGAATTCTAAGAGAACCAACACAAAACACATACATCAGATGATGACAAACGTGAGAATGAGCATACCATACTGAAGTAGTTAAATATTCTTTATTATGGCTAAGTGATGAATCTTGATACTCTGGAGTTTCATCTGCATACTCACAGAATCTTCAGATAAAACATTGTATCTCTCTCTCTCTCTCTCTCTCTCTCTCTCTCTCTCTCTCTCTCTCTCTCTCTATCTCTCTCTCTCTCTCTCTCTATATATATATATATATATATATATATAAATTTGGAGTATATGTTGGTTGTATACCAACACCTCAGTATGCAGAATGACGCACTCGACGAAGTGTGCAGGTTGGTTTGGTTACTCCGGAGTAATGTAAAATAAAATAAATAAGTCAAATTTTTTAAATTTGGCTTCGTTTATTACTGCTATATATATTTTGGTGACAGCCATCTTTGGCTGTGACCTCTTCAGGCAGTCCGAATTAGTGTGGTAGAGACGAGTACACATGTTGTTGAGGTGTTTAACTTTGTCAATAGTTAAACACCTCAACAACATGTGTACTCGTCTCTACCACACTAATTCGGACTGCCTGAAGAGGTCACAGCCAAAGATGGCTGTCACCGAAATATATATAGCAGTAATAAATGAAGCCACATTTTAAACATTTGACTTATTTATTTTATTTTATATATATATATATATACATATATATATATACATATGAGAGGTCAGTAGCTACACCTGAGTACTGACACAGCCTGTGAAGACCCATCCAAAGACAAACATTAAATGATCATACACACACACACACACACACACACACAAACACAAACACTCACACACTATCAGGAAAATCTAGTGGGGCAATAATGCCTTGTGA
>OZ024740.1:159938211-159943211 GCA_964016885.1 Eledone cirrhosa
AATCAATTTAGTCCTGCTAGGGACATGCCTATGACCAGCAATACCATGCATCACAAAAATTGTCACATATCAAGTGATACCAGTATTGGAAGCTTTTTTAAGTGAGGAAAAGCTTTGCACAGGGCCAATCCCACTCTCTGAACATCGAATGCATTTGGTCACAATGCATTCGATGTTCAGAGAAAAAAAAATTGGTCTACAAGAAAAAAGAATTGGTCTACATCATCGGATGCAAATGAAGTCACAGGTTTTATGTCAGAGTGACCTTCACATACATACTCAGGCATGTATGTTGAATGTCAACTCACTATTGAGTATGTCCATATTGAAACATCATTTATATCATTCATGATGTAGTGTTTCGCCATCACGAAAGCTCATGATGACAAATATATGCATGAATTGGGTAGGAACAAGACCTCATCTCCTAGACGCTGGTAACACTTCAATGGCATATGTATCTGCATGTTCTGGCAGATAAGTGTGGCTTATGTTTATACTACACCTATTTATGTGCTGTTTCTGAAAGCCGAAACACTGGAAGTGACTGTATTACATTGTTGTACATGTGTAAGTGTACGTATGTGTGTGATAGACCCCATTCCTGCAGAAATGAGTGGTTTGCTGTCGGTTTATGTTTCCAAATAAAAGAAGATAAATAAAAAAGTACCAGCATATCAAATTTTATAGTGACAAGTGATTATCTAATGGTTGTCACTCTCTGAATATTTGAAGCCATTAAATGTTCACTATAGAACAATATAGAAGGAAAATTGACAGAGACTAGAACACCACAGGTTTCAAGTAACAGTGACATTCTCTTATGTGTATTTACATACATATGTAAATACCAATATATCAACAAGTATATTTACACACTATTAGAGAGTTATTGACTTCCCTTGAGTTACTCTTTTGACAGGTTTTGTTTTTCATCCCATGGTGTGTCCTAAAATTAATTTCTTTACCCAACAAGATTGATGGGGCTGTGATGCAACAGGTTGTACTTAGTTACATATTACCAATAGCACTCATGATAAGCCTAACATACAATATATATATATATATATATATATTTCCTTCCAGCCAAAGAAGCAGGCATAGCTATGCAGTTATGACCTTCACTCAAAACCATATGGTTTTACATGGTTTTTGCTTCAATCTCTCGACGTGCCTTGGACAACAAATACCTTCTGGGTGAAATTAGTTGAGAAAAACTCTGCAGAAATATATTGCATATATATATACTTTGTTATACTGAAAAATTTGCTATAATGGTATTCGTTAGAATGGAATTTTATCTGTATTTATATATATAAATATATATATATATATATATATATATATATATATATATATATATACACATACACGCACGCACACGCACACACACACACACACACACACACACACACACACGTACATATATATATAGTATAAAGCATTATATTAGAAAAACAGGCAAAAAGTGAGGAAAAATGTGATTATATAATCAAATAAACCTCTCTTCAAATTTCTTCTCACTCCTTGCTTGTTTTTCCTAATATAATAACTTATACTAATTTACTCAGTGAATTCTTGGAACCTGTACCATACCCGAGGATTTAACATCTGGAATATTATATCACAGGATTCCATTAATCACGTTGACAAAAGAAATATTTGGTAAGCTGTTCTTTCCCTAATATTTTCATAATCATTCCACAAATATGATTTTACCCTTATAAAATGAAAACTTATCTTATATATATATATATATATAGAAGTAATTCCACAACAGTTAATTCACCATTTTCAAGAACAATTGTTTCACCTCAGTTGGATCATCAGCTCAGTTTAAATGAGATTGTGATGATCCGACTGATGATCCGACTAAAGTGAAACAATTGTTCTCGGAAATGGTGAATTAACTGTTGTGGAACTACTTCTACCAAACTCATCCCATGGACTGAGTGCTCTACTACTACAGTATTCTACCTATATATATATATATATATATATATATATTTATATGTATATCATAGTGAAATTAGATTTTGAAATGGCAAGAGCTCACGCATCAGGCCCTGACTCTTTATAATATTGCCATACTCTACTATACCAAGTATTGAGTACTCATTTGAGTAATGGTCGAAATAGTTTTAAACTGGTTTTATCCTGCTATATATATATTAACTATATATATATTCAAACACATACAGATATAGCAAGCACTTGTAGATATATATCTCTGCTTGGGAAGATAAAACATTAAGTTAATTTTCCAAATAAGATTTTACAATATATATATACACACATCCAAATCATATTTAAAATCATTCAATTTAATTTAATTTTTTTTTTATAAATTCATATATTTATATATTCTTTATAATCTAACTGTCTTATTTTTTCTTTGCCTTTCCCCAATGAATTGAAAAGTTAAATCTGTAAGTGCACCAATCTGAAAATATATTTTAATCAATGTGGGTTAGTTCTTGTTGGTGAGAAATATATTAAAAATATAATTTTCCTTGCCTTTCAGTAAATATTATTTTCTAATTTTGTTAAAGAGTATTTATTGGTTCTTCTATATAGGAGTGTAAAAAATATAATTTGGAAATGCAAAACTGGAATTTCCAAATGAATATTTATAGATGCAATTTACATTTTAACACCTATTTCAGATTTAATTTTCTAATGAAATACAGTCCACACATTTTTCAATTAATTTTTTTAAGTAATCATGAATATAGAGGGATTTTAATGTTTAGAACATAACACAACTAAAGTTTCTTAGAAATATGATAAAAGCTTTAACCCTTTGATACCAAATTCCTGAAACTCTCCTTGGATCTATGATATAAAACTTTAAATTCATCTGCAAATCTATCATAATTTCATATAAAAATGATGGTTAATTTATACTCTAAACACCAGTTTAATAATGACAGTGTTAGTTACACAACTAAATTCTACAAATCCATGGTTAATGCCACCAGTTCCCTCGGCATGCTATTTTAATGATATATTGAGGAGCTTGGATGCAGCTGACTTCCCATCACAACAGTAGTCAGCAGGCCTCGACCATGACGATGGCAAGCATCCCAACGGAATTACCTTTTTCCCACCTGGGACACCACATGCTGTGATTTGTTCTCTGACTTCAACTGAGTCGCTTCAGCCACAAAAAAACTCCAGTTCTGTGGCTCGCAATGCAGAGGACAGGAAAACAACCAAACACCAGGGCAACCTCGGACCTAATACTGCTGAGCTCCTCTGCAAAATCAGATCCACAGCAGCCCATCTGATGAAGGAACTCCACGTCATGGCATGACTGTTTCAGTGGGTGTTGCCGGCCATGCCTTTGCAGTCTTGTCTGCAGGGCCCAGCCCAAACACTGCCTGCCCCAGGCCTAGAGCCAATCACCCTCTCTCTTTCTTCTGTGGTTTCATAATCCTTGCTTTTCCACTCATTTATGGCATTTATAGTTCTTTCTCCTACGTTCCTATAGAGACAGATCTGTATTATTTAGCCCTTTCCTCCTCTGTTCATTGCTTGCTTTAGTTTTTATCATTTTTTTCTTTTATATTTTAATTAGTATTTGTAATGTTTCTTATACAACTGTGTATTGATTTATTGTCTGTAATTTTATTTTATAACATGGAATTTATTGTCTGATTAAATAATTGTTTTCAAAATGATTTGAAAATTGCAAGTAATTTTTTTGTTAGAAATATAATAATTGTTTCTACTTTAGGCACAAGGCCAGCAATTACCCAGTGCATTACTGGTACTTTATTTTATCGACCCCGTAAGGATGAAAGGCAAAGTTAACCTCGGCGGGATTTGAACTCTGTTAGAAATATAATAATGAAAGGGTTAAGCTTAAATATAAACTGTAAATGGGACGATATTGTATCCTATAATGTGGGGAAGTCTAAGATAGGTTTACTTTGTTTTTACTATCCAGTAAGCAAAGAAGCAGTAGTAACCATGACCTATCAGAATCTCTGAGACTGGTGGGAATGAGGGATGAAGATATCCTCCAACCAGGGACATGGTGTCGATGTTGGTAACAGAGTGAGCTTCAATAAAGATCCCCAAGACCATTTGGTAGTAGTGGTAGTGTTGAACTATGTGATAGAATATGTACACCACCCAAGTAGGTCACAGTAGTATTTCTAACTAAGAATGCAAAGAGCCAGTTTAAGTACCACAGGGTACTCAAACTGGCTCTTTGCATTCTTAGTGTTAGACAGTGTAATAATTCTACCAGTCCTCCACCCTGGACTGATTCTTTATTTTAGCAAACCTGAAAGGATGAAAAGAAAAGTTGAGCTTGGTACGATTTGAAAGCCAGAATAAACACCCCAAAGTTTTTTGTCCAATTCTTTAATGACTCTGCAAGTTTGCTTCCTTATTAAATGATTTAAAGGATTTTATATGTTAGTCAGAGGATAGGCGTTAGTAAAATAATTCACTTTCCATATTAAGAAGTTCAGTTGACAATCATGTATGACCACTTTATGGCACCTTGGGCATGTGTCTATTACCAAAGCTTAAGTTTGACCCAAACCTTATACTGAAACTGGATCTTAATTTAAAAGTCCTGCCTTGTCAAACAGTGTCATACTGATTCTGTCTGAGAGTTGTGCTAAGAGTGCACATATTTTTTCTTTTACTCCTTAGTCAGATGGAGGTACAGGTGGGAGGAAAAAAGAAGAGTAAACACAAACCAGAAACCTGGCCAGAATGATTACTAAATAAAGGCCAGGTGTGGTGTTAAACCGAGTGGTTGATTATGATTGTAGATTAGTCAGATATTTTATACAATAATTAAACATTAATTTAACAAGGAAGATGTTCAGAATCATTGGAAATATTTTACGAAAGTTTGAAAATAGTGTTTACTGATAAGCAATAAAAGTTTTAATTTTAACATATTTTACACCAACAAAAACTAACCTTAATAGTTGCTAAAATTTTCAAACATTTAAAAAAGGAATTTGAAAATAACC
>OZ024740.1:159955711-159983211 GCA_964016885.1 Eledone cirrhosa
GATGAAATGCAGTTCGGGTTTGTGTCAGGCAAAAGTACCACAGACGCTCTTTTCATTGTACGACAACTACAGGAGAAGTACCTAGCTAAAGGTAAACCGCTCTACTTAGCTTTTGTCGACATGGAGAAAGCCTTCGACAGAGTCCCCCGTTCCATTATCTGGTGGGCCCCTAGAAAATTAGGTGTCGACGAATGGCTTGTGAGAGCTATACAAGCCATGTATAAAGAAACAGTCAGCAAGGTTAGAATTAACAACGAATATAGTGAAGAGATTAGCGTAAAGGTTGGCGTCCATCAGGGCTCTGTTCTCAGCCCCCTACTATTTATTATTGCCCTTCAGGCTATAACAGAGGAGTTCAAGACCGGCTGCCCATGGGAACTCCTATACGCAGACGACCTAACACTCATAGCTGAATCAATGGCCGAGCTAGAGAAGAAATTCCAAACATGGAAGCATTGCCTAGAATCAAACGGCTTTAAAATTAACCTGGCTAAGACTAAAGTTCTAGTTTGTAGGAAAGAAAATAAGGCGGCGGTCCCTTCCGGGAAATGGCCATGCTCAGTGTGTAGGAAAGGCGTAGGTAGAAACTCTATTTTATGTCCCAAATGCAAAGTATGGGTGCATAAAAGATGTAGTGGGATCACAGGTAAGCTAACTAAGAACATAGATTTTAACATGTGGCCGGTGCTCTGGTGCAATAAGTAGCAGCAAGTGCCCATAAAATACTAGCTCTTTCAACTGCGCAGAGGGCTCTATAGAAATAGTGGACAGCTTCCGTTACCTGGGTGACAAAATCAGCAGTGGGGGAGGGTGCTCTGAAAGTTCAATAGCTAGAGTCAGAACTGGGTGGAAAAAGTTCAGAGAGCTTATACCACTATTAGCCGCTAAAGGGTTCTCCCTAAAAATGAAAGGCAGGTTGTACGATGCCTGCATACGAACAGCAATGTTGCATGGCAGTGAGACCTGGGCATTGTGTGCAGAGGATATACGCAGACTAGAGAGGAACGAAGCTTGCATGCTTCGCTGGATGTGTAATAGTAATATACGTGAACGGCAAAGCATAAACGAAGTAAGGGAAAAATTAGAAATAAGAGGGATCAGATGTTGTTTACTCGAGAGAAGGCTACGTTGGTATGGACACGTGATGCGCATGAAAGTCGATAGCTGTATAACAAAGTGCAGGGCAATAAAGATAGACGGTAGCCACGGAATAGGCAGACCTAGAAAAACCTGGGACGAGCTGATAATCTCCGACCTCAGACACTTACACCTCTCCAAGACAATGTCACTGGACCGAGACCTTTGGCGGTACTCAGTAATAGAGAAGACCCGCCTTACCTAAATACATAGTAAAACCTACTACAGTCAGTAGGCATCTCTAACAAAATAGACCCCCGTCCCACCACCCCCACCCCATCCACACCACCCTCTTCTATGTAAAGTTATGTTGGTGCCACACCATCCAGGCCGAAACAAATGAGATCGTGTAGGTGTAACGACAAAAAAACACACAGTCTACGCTGTAATGTGGCCGTGTAGGCAACACGGTAAAAACCTCCCAGACCAACACTGTAAATGTGGTTGGTGTTAGGAAGGGCATCCAACTGTAGAAAACCTGCCAGACAGTCCTATGCGAGCAAGACAATCACTCTTGCCTCAAGTGGGAAAACCCCCGTCCAAACCCATGCAAGCGTGGAACACGGACGTTAAACGTTGATGATGATATATATATGTATATATATATATATACAAGCAAATTATAAACGTAAACATGTAAGTATGATTTTGAAACGGTGAGCGAGTTTGAAATTAGAAATTATAAGCTTTCACCGTATTTTAGACTAAAGAAATGTTTAGCCTGATAGTGGGGTTTATAACCCTCGGAGAAATGAAAAAAAGATGAGTGTTGCCGTACATGGGAGTTGAATATATATATGTATATATATGTATATATATATATATGTATATATGTGTATATGTATTTATATGTATATATGTGTATATATATTTCTGTATATATATTTTTATATATATATATATGTATATATATGTATGTATATATGTATATATACGTATATATATATATGTATATATATGTATGTATAAGGAAATAACTAGTGAAGAAAAATCAATATTTTTATAACGCAAAAGTTTACAACATTTATTAAATCATCTCTTAATATTTTGTAGCGTAACCTTTGTTGCTAATTACAGTCTGTGGGCGTTTGGAGTAGCCTCCTACAAACTTCCTGCATGTTTCTTGGCTAATAAACAAACAAATTTTCACAACAAATTTTCTTTAGTTCAGGGATATTTTGGGGTTTCCTTTTTTGAATTCTGAATTTCAGTTCTCTCCACAAATTTTAAATCGGGTTAAGATCTGGAGACTGACTTGGCCATTTTAGAACATTTATTCCATTCGTACTTAACCAAGATTGTGTTAGCTTTGCAGTATGCTTTGGATCATTATCTTGTTGTCCTGGCTTTAAGCTGAGAGAATGTGCACTTTGATGTAAATTCCTTTGCAAAATACCTCTGTAATAAGCGCCACCCATTCTTCCTTTTATTATTTCAATATTTCCTACATCTGTGGCACTAAAGCAACTCCAGACCATGATTGATCCGCCTCCAAATTTTACAGTTGGAATAGTATTCTTCGGCAAATATTCAGTACCTATATGGAGGCACATGGCTTAGTGGTTAGAACATTGGCCTTGCAATGGAAAGGTTGTGAGTTCAATTTTCAGACCGGGCGATGTGTTGTTTCCTTGAGCAAGACACTTTATTTCACATAGCTCCAGTTTACTCAGCTGTAGAAATGAGATGATAGGACTGGGGCCCCTATCATTCCACGGTAAAGTGGTCGTGGAGGTGCCACAGAAAAAAAGCACCCAGCACTCACTGTAAATGAGGTTAGTATTAGGAAGGGCATCCAGCTGTAGAAATCAAGCCAGAATCAGTTCCCGTCCCATCCTTGCAAGAAGGGAAAAGCAGATGTAAAATGATGATGATATATATGTATGTATATATATGTATGTATATATATATGTGTATATATGTATTTATATATATATATGTATGGATATATATTTATGTATATATATATATGTATATATATATATATATATATGTATGGATATATATTTATGAATATGTATATATATGTATGTATATATATTTATGTATACATATATGTATGTATATGTATGTATGTGTATGTATGTATGTATATGTATGTATATGTATGTATGTGTATGTATGTATGTATATGTATCTATGTATGTATGTATATGTATGTGTATATATATATGTATATATATGTATGTATATATATCTATATATTAATTTCAACAATGTCAGTATTCCATGTGTCATAATTCTCGATTATCATTGGTTCATAGGTTTCAAACGACTCCGCCCACCTCAACGATGCCAAACTTAAATTAATATGCATAATGCCAATGAGGGAGTGAGAGGAGTGAGTAAGAACACGTATATGTGTCAGTGTAGAGACATGTGTGTGTGTGATGTGTGTGGAAATAAGAGGGGAAAGAAAGCAATAACTATTAACATGTATGCGTGTGTATGTACGTGCGCATATGTTTATGTGTGTGTGCGTGTAGCGTTCCACAGATAGTAAAAACTATCAAAATGTGTGAGTATGTGCGTGTGTGTAAGTGCATGCGTGCATGTGTAATTTTGCGTGCATTGCTTCTGATTACGGTGGTAATAAAACCTCATCATATGCTATGCACAAACGGTACAACGAAGAATCTGGTATATCTGGAAGATTTTTTGTACTGTTTTTGGTATCACAGACTCGCGTCATACTGTAACCAGACAAACATCCAATACAGTCATTTTCTCTTATACCTGTCTTCTCTTATCATCTGTTTACCCGGGCGAAGCTGGGTACGTTAGCTAGTATATATATATGTATGCATATGTATATATATATATGCATTTATATATATGCATATATATATATACATATGCATACATATGTATATATATATATGTATGCATATATGTATGCATACATATGTATATATATATATATGTATGCATATATATATGCATACATATGTATATATATCTGTATATATATTCATATATATGTGTGTGGCTCTATGTATATATTTCTATATATATATATATATATATATATATATATATATATATATATATATATATATATTCATATATATGTGTGTGTCTCTATGTATATGTGTCTATATGTCTATATATATATATATATTCCTATATATGTGTGTGTCTCTATGCATATGTGTATATATATATATATATATATATATATATATATATATATATATATATATATATATATATATATATATATATATAGGAGGTGTGTCAGAAAAGTACTAGGACTGATGTCACAAAAGATTTGTTTCAAACCCATACTTCAGACTAACAGTTTTGTTCTTCAAAGTAATCACCCTGGAGTATGTAACTGTACTCTTAGCTCTCTGCAGCGATCAAACTTTTTTCTTCATAATTTTTGTCCTCTGTTTCAGGTCGTCAAACAATGAGCACAGAGCAACGAAGAAACTTGAAGTTTCTGGTACGGTTGGGAAAAACTCCGTCAGAAGCACTGGGATTGCTGCAGCAAATGTATGGAGATGAGACGATGTCAGGCTCACGTATTTTTGAGTGGTGCAAGAGGTTTAAAGAAGGACGCGAGGATGTGGAAGTTGACCCCAGGAGCAGAAGGCCCTCAACAACCAGGATCGTCGGCTGACTGTTCGACGGATTGCAAATGAGCTGGGCATGAATCGGGACAATGTCTGGAAAATTCTCACTGAAGATTTGGACATGCGAAAACTCTGCGCGAAGTTGGTGCCAAAACTGCTGAACAATGACCAGAAGGGTCGACGCATGCAAATGTGCCAGGACATCCTCGAGCATCTTGAAACCAAACCAGACTTGCTAGGGACAGTCATCACCGGTGATAAGTCATGGATCTTCGAGTACGAACCGGAGGGGACCTGTTTTGGAGACATGGACAACATCAAAAAGGCTGTGACGACTGAACTGCGGAGGATCCCGGAAGAAATCCTTCCAGGACTGCATGCAAACTTTGCAGAAAAGGATGGAAAAGTGCATTAGACTCCAGGGGGATTACTTTGAAGGAGAAAACTCTATGTGAAGTTTGGGTTTGAAATAAATCTTTCGTGACATCAGTCCTGGAACTTTTCTGACACACCTCATATATATATATATATATACATATATATATATATATAAAACTGAGGATATCTATCTGTCTGTGAGTTTGAATCTCTAAAACTCGAGAAGTACCCAGCCGATTTTTTTTTAAACGTTACATGTTTATTACTTATGTTTCATAAAATTCCACTTTTTATGGCTTCGGGCCTGCATT
This sequence comes from Eledone cirrhosa, assembly GCA_964016885.1. Taxonomy (NCBI): domain Eukaryota; kingdom Metazoa; phylum Mollusca; class Cephalopoda; order Octopoda; family Eledonidae; genus Eledone; species Eledone cirrhosa. The sequence goes on from OZ024740.1 coordinate 159,961,116, forward strand.
AAGTGAAAACGTGCATTTTTCTTGCTTCGTCGAGGAAAATCTTAGAGATTATCCACCCATGAGTGTATCGGTTTATTTTCTTTACATATTGTCAAGGCATGCAGTTTTTCAAACGATTAGGTCTGTTGGCGGACTGAGTTCCAAAATATCTTATCCCGGGCAACGCCTGGTACCACTGCTAATATATATATATATATATATGCATATATATATATGCATATATATATATATACGCATATATATATACATATGTATGTATATATATGTATGCATATGTGTATATATATATATATATATGCATATGTATATATATATATATATATATATATATATATATATATATATATATATATATATATATATATATATATATATATATATATATATATGTATGCATATATATATATATATGTATACATATATATATATATATATATATATATGCATATGTGTATAAATACATATATATATATATATATATGCATATGTGTATATATATATATATATATATATATATATATATATATATATATATATATATATATATATATATATATGCATATATATATATATATGTGTATACATATATATATATATGTATACATATATATATATATATGTATGCATATATATATATATATATATATATATATGTATATATGGTTATACTTGGGGAGGGTCATATTTGTGTAATATTGCCAGAATTAATAACAGAACACACTCACTGTTTGGTTGGTTTTCGCTTCTCGCTGTCTTTTATATCTGCGATCTAACTTAATCGGTCCTCAATGTTGCCATTGACTGACCGACGGTCAAAAATAATACAGATACAATATAGACACAAACACATATATATAGTTTACATAATTTACATAAATCTTTCGTTGCACATCTGCAACATCGTCAGTGGTGTTATATTTTTTCCTCCTGTTGTGTTGTATGTCTACGCCATTTTTTATTCAGTCTGTCTATATATTTATTTATTTATTTGCTTGTTTGTTTATTTTATTTTGTCTTCTTTGCGCATGCGTTTGCGTGTGTGTATAGTGTTACGTTTTCTGTGTGACTAGTGTGTATAGTGTTGTGTCTGCTGGGTGACTAGTGTATGTTTATGTGCTTGTTGTTATTGTGCTTGTGTATGTATTTATTTATCTTATTTTATTTTATTTTATTTACTTATTTATACTTCTCTTAGGTCAGTGTTGTTTGTTTGGGTGTTGTTGTTGTTCCACTCATTCTTTCTGTTTAGCTTTGGTCTTCTAATTTCTATTTCACTGGCCTCTCTGATTTGCCTATCTGCTGGGTCATTCCTATGTTTAGATATTATTCTAATTTCTATGTTGTCTATGTTACCGTCATGTTGTTGTCTAGCATGTTCGTATAGTACTGACCCGTTTTTACGTCCTTTTAGTTCCCCCCAGTATTGGTCTATTCTTTCACCTATGCTACGAGCTGTATATATGCATCTCTCTCTCTATATATATAGTATTCCAATGATTTGATCATAGGTAAACACTGTATTTCAGGTTGAGTGACGCGACATTGAGTGATTAGCGGCATTTAGACTCACCTGATCAATGAAACAATTGTTAATACTGTAAATAAAACCCTTTTTGTACAGGTGACCATGTTATTCTTCAGTCTTTCACTACTATATATATATATATATATATATTGATAAAAGGAATTCCAACTTTGTCTGATTTATTCGTTTTATTTACAATCCTTTAAAATTTATAATGGTATTAGAATGAAATAGTATGGTAGAATATTAAATGTTAAGTGTTAATTGAACAAGTACTTTCATGCTTTCGCAATCTTCAGGTTCATATTCTGTGGTGACAGTCAAGTTTGCAATTTTCAACTGTTCAACAGTTGAAAATTGCAAACTTGACTGTCACCACAGAATATGAACCTGAAGATTGCGAAAGCATGAAAGTACTTGTTCAATTAACACTGAACATTTAATATTCTACCATACTTTTTCATTAGAATATCATTATAATTTTACAGGATTGTAAATAAAACGAGTAAATCAGACAATTCCTTTTATTAATATAATCTTCTATACACAAACATACACACCCGTGTATATTTATCTATCTATATATATATATGTGTATATATATATGTGTATATATATATATATATATATGCATAGATATATATGCATGCATATATATATATATATATATATATATGCATAGATATATATGTATGCATATGTATATATATATATATATATATGCATAGATATATATGTATGCATATGTATATATATATATATGTATGTATGCATATGGATATATATATATATATATGTATGCATATGTATATATATATATATATATATATAGATATATATACGTATGGTCACGTGATGCGCATGAAAGACGACAGCTGCATAAAAAAGTGCAGGGCGATCAAAATTGATGGTAGTTACGGAGTAGGTAGACCCAGAAAAACCTGGGATGATCTGATAAATTCCGACCTCACACACTTACATCTCTCCAAGACAATGTCTCTGGACCGAGATTTTTGGCGCTACACAGTGATACAGAAGACCCGTCTTGCCTATGTACAAAGCGAAACCTACAGTCAAGTAGGCACCTCTTAACCAAATATACACCCCAATCTACTACCCCTACCCTATCCTCCCACTCCCACCAACAGCATAAGAAAATTAGATCGTGTTCGTGTAGGTGTCACAACAAAAAAAAACACACACAGTCCATGCTTTAATGTGGCCGTGTAGGTAACACGGTAAAAAGTTCCCAGTTCCACACTGTAAATGTGGTTGGAAGGGCATCCAGCCGTAGAAAACCTGCTAAATAGTCCTATATGAGCGACACATAGTCACCCGACCAACCTTGCCTCAAGTGGGAAACCTCCCATCTAACCCATGCTAGCGTGGAAGATGGATGTTAAACGAAGATGATGATGATAGATATATATGTATATGCATAGATATATATGTATGCATATGTATATATATATATATATATATATATATATATATATATATATATATATATATATATATATGCATAGATATATATGTATGCTTATGTATATATATATATATATATATATGCATAGATATATATGTATGCTTATGTATATATATATAGATATGTCTATGCATAGATATATATGTATGCATATGTATATATATATATATATATATATGCATAGATATATATGTATGCTTATGTATATATATAATATGCATAGATATATATGTATGCTTATGTATATATATATATATATATATATATATATATATACGATATTAAACAAATGGAAACTATATTTATAAAACCATATTTATTTCATTATACATATTTCAGGGATACCATATTAAAAATATGGCATGCCTTCGTCAGATAAAATACAATATATAAACAGTTTTATAAATAATTTTGACGTACCATAAATATGAGTGACCATTAAGGTATGAAGCTGGTTTGCATATATATATATATATATATATATATATATATATATATATATATATATATATATATATGCATAGATATATATCTATGCTTATGTATATATATATATAGATATATATGTATGCTTATGTATATATATACATACATATATATATGTGTATGCTTATGTATATATATAAGTGTATGCATATGTATATATATATGTATGCATATGTATATATATATATGTATGCATATATATGCATATGTATATGTACACACACATACATATGTTTATATATACAGAGAGAGAGCGAGTGAGAGAGACAGTGAGACGGTCAATTATTGTTAAGTCTTTGTATTTTCTTTCTTATTCTTTGCTTCTGCATTCTTGAGAGTGCTGTGGGAGCAGAGTCCTCAACAATGCCTTCCAGTATTTCCTGTCAGAAGCAAACATATCACATTGATCCAGCTAGATCCTGAAGCAAAACCAGCAGAACTCATAGATGTTAATCCAACTGTCTTGTTCAGTATCTACCTCTGAGTATCTTACTAGTTGGTTTTGCTTCAAAAGGTCTTTGTAGAGCTGCTACAATATTACAAACATGTGCTTACAATGTCTCAGGAAAGGATAACTGTACAGGTTTTACAGGCTAAACCATGGCTGCATTTCAACAAAAGCAAACTTGCTATTCCATTCATTTTTTTCTGTTCAACTTTGGTTTTCTTAGTTCTATTTCAGTTGCTTCTCTGATTTGTCTACCTATTGAGTCATTTCTATGTTTAGATATTTTAATTTCTGTGTTGTCTACATTACTGTCATGTCTTTGCCTGGCATGTTCATATAGTACCGAACCGTCTTTTTGTCCTTTTAGTTCCCCCCAGTGTTGGTTTATTCTCTCTCCTATGCTTCGAGCTGTTTCACCTATGTATGTCATTGTCATGTTTCTACAAGTACCCTCTGTACATCTTATGCTATAGACTAGATTCCTAGTTTTACATAGAAATGACTCAACAGGTAGACAAATCAGAGAAACAACTGAAATAGAACTGAGAAAACCGAAGTTGAACAGAAAAAATGAATGGAATAACAATCATACACAAACACACAATACTGACCTAAGGTAAATATATATATATATATATATATATATATATATGAAAAATATATAATGGTCTATATAAAATAAAAACATTTTAAAGTGAAACTTAGTTATATTATACTTCATATATACACTCTGCTATACCACCTCCATTAAAGAAAATTATTGAATAACCTATATATATATATATACCCACACACACACACACAGACAGACAGTGAACTTAAGAGAGAGACAGATTGTAGACTGTATATCATGGAAAACCAAAAGAAGAGTGTTCCGTCTGTATCTATTATTCATCAAAATGTCTTTTAATCTAATTTATCTAATGTATTATTGGCTGTCTGTCTCCCTTTCTTTTATTTAAAGCTTCCATTCTTCCTTGTTGGTTAACCAATTACTGTTGATATGTATTCAATATAAGAAGGAAGGCGAAACTATAATTTTTTAGAATGAATAGAAAACATTTTAAAAAGGCCTCTTTGTTCTGAAGATGGAGTAGATATGATATGATCAAAACAAAGAGAAAACTCAGAGGAGAAAAAAGAACCTCATTGAGAAGGTCATACGATGTGTGATGAAAGAGATTTGACAATCAACAATTGAACAATTACCCAGTTATTAAACTGACTAATGAATGTATTGCTCAACTAATATTAAACTCAACTGGTGTGTGTGTGTGTTTCTATTGGCAGCATTACCCTCCCAAATTATAACAATATATGTGTCAACACATGATTTCATATAAAAAATCATTCAAAACAAATACAAAATTGAAGTACATATATAGTTATAGTGGAGATTTTATAATGTTAGGATTACATTGATTGATTTCCCTCTCGACTTCACCCAATTTGTAGTCCAATGAATTCTGGTCTGGAAAGCTAGGGGGCTGTATGTATTTGAGGTGATGTGATTGTGGAGATTGTAACACATCCATACTTGGATGTGTTGCCAGAAACTTTGAGTGCAGGATTGTTGTAACGTCTTTAGCGTCTCTGGATAGCCATCTGTCATTCCTTCGGTTGACCTTTTGGTCGTGATCAAAGTTTTTCTCATCAGAGAAAAACCAAAGTATTCCAGGCATTGATGTTTCAATTTGTTCAACAAATATTTTGCCCCGATCAGACAGTTATCTTTTGCCTTTGCAGATATGAATTGGCCTCTCCTTATCACATGACTTGTATCAAAGGTTTTCTTATGCAATTCTTTTTATCTTGTGCTTTGCAACTGTGCATTCCTTAACAATGGCATTAATTGACTTTCTCAGATTTTTATCGATGATTTCCTACAACTTTTATTCAAATCTGGGTGTTCTGATTCTATTAGGAAACTTAGCAGGTGTTTTACGTTTTGTTACTGCTGTAAAATTCCCATCTGTGGCTTCCAGCTCTTTGCAAACTTTAGCAATAAATTACCAAACAACTTTCAGAAAGCTAGCAATCTCTAAATAACTATGCTCTTCCTTTAACACATTAGCATTGACACTACTCTATATTTACTATGATATTTTCATGCTAAAGGCTTTACCTCACATAATTATCTCACGAAACAAAGGTTAAGGGTCCTCCTAACCCTTTGTTTGGTAAGCTTTCTGTAGCTGGGTATCTTTCCTATCACCAACCACTTTACAGTGTGTACTGGGTACATTTAGAGTGTCGATCATCAACACTATGGAGGCTGTCATGCCTTTGACACAACTGAAGGGCTACTCTCAATCCTTTCTATGGCAAGCTATGTATGGCTGGATGCCCTTCCTATCAGCAACAACTTTACAGTATGTACTGGGGGTGTGTTTATACTAGGGAAGCTGTCATGTTGTCATGTGCTTGACACAACATAAAGGTCCTCCCAACCAAATATATATTTGTTTGTGTGTGTATATATATATATACACAATGATATTAAATAAATGGAAATTATATTTATAAAACCATATTTAATTACCACTTCTACTTATATATATATATATATATATATATATATATATATATATGCATGTATAACAGTAGACATCCTCATCATAAAGCTGATATGAAAAGAGTTAAGAAAGATGTAAGATTCTTGACAATGCTTTGTGTGAACCAGGTGAATATGACCTTGGAATATTTGTTCTTGGTTAAGCGATTTCTGATTTACGTACAAAGTTGTTAGATCATAAAAAAAGAAAGGTATTTATGTTAGCTATTCCCCTTTCACAGCTGTTTCATTCCTTTACCGGCAAATAGCTTTTTGACATAGGTCTCACTTGCTGTTAATGGTTTTTTATGGATTTCATTCTGATAAAAGAGAGTGATACGAACATAAACGAAGTCCATCGTTTTGTTTCTGCTACAAATGAGCCTAATTGGTGAATTGTGTATGGCAGTAGGCTTCATGGATATATATATAGATAGATAGAGAGAAATGTATAGATATGTCTATTTCATGATTCCCTTGACTATTTTTCACATTTAATTTCTCTTTGTTAAGTACAGTTTGTGAACAATGCATATTCATTATTCACATACATTTGACTAGTCAATACATACACACATTCACACAAACATGTGTATATATATATATATGGAGGCACATGGCTTAGTGGTTAGAGCATTGGGCTTGCAATTGAAAGGTTGTGAGTTCAATTCTCAGACCGGGTGATGTGTTGTTTCCTTGAGCAAGACACTTTATTTCACATTGTTCCAGTTTACTCAGCTGTAGAAATGAGATGATAGGGACTGGGGTCCCTATCATTCCACTGCAAAGTGGTCATGGAGGTGCCACGGCAAAAAAATCACCCAGCCCACACTGTTAAGTTGACGTGTAGGTTCCACGGAAAAAAAGCACCCACCACTCACTGTAAATGAGGTTGGTGTTAGGAAGGGCATCTAGCTGTAGAAATCAAGCCAGAATCAGTTCCCGTCCCACCCTTGCAAGCAGGGAAAAGTGGACATAAAATGATGATGATGATGATGATATATGTGTGTGTGTGTGTGTGTGTGTATATATAATCATACATATATGCAAATTTATTTGCATACTTGTATGTATATACATGCACCTAATCATACAAAGAAAGTAATCTATATCTACTTGGATGTAATGGAATGAAATTAAATGCATATATATATATACGCACACAAATATATATATAGTTGAAGAATAAACAAGACAAATACTGAGATGCAAAACATAATATATAGGTGTAGCTATATATTTAGAGAAATAAGTGACAGCATGTGTGTGTGTAATGCAATTAATGTAAGAGCTTAAAAGAGTTAGAAGTCACTTCATTGTAAGAACAAATTAGAAAGAAAAGCAGTTTAACAGAGCTGTGGTTCCTTCCTATAAAATTTGGCATAAAACATTTAAGAGCTAGAATTTATTACAGCAGATAAGAAATAGATATATGGAATACTTGGCTGGAAGTAGAAGTTGCAAGCAACCTGTAATTTCTTGAAAGTAGTCAAACACAAATAAGAATAAGAGACAATTCTAATAAAATGCTGCAGCAAAAGTTTTGAAGGCATTTGTTTCTCCTTGCATGCCCCTTGACAGGGGTTATGACCAACATAAGGTCATTTTTCAAATCATTATTTCCCATCTAGATGCCCTTCCAACACTTTTAGTTGCCTCTGAAGACATGCCAGTTTATGAAATACTGCAAGTGTTTTAAGTGTTTTAAGCCCTTGTGAACCGCATGAAAGCTTTTACACTCATCCATTATGAAGCAAAGTTTTATAGCCAGATGTCCTTCCTCGTACTAACTGTTTTAGATGCCTTTTGCAACATGCAAGGTTTTTATACCTATTTTAAACCAGATGTACACAGTCCAGTCACAACTCAATAATGACACAAATATCATATTCTTTTTTATAAGAATTTAAAGTAGCAAATTAGCAAAGCCATTAGAGCATAAAATAAAATATTTTTTGATATTTCATCCAGTTCTCTGTGCTTCAAGTTCAAATCTTGCCATGGTCAACTTTGCATTTCTTCATTTTTAAGTTGATAAAATAAAGTACTAACACAAGGTGGTAGATTGGCATTGATAATAGAGCATTGGATGAAATGCCTTGTGGTGTTTGATTTGTCTCTTTGTGTTCTGAGTTCAAATCCTTTTGAAGCCTACTTAGGTGGCAGACTTTATCTGTTGCTTGATTTAGTACCATCATCAGGCAATTGGTTGACTTTAACAGAATCCATTCTGTTGCAAGCATCAGTGCAAATCCTGGTTTGATAATAACTTCCTTCTTACCATTCTCTCACCATCATTCTTATGACAAAAGACCAAAATTTAAAGCTCTTTGTTTCTTTGTTACAGTGAGAAATTAATTAACTTGAAATGTTCTTTATTTTTGTTTCTGAAACCTTTTTGGACATATTCCAAATTTATTGTAAAATATTTGAGACAATTGAAAGTTACTCTTTTACTCTTTTACCTGTTTCAGCCATCCGGCTGAGGCCATGCTGGGGCACCGCCATCCATTATTTTATTCTGAAAAGACAAAAAAAGACAAATAATAATAATAGTATACTCAGTAACTATCAGTAGTATTATTTGAGAAATTTATCTTTAGAACTTCCATTCTAGAAGTAAAGTAAATTTGGTAAAGTGGAAATTATTTTCTGATTGCGTTTAAAATTTGTTCAAAAACTCTTCATAATAGATTAGTAATTTAACACCTGTACACTGTTACATAGTTTGAAATATGTTGAGATAATTTTTTTTTTACTTTGTTTATTTACTTACTCATTTTATTTATTTATTTTATATTATGTTTTGTGAATATTTGAAGATAGTATAATGATGTGAGTGACAGGGGAGTTTCTGTGCATCTTGGGTGGAACATATTATTACAAGGGTATATTTGTTTAAAAGCACAAGCTTAAATATTTTCTCACTAATATTTACATCTTATGTCAATATACAACAGTGAAAGATACACACACATGCACACATATAAATATACACATACACGCAGTTTCCAGGTTGATTGATGATATGTCAGTTGCAATGATGAGTGTACAAGAACTACTCACTCATAGCATTACAGTGTCTATTCTAAAATCACTCATACACTCTATGTAATCCTCTCATAGAATCAACAAGGCACTGTATATGACAAGGCTGATATTTTGAATTACAGATAGTCCGTCATTTATTATATATCATATAAGTACATTCTACAGTCATTTGTACACTGAATGTAATTCAAAAGCAGAATCAATGTAATACTACTGTATGACAAGTTTGGTATGTTGATTTAGAGATACAGCCCATCTGGTATAGAGTACAGGTGGCTGTGTATTCTGCAGATGCATGTACCCTTAATATAATCATCAGGCAGTATCAGCATTGCAATGTATATGAAAAATGTCATTTTGAATTACAGATATAGTCCATCTAGTATTTAACTAACCCATCTGCATATTTAACCGACATGTATGCTGTTAAAATATTCATCCAACAGAATTAGCATTACTCTATTTACTAGTGTATTTTCACAGTAAAGGCTTTACCTCACATTATCTAACATAATATTGAATCTATGAGATTTTGAGATTTGTTTTAGAATAATACCTTAGCATTGGTATGAGTGACCGGTTATGTTCAGTTTCAATAGAAAAAGGTGAGAGAATTCTGGCCAGATACAGCCAGTTTAAATGTTAAAAGGTTAAACTATATATCAAGGCTCACCCAGGGCAGATTAAAACCTTTAGATGCCCTAAGCACTGAAAGAAATATGGTATGCCTATATAATTGTTTCTACTTTAGGCACAAGGCCAACAATTACCCAGTACATTACTGGTACTTTATTTTATCGAACCCGTAAGGATGAAAGGCAAAGTTAACCTCGGTGGGATTTGAACTCAGACTGTAAAGGACGTAACTATGCTAGAAAGCATGGCGTCCAACCCTCTACCGATACTGCCAATTCACCACCCTATATAATGTATGCCTATATAATGTGAAGGGAACAAACTCTTATATACTGTACTGAGAAAATACTCTATCAGGCTTCTGGTTAATTGAGGCCATAAGCATGTACTTATTTTGCTTAATGACCAAACCTGAGCTGGACTGGCCCTTTGAATTATATATTTATAGTCCATCTTGAATTATAGTATTCTCCAAATATTAGTACACTTAACTCATTTGTTAATATATTTCTAATGAAACACACTTCCTATGTTTTTAAGATAATTTTGAATATATTCGAAAATTTAGAAGGGTTTAGTAATATAGCTAACTCTTCAGTTGTGTGAAGGACATGATGACCTCTCTATTGTTGGTGCTATGATAACATACACAGCACATGCTGTAGAGTGTGGGATAGAGTAAGTAAGATGAGATTTTGGCCCATCTGAGAGATCAGTGGCTGTGATTAGATACTGACTTGGTTGTGATGGCTTATCGAATACTTGCTAGCAGGGAAATTGGATGTTTGGATGTTCAAAGATGTTGATGACAGACAGGTGAAAGGCAAAGTCATCATGGATAAGATTTGAATTCAGAGTGTTAAGAGACTCAGTATGTAAACATACTCAGTCTCACTATCAGATATTTTGTTTGTTTCTATGCTGAATAAAATTTTCGAATTTTATAAATTATTTATGTATAACTGAGAACAGCATGAAAGCTAGAGTTCCTTGCTACTAATGATACAATCCATTAAAGATCGAAGTTGTGATGATAGTATGACTGAATTTATAACTCTTTTATCTTGGGCTTTTAAGCGAGAAATTCTTTCACACTGAGATTGAATATACATTAACTGAATTTGAAAAAGAAGTCAATATGTCATTAAAATGCATATTTTCAATCATTACAATGCAATTCTTGCATCAGTGCAAGATCTTGTCTTTAATCTATGAATCTGCTACTACCTATCAACAAGTATGGCTTTGTGTGAATCTTTATAACTACACTATGCAAACACAAACATCTACACATTGTGTATGTGTGTGAGTTCATGTAACTTATAAATGTGTGTTTATCTGTGAGTACATTGTCATCATTATAAATCTGCTTTCTATGTATGCATAAGTTGGAAAGGTTGTCACCCTCAAAGTCAGTTTTTATTTGAAGTTACAGCCTACTAGATGAGTTGGAGGACAATGTCTCCCTCGTACATTCCATTTTTGTCATGAATTCTCCAGCTGGATGTCCTTCCAAACATAATCATCATCATCACTTTACATTTGCTTTTCCCTTTTCACATGGATTGAACAAATCTTCTCCTGCAGGACAGCATACCACTTTCAGAGACTTTTGTCAACTCCTTTGTGAGGTTTAACATCCTGAGATCAACTTTCACCACTTCTTAGCATATTTTCTTTGATCTTTTTCATTAATAGGTTTCTTCCACTTCCTTCTACATGTGCCTTTCTTTCTGGCATATTTCTATAGCTAGGTACACTTTCTGATGCTAAATTGTACTTCATTTTCAAACTGTTGAAATGCTGCACATAAAGAAACTGCAAAGCTTGTGTTAAATGGTGTTAATATGAAGACACTTGTGATGACTAACATGCACACTTATGCAAATATATATGGTATATATATATATATATACTGTATCATCACCCTCCTCATCATTGTTTTAGTATCTGCTTTCTTGGCTACCAAAGGTAGGACGGGTTTACATAGATCAAGCGGAGCAACTAATCTCCCAGGCAGACCAGGGATATGTGTCTCACGATTGCACAAGAGAGGTTGTCATGTCTTTGACAAGATTTCTATGGATGGATGCCCTTCTTATCCCCAACCCCGTTACAGCATGTACTGGGTGCATTTATAGTGTAGATCACCATCACTAGTGAGGATGTCATGTCTTTGACATAACTGAAGAGTCCTCATGTATAAGGTGCCATGCAGTAGGATTGATCCATGATCGTTTGCTTCAGAAGTAATCTTCTTATCCATGCAGCTTCACTTTATACATTGTATATAAATTGTTTTTTCTTTCTTTACATATTTCTTGTTTATTTATGTTTCTTGTTCTTCTCACCACTTCACTTCCATCTTATTATATATATTTTCTCACAAAAGGCCAATGTTTTGAAATTTGTATTTGTATTAACTTAGATAAAAAGCAAAACACATATAAACGATTGCAGTAACTAATAAAACAAACAAAAGAAACAAAAACGGAGATATGATAGTGATGTGTTAGTTATTGTTATAGTAGTATTGGTGGCGGTGGTGGTTTCATGTTGGACCACACTGCATGGAATCTTGGGCAAGTATCTTTAGAGTATTGTCAACTAGACCCAAGTTCTTTGAGGGAAATTGGGTAGGCAGAAATGGTGTGGAAACCTATAGGAGGGATTATACCAGTATTTCAAATGTCCAACTTTATCACATATTTTAGCTTGTGAATTACGTTAACCCTTTAGCATTTACATTACTCTATATATACTATTGTATTTTCACAGTAAAGGTTTTATTTCACATAATTATCTTACATAATTTCAAAGCTATGAGAGTTTGATACTATTTATTTTGAGAACAATACCTTAACATCAGTATGAGCGACCAGTTACAGCCAGTTGAAACAGAAAGAGGTGAGAGAATTCTGGCTGGATATGGCCGGTTTAAATTGAAAGGTTTAAAGGTGCACAGATCTGTGGAATGCTCATCCACAAACAAGTTGGATATTTAGTTGATTATACAACTGAATACTTCTCATTGAAACCAATGATGGCTCCATCAATATAATTGGTTGTAGTGGTGGTGATGGTGATAATGATGGTAGTGGTTGTGTTAGAGGTAATGTTGGTAGTGTTAGTAGTAGTGACAGTGTTTAATTAGGAAACACTTGAGTGACTAACACTGTTAGTGTTAATTTTAAACAAGAAATGGTTTTAATTGATAAACATTGTTTCATCAGCTTTGAAATAAAAAAATAAAAAATTATACAATTTGAACATAACCGATTCTAAAGTGACAATATTATTTATTTATGATAATAATAACAATAATAATAATAGCAATAATTACAATAATAATAATAATGAGGATAATTTTTTTATTTTGTTAAAAGTCATTTAATGTAATGTTCTGTCACAAAAACAATAACAACAACAACACAAATTTCAACACTAATGTATATTCATTTCCAATTTCTTTTTATCTACACTGTAATTCTTGGTGAAAATGTCTTCAAAAAGAATTTTTTTATTTTATTTAGAAGTTAAATTGAAAAAACTATCAAAATAACATATAACAAAGTAAGAAGTCAAATCAAATCTTTTTTAAGATCAAAAGAGCCAAAGTGGAGCTTTTAAATTTACGCACACGCATACATACTTACATATATGTATATTCATTGTGTGTATATATATATATATATATATATATATATATATATATATATATACATACACACACATATGTATGTATATATGTGTATATATATATATATGTGCAAGTATGTATATATATATATATATATATATATATACAAACACACACACTGTACATATATTTGTGTGTATATATGTATATATATTTATATGTGCATGTATGTATATATATATATATAAATATATCATCATCATCATCATACACCTATTTTCCATGCTTGCATGGGTTAGATAGGTTGTCATGTTCTGAGACATGACCGGCAGGCCAAATGACTATATCTTGCTCATATATTCCATGTTAGAATGGTTTCTACAAATAGATGCTCTTTCTAATATTAACCGCTTCACAGTGTGTGCTATTTTTTTCGTGGCACAACAACTACCACCTGGCAGAGTGGACAGGCTGCTTCTTTTCCTGGTATCAGCATTACAACTTTAAAGTGTGGGTTGGTGCATGTTATTGTGACCACAACACATCCCTATTCCAGTGTAGGCTGAGTGCATTTTTTTGTAGAACCAGTACTACTACATTTTAATATTAGGTTGTTAGTATCCTCAGCTGGGCTGGGGAGGATAATGATAGGGAGCTGTGGATCAGGAGAGCCATATTTAGACTGCCAATGGAAGGAAGGATCGTCCTAGAGTGAGTGAGTGATCTCTGATGATATTGTGGTGTCAGCTACACTTTCGATACTGGCATGGATAAGCAAGAGGAGGAGATTCAAGCATACATTTGGCAGTGGAGAAGAGGAGGGTATGTGTTGGCTCATGAGGTTGTCTTTGTGAGGAGGAGAGAAACAGTGAAAATCCATCTGCCTTTGAGTAGGAGTCAAGGATGTGAATGAAGGGGAATATATATATGATTGTTGTTTTAATGTCAATAATAAAAGATTGGAGGCCATATTCAGTTAATTCATGTTTATTTAAAATTTATTATACATATTTCACTGAGGACTATCAGTTATGATAGCCTGGGCTAAAATAAACATTGAAAGTTCCTAAGAAACATTTAAATTTGGAAAAATCCAATAATTTCCCTGAAAAAGATTTTCTTCTCATGATACAGGGGGCCAGCCAAATGTGTGGTGTTGTTTCTTCAACAACCAGCTTCTGTATTACGAATAGAAAATCTTTTTCGAAGAAATTATTGGATTTTTCCAAATTTAAATGTTTCTTTAGGATCTTGCAATGTTTATTTTAGATTTTGCCATCTGAAGAGCTCAGCTATTATAACTGATAATCCTCAGTGAAATATGTATAGCAGAGTTTTAAATAAACCTGAATCAACTGAATATGGCCTCTGATATTTTATTAATATATAATGCTCTAACTTGCACCATTTATACAGGTTGTTGAGCGCTTCTTTTTATCTGCTTCACAACCAACAGACCATAATGTGCTCCTCATATTTCTGTTCATACTCTAATATATATATATACAATGAAAAAAAGTGGGGATGCTAGAAAAAAGTTCTATACAGATCCCATTATATATGGAACATGATAACAAAAAAAGGGTTTGCAAAGCGCACTTGGTATATATATAAAAAGGATCTTTACAACATGTACATGTGTTATAAACACCCTTTTTATATTTATTATACTATGCGCAAGGTGGGTTTTTTTAACTCTTTTTTTTATTATCATTTTCCATTATATGTACATATATATATATATATATATATGATTATTACTAAATCCAATACTACAATGAAGACATGACATGGAAAAATGCAAGGACGCACATTTCATTGAATAAAGTCAACTTGAAGTGCTTAAAATTAAAAGAGAATGCTTTTCCTTTGAGATCGCTCAACAAAACATTCATTTCTCCATATTATTTGTTCATTGTAATATTGTATTTAATAATATATTAAAACTATAGACTGAATAGACTGAGTGATTGACACCTTGGATATCTTTATCAAATTACCACTATATACATTTATTTATTTGTGTGTGTGTGTGTATCATCATCATCATCATCATCTATTTTAACAAGACTAGAATTTATTTGAGAGATATTTGAGCATGTTTAGGTAATTCAATATCAACAATTCTTTAGATACTTAACCTTTTAGATGCTAGTTTAAAATGACGATATTTGAAG
The DNA here is from genome assembly GCA_964016885.1 of Eledone cirrhosa. Classification (NCBI taxonomy): domain Eukaryota; kingdom Metazoa; phylum Mollusca; class Cephalopoda; order Octopoda; family Eledonidae; genus Eledone; species Eledone cirrhosa. The sequence continues at coordinate 159,977,119 of OZ024740.1, forward strand.
AAATTGTAACATTTTGCACATTTCAAAAGTGGTTGTTTTTCAATCTATCATTTCTAGAATGTATAAAATTATGATGTAATGTTTAAATACAAGAAGTATGAACACTTAGAAATGAATTGTTCTGTATAACATACAATACCAGAAGTAGTTTCAGACAGGGTGGTATCTAATGGTTTAAGTTTGCTAAATGTTTTACCAGTAATATATTTCAATTGCTTCAATTGGCAATCCTTCCTCTCCCTTCTACACATTGCAAACAAATGATTTTGCTCATTTCCAGATCTTGGATTCTATGGTGACAGTGAGGATGACTGCATCTGTAGTCAAACTTAATAAAATTCTAAAATATCAAGAATTATCTACAAATATTTATTTTCAGCTTGTGTCATTTGAGCCATCTGGGGGAGCTAGGCTGCTGACAATGAGGTTCTTGTCATTACTAATCCATAGTAATTCAGTGAGTGTATTGGCTTAACTAAAAAATTATTAGAGGGAAACTCCAGTGTCCCTTGTGTCATGTGATTGAGTGTGTATGTCTTCTCCCCCTTTCGTTTCCTTTTTAAATTATAAATTGTATTCTTTTGTATGCATTCTATCAAAAATATAACTACTGTAATACAGTAGGAATTTAACACACACACACACACATATTTATATGAGAGTATGAGAGAGAGAGAGGGAGAGAGAAAGATATGTATATATAGATAATTTAAGTGACTCTGAAAGCAAAATTAAATGACTTCTTGCACAGAATCTGCCCAAGTCAAAATTTACGTTGTGTAGGCCTAAGACGAAAGATTGATTGTCAATTGACCATACACACTACTTTACAAAGTTTAATTCAGTGTCTATCTATTTAAAATAAATCAATACTTTAGGATTGATTGAATGGATCATTGCCTGCCTAGATATTATGAAAATCTTTGTGCTTAGTTGAAAGTTATCTGGCATTATATATTCTTAAATCGGCCTTACTGCCATGATCTGTAATCTTATCTCTCCATCATTAATAAGAATTTGTGTCTTATGACGGATGCATTTAATACAGTGGATCTAGCTTCTTAAATCCTTCATTATATACTAGCTGCCCTTGTGGAAATTTCATGGTTTAATGAGAAACAACCATGAAGTATTAAAGATCAATATCACAGTTTATATGTTTTAGGTATAAGTTTATATATATATATATATATATATATATATATACGCACTTATACATCCATACACACACACACATACACACATTATATGCAGTACATAATTGCATATATACAACAAAACAAAATATATCAAATTGAACAAATGACTGAAATTACCAAAGTGAAATATTCTACTCATTTATAATTTGAAGATAAACAAAGTTGTTTATACTGTATTGGTAAAATAAACAATTTTGGCACCACCAACACTGCTATTTCTCTCTCTCACCATCACTTTCTATAATATGACTGAAGATTAAAAATGCAATTCTGCATCCAATTCTGTCTCACCATCTTTCTACCCTACCTCTCTCTCTTCCTCTCTCTCTTCCTCTCTCTCCTACTATCTCTTTATCTATTTCCCAATTCGGTCTTTGCAAGACAAAGATGGACGCATTATACTTGAATCCAAGCAGATGTGCACAGCCTTCCAGCAGCATTTTGCACAACTGTTTGGGAAAAGCGATACGTCCTGCGAGGTGATGGACTTCAGCTCCTACCTTGACGGCATACCACGACTCTCGAGCACGGATGCAGAGAGCTGCAAAAGGCCGATTACAGTGAGCGAAATAGAGGATGCCCTAGGCCACTGCGGGAAATGAAAATCACCCGGTTTAGATGGTTTACCCTATGAGTTTTACATAGGCATGCCAGACTTGTTCTCTGGCATCCTCAAAGAGGTCGACTGCCACTGGCAGCAGAACGGGAGGATTTCCAGTTCTGTAGGCAGAGGCATAGTAACGCTGATCAGGAAAGATGAGGACAAGGGGGGATGAAATAAGCAATTTCAGGCCCATAACTCTGCTCAACACAGAGTTAAAGATTTAGGCCAAGGTGTTAGCAATGAGGCTGGCGCTTGTCGTTGAGAACCTGATAGGGGAACCGCAAACATGTGCAATCCCAACCAGGTCCATACACGACAACATCCACCTCATGCAATACATCATAGAGAGGGTAGGGTGTAAACCTGGCTTCGGTGGGGCTCTGATCAATTTAGATCAGTCTAAGGCATTTGATAGGGTCGACCATCAATACTTGGAAGTGGTTCTCAAGGCGGCCGGCTTTGGTCCTATCTTCAGAGGCTGGATCACTGCCATGCACACCAGCATCGGCTCGGCAGTCAAGGTGAATGGCTACCTAACAGAGCCATTCCAAATCATGCGTTCCATCCATCAGGAATGCCCTCACTCCTCCATTCTGTATGTACTGACTCTCAAGCTGTTACTGTGGAAGTTGGAACTGTTGCAGGGCATCCCGATCGAACCAGGACTGTGGAAAGCAGCGTCAGCCTATGCCGACGACATAACCGTAATGGTGTCGAAAAACTCGGACATCGGGGTAATCGGCAACCTATTACAGGAATATGAAACGTTGACAGGAGCAAGACTAAACCCAACCAAGTCTGTTGGTTTGCAACTTGGCACATGGAGATGCAAACGCATACCTTCCGACAGTGTTGTTGGACACTGGACGGAAGGACCGGTGAAATTGCTCGGGGTCTGGTTTGGTCCAGATCTCCAGGTGGACAAGAAATGGAATGAGGTCTCGGTGAAGGTGTTTGCGCTCACCCAGAAGTGGGCTGAGTGTGAACTCTCCTTGAAAGGTCGAGCAGAGGTGGTGAACACTTACATAGCGTCCGTCATCTACTACTGCTTGACAGTCATGCCTTGCCCCTGCGAATACCTCACCAACATGGAATGTCTACTCTTCAAGTTCCTCTGGAAGAAACAGGCTCCATTGGTGAGGAGATCCATCTGCTGTCAAGACCCTTCTAATAGGGCTGGGCATGCCGTGGCTGATGATGTGCAAACATGCGCTGAGGCTACGCCATCTCCAGGTATTCCTGACCAGTGAACCGGTGTGGCTGTCGTTTGTGAGATAAGCTCTTCCACAACTCATCTTACTAACAGAGCTGCAGTCCTGGGTCAAGCAAAGACCGAAAATGGGTGCCTGGCACCTCGAATGCCTACAGTCACTCACAGCCCTCTACCAAGCGGAAACGGCAATTAGCGGTGACTCCACTTCGACATTCTATACGGGATTAGTAGAGGATAAGTGCGACGACGTTCTTGGAGAAACTCTAGGCATCGAGGACGAACTGACCAGTCTGTTCGAGAGGACTTTCCTTCGAGGGCCTATCGATAACTTCCAGAGGTCTCTGGACTGGCAGTGCTACTGAGGAGCTCTACCAGTTCGAGACAAAATCTACAGGTACGGACGCCCTGGCAGAGATCCTGCCAAAAGGACCTGTCCAAGATGCGAGCAGGACATCGAAACCGTTCTGCACACAATTGTTCAGTGCCCAGGGGTGACCGACTTGTGGAATTATGTCGAACAGCTGCTGTCACGTGTGGGATGCATCCAGTTGTCAACCGAGTCCATTGTGACGATCACCCCGCCGCCTTCATTTAAGCATGAAGGAGGGGCAGTTTTCCTCTGTCTGGTGGCTATGGCGAAAGAGGTAATGTGGTGGACGAGGTTAAAAGGACTGAGGGTAAACACCTTTCTCTCCGGACAACAACTTATCCCCTTCTTTAAGTATCACTTCAGAAGGAAGGTGAGAGTGGAGAGAGAGGTGCTACATCCCAGTAAATTCGCTGAAAGGTGGGTGAATGTGGCGAAAATGGCCCAAGTGAATGGGCCTTCTCTGTATATAAACCTGTAGGTTGAGGAAGATAAACAGAGGGAAGACAGGAACACCTACAAAACGTTTTCCTGGCGTTGAGGTTGTTCTATCTACGGGGTGTAAAATAACCTTGCAGTAACGTTCCTCCCTATTGGGGATTTCAATTGTTATTTTATTATATATTGTTTATTGTTAAAGTTATTTTTATGTAAAACCCCTGCCGTCACGTCTTGTAATGTCCCATTTTTGTATGCCCCTGTGGCAAATAAATAAAGATATCTATTTCCCCTCTTCTGTCACCCCCTCGCACACTTACCACCCCCTTTCAACAACAAGACAGACGTTTTATTCCCCAGTTACACCAATTTTAATATAAGAATATGGTGGTTGTAGTAGTAGTAGAAGTGATATATTGAGATGGTGCTTGTTGTTGTTGGCAGCGGTGGTGGGATGGTTGTTAGTTTAGTTGAAGGATGTAGTGATAGTAGTGGTGGTCATCGTAGCAATATTAGTAGTAGTAGTAGTAGCAGCAGCAGCAGCAGCAACACTGGTGGATTAAGGTGTCTTAAGATGGAAGAAAGATAGAGAAAAGATTACTATGGTTGGATGCAATAGGAGTAATTTAGTTTGTAGTAGTAGTAGTAGTAATAGTAGCAGCACTAGTGGGGGTGGTAGTAGTAGCTACAGTGATAACAGTGGTATTAGTGGTGGTGGCAGTGCTAATGATCATCATGAGAGTGATAGTGGTGGTGGTAGTATTATTGTTAGGGGTGTAGTGGTAGTAGCAGCAATGGTGGCTGTGGTGGTTGTAGTGAACACTGGTGGTGGTGGTGATAGTAATAGTGGTCATTGTGGTAGTGTCAGTAGTCATGGTGGTAATGTTGATAGTGATTGTGATGATGGTCATTGCGGTAGTGAAGACAGACATGGTGGTGGTGGTGGCACTTGTAGTAGTATCAGTATTAGTAGTAATAGTAGTTAATATTGATGATGGATTAAAGTGGTGCCTGGAGATAGAGAAAATTACCGAAGAATTGAAAGTAATGGATGAATGCTGGCTGGCCTCTTTGTGTCTTTCTTAACTATACTGTCTTTGATACACTGAAGTTGTAAATACCACTGATGATGGTGATGATGATGACCTCTGTGTCTTAACCATACTCACTTTGATATACTGATGTTGTAATACCATTGATGATGGTAATAGCAAGGATTTCAAGATGATAGTAGAGGTGGTAGGGGATAGGGAGAAAATTGTATGTGGATGATGGTAGTAATAGGAATGGCTTTGAAGAGTATTTTTGATAATTTATTTCTAGGATATAATTATATGAATATTCAACATAGATGTATATATGGCATATAGGAATGAGAATTGGGTGAGAAATGTTAGAAAAATAATTGTTTCTACTTTTGGCACAAGGCCAGCAATTACCCAGTACATTACTGGTACCTTATTTTATCGACCCCATAAGGATGAAAGGCAAAGTTGACCTCGGCGGGATTTGAACTCAGAATGGAAAGGGCCGTAATTCTATGCGTCAAAGCATGACGTCCGACCCTCTACCGATACTGCCAATCCAAAAAATAATGCTTTTCAAGGAATAAATGTAGAGTTAGAACCCAGGATTTCTTTTATTGGAAAGCAATTGTCCTACTGTAGCAACATGATTGAGAAATGAAATGCATTGTATTTGTGAATCTTTGCTTAAAACTTAGTTAGACTATATATATATATATATCACATGCATACTCACATGTTCACCTACATGTACATTGATTACCTCCCTTCCTAAACCTCTCTAACGTGGAAGATACCACTTGACCAGCCACTCTTCAAGATGGCCAATGAAATGCGCATGCATTTTTTCCTCCTCCTTTTTTGCCCCATTTTTCCTTGTTCCTTCAACTTATCACTGTTTACTTTCTATTTATTTTATATTTCAAACTCTATCTTATGATGAAGAAGTATTTTCCAAAATGTTAAGACTCTCTTCCCACTATTTCAAGCATTAAACTAATACATTTCTTCGAAGACCTCTTGTTTTTGAAGCAACTCCTTCACCACCAGCCATGCCTATGCTTAATTCTTATGATCTATCTATGTATTCTATTGTTTATTTATAATATTTGTATGTACTCATTATCATAGTCTGCAGTTGGTCTAATTTTATACATGTTAATTATTATGGTCTATCTATGTGTTTGAATCTTATGGTATACCTGGTATTTTATAGTCTATCCTCATATCTTATCTATATTTCTATA
>OZ024740.1:159990711-159993211 GCA_964016885.1 Eledone cirrhosa
CATTGCCAAATTAAACAGTGGCAAGTCACCTAGAATGGATGGACTGAGTGCCGAGATTTTGCAAGTGTGCTGGTGATAACCCTTAAACCACCTCACTGATCTCTTTGTTAATGTTTGGAATGAAGATGTGCCACAGGATTGAAAAGATGCATCGATGGTGGTACTTTACAAAGGGAAGGAAGCCAAAGATGACTGTGGCAACTACATAGGTATTTCCCTGCTATCTGTGGCTGGGAAGATCTTGTGCAGGATATTGTTGGACAGATTGATACAGCACATTGCTGTTGAAGTACTTCCTGAGTCCCAATGTGGCTTTAGGAATGGCCAAACAACTTCAAGAGAAATGCATTGAGCAGCGGATGGACTTATACCAAGTTTTTGTCGATCTGACAAAGGCTTTGTGGGTTATTTTAGAGAGATTGGGCTGTCCTGAAAAGTTTGTGAACATTCTGAAACTCTTCCACGATGACATGCAAGCATGGGTGAATGTTGGAGGTAAACTGTCTGAGCCAATCTCTGTTGAAAATGGTGTCAAGCAGGGTGATATACCTGCACCAACTTTGTTTGACTTGTATTTCGCGATGGTGTTCTTCATGGCCTTCAGGGATTGTCAACACGGTATCTATCTCAGATATCACACTTCCAGCAAGCTGTTTAACCTTAGGTGCCTCACTGCCAACACTAAGGTATTGAGTACTTTGATCAGAGAATTTTTATATGCAGATGATTGTGATCTCTTTGCACACTCCCAGAGTGACATGCAACAACTTATGGATTCTTTTTCCAATGTGTGCAATGCTTTGGGACTGACAATCAGTCTGAAGAAGACTGTTGTCATGAACCAGCCTGCTCCGGATAAAGTTTCAATGAACCCTCCATACACGTATACGGTCAAAAGCTGAAGGTTGCTGACACATTTGTGTATTTGGGGAGTACTCTGAGTGTGACCTGCTCTCTAGATGCAGAAGTTAGTCTACGTGTTAGTAAGGCAAGTGAGTCATTTGGAAGGCCAACGACTGTCTTTGGTGCAGGTGAGGAATCACAACGTGGACATGGTGAGAGTGTATGCTGCATGTATACTGTCAGCTTTTCTGTATGCATGTGAGACATGGGTTGCCTACAAATGGCATATCCACAGACTGGAACGGTTTCACCAGCAGTGTCTCAGAAAGATGCTCGTTATCAAGTGGCAGATGCATGTGAGAGATGTTGAGGCCCTTGAGAGAAGTGAGTGTCGGAGCATTGAGAGTATCATCCACCAACGGCATTTGCGATGGACCGGACACCTCTGCAGAATGGAGGATGATCGAATCCCCAAACAACTCTTGTATCGTGAGCTTTGTGAGGGTAAGAGACAACCTCACAAACCAAAGCTCCGATTCAAGGTTTGTGTAAAGAACTCATTGAAAAAAAACTGGTTTGATGATGGCTGACTGGGAGATAGAAGGTCTTGAAAGAGAAACTTGGCGTGGAATCGTGAATGATGGGGTACATAATTTTGAGGACAGACGCATAGAGCACGAGAAGATCAAGTGGGATGTGCATAAGAAATGCCCTGGTGTATCTCTGGAAACGATCGGTGTCTCCATTGAATTGAAGTGCCCTGAGTGTGCAAACATTTGCTTGAGCAAATCTGGTCTCAGGAGCCACAGTCGCAGCCATGTTCAAAGAGAACCAGTGAACTATGATCTCCACGGTATTGAGAGGGTTCATGGACAACCTGATGCAGGACCTCAAGCCAAGGAGACCCATAGTTGTCGTCAGTGTGTGAAGTGTCTAGCAGTCTTGAAAAGCCATATCCGAGCGTCCCACATCTGAATCTGACAGGCGATTGCAATACTCTTGGAAGAGTTTGCAGCCATCATATATATATGTATGTATATGTATATATGTATGTCAGATCACCAGTTGGTGCTACTGGTAACATGTATTCCAGTACAACCTGTCCCATGGTCGGGTCGTTGGTGACTAAACTGGCAACACCACCAAGGTTTCTTGGTGAGGAGGGTGACTTTGGACATCCTGCAGGACTAAAAACAAAACCTGTCAAAGGGCAAAGGAACTCTTAAGAGTCAATGGCCATCCAAAATCACCGGGAGAGATGACCCCTTAGCCTTTGTCAAGGAAGAATTCTAGATGGAAAACTCTGATATAACACCTGCAACCCTGATGGTATCCAATGATGTTGACTTGTTCTTCTTTTTGGTAAATATCATCTTGGTTAAGAGAGTTGGACTGGCTTTGTGCAGTGCCTTTGCTCACTATAAAAGCTTCACGGCACAGGCATTGCTTTATATCTGGAGATCTCTCTGCACAATAATTGTCACAAGTGTAGTGTTTGTACCAGAGTTTTCAAGTCACTGGCTGGACTAAAAAGTCACACTCATTCAGCGGATCGGTAGGGGTTCTCCTACATCGATATAAAGTAGTGGCCGTACTCGAAAACGAGTTGGCAGCCACCATATGTTTATATGTATGTAAAAGACTATTTGAGTTTATA
>OZ024740.1:159998211-160048211 GCA_964016885.1 Eledone cirrhosa
ACTTTATTTTATCGACCCCGTAAGGATGAAAGGCAAAGTTAACCTCGACGGGATTTGAACTCACAATGGCAAGGGCCGTAACTCTATATGTCAAAGCATGGCATCCGACCCTCTACCGATACTGCCAATCCACCTATAAATAATATAAGCACATGTGCAAAAAGAAAAATGCATTGTAGAATAATGTTGTAACTGTCTCATTTTGTAGAATAATTTTAAATGTAAAATAACATTAGAAATTTCATTCACAAATTTCTACTTGTACCCATTTTATTAAAGTGCTACAGATAATTGATTGTTCCATTATTAACAATATAATATCTTGTTACAATGGTCTTTAATAATTTCTTCATTGCATTGTAATATTGTTTTCTTAGTGGGTCATTAATAATATGGAGACAGTCAGTGCATGATAATGGGCTGATTTGTTGATTTAATCTTCACAAAAGTTTGAGTGCATGGCTTAATGGTTAGAATGTTGGGTTCACATTCATGTGATTGTGAGTTCAATTCCTGCACTGAGAAGTGCGTTGTGTCCTTGAGCAAACACTTTATTTTACATTGTTCCAGTTTACTTAGCTGGAAAAATGTGTTGCGACATCATTTGTCCTAAGATGTATCTGCCTTTGGAGGACATCTGTGGTTCTTAGAGGAGAGACTTGCATGTAAGAACAACTGCGGGTCTTCCACTAAAACACCTTACATGAGCTAGTGTCTTGGAGAGAAACTTTCCAGGTGGAAATCCAGGGTCAGCCATGCCCAAAGTGGGTCTCCCACCTTGTCAACAAAAGTAACTTAAACAACAGTCACTAATTAAATGCTATGCCATCAATACTTAACTCCTGATGTAGTCATAGGGATTGATGAAACATCATTTGCAAAGAAGAGTTGTTTGTTAACAATGAAAATGTTGTTTGATGAAAAGTCCTTCATAATGAAAATTGTTTGATGAAAATCATTTGACAAAATGTTTTCCATAATGACATGTTGTTTGATGAAAGTTCATTTGATGACACATTGGTTGATGAAACGTGAGGGTACTAGTGGTAACTAGATGGTAGAAGCTATCATAAAATTGCCCTTAGATTTTTTTCTATTCCTTCTGAATTAAATAATGTCGATACTAGCATCCCAACAGTCAATTTAGCAGAGTTGGTAGAGCATTGGATATTTGTTCTGGGTCCCACCAAAGTCCTCACTGATTTAATCCTTTCAGAGGCATTAAAAAAGTAACAGTCCAGTGTTGGTGTAGCCCTTATTCCTTCCATATGTCACATCCTCGATGTTCTGGTGGATCAAGGGAGGGAGAATTCCTTGCAACTACATAGGAATTTAAAACCTTTAGTGAAAGCATGGTGTATCTGGCAAGACAAACACAATTGCGAGTGTTAGCTGTAGTTTTACACTAACTTCAGCCAATGAGAGGCATTTTTATAGTGATCAATATATAAGAAATAGCAAAGAAATATCCCTCATATTGCACACTACTATCGTAAAAAGTATGGATGGACCTGAACCAAATAGGGAGCATTTGGCTAGAAATAACAGCCAAATCTACATTAAATCACACTGTTGTCTTAAAATAAAGAAAAAAATAGAAATGAGAGTCTATGTATGGTTGCTTAACTTGCTAGAAATAGCAACCAAAACTCCTTTGTACTACACTATATCAAGTTTAACTTTTTCGTTGCCGTATTTATTATGAAATATCCTTCTTATGTGTTTCAAATAATTTTGAGAATAGCCAAATATTTAGAGGAATTTGATAAAATAATAAAATTTTTCATTAATAAGCTAATATTTCGAACATTACTTAATAAAAATTTCAAGCAGTTTTGTATTATAGAACCAGGAGCAGTTTCAGACAGTTTGGTACCAACAAGATTAAAAAAATATTGGACAGTGAAATACCTTTGATGTTTGCCTATTCTACTAAAGATGACCTGGAACTAAACAAGATCAACAACAAATCAAAACTTAGTGGTTCTTTTAATGGTTTTCCTTATGCGTAGGCACCATGGCACTAGTGTCAATCAAGATGTCATTCTTGGAGGACTTATTTAAACGACTTGATGCAATCCAGATATATTTTAATCAAACTTAGGTCCCAAGCAGTTCTGACATGTTTGACAAATCTGACAAGATTTAGACTCAATAAATATATAAATTGAATAATACAAAACTGTGTGTGAGTGTAGATCCCAATTTAAAGTGGGGTTAACCACAGTAATTACTGGCTACTATATTGAATAATCAAATCATCATCATCATCAACGTTTAACGTCCGTGTTCCACGCTTGCATGGGTTTGGACGGGGGTTTTCCCACTTGAGGCAAGAGTGATTGTCTTGCTTGCATAGGACTGTCTGGCAGGTTTTCTACAGTTGGATGCCCTTCCTAACACCAACCACATTTACAGTGTGGGTCTGGGAGGTTTTTACTGTGTTGCCTACACGGCCACATTACAGCGTGGACTGTGTGTTTTTTTGTTGTGACACCTACACGATCTCATTTGTTTCGGCCTGGATGGTGTGGCACCAACATAAATTTACATAGAAGGGGGCGGTGTGGATGGGGTGAGGGTGGTGGGACGGGGTGTATTTTGTTAGAGATGCCTACTGACTGTAGTAGGTTTTACTTTGTATTTAGGTAAGGTGGGTCTTCTCTATTACTGAGTACCGCCAAAGGTCTCGGTCCAGTGACATTGTCTTGGAGAGGTGTAAGTGTGTGAGGTCGGAGTTTATCAGCTCATCCCAGGTTTTTCTGGGTCTGCCTATTCCGTGGCTACCGTCTATCTTTATTGCCCTGCACTTTGTTATACAGCTATCGTCCTTCATGCGCATCACGTGTCCATACCAACGTAGCCTTCTCTCGAGTAAACAACATCTGATCCCCCTTATTTCTAATTTTTTCCTTAGTTCGTTTATGCTTTGCCGTTCACGTATATTACTATTACACATCCAGCGGAGCATGCAAGCTTCATTCCTCTCTAGTCTGCGTATATAATCTGCACATAATGCCCAGGTCTCACTGCCATGCAACATTGCTGTTCGTATGCAGGCATCGTACAACCTGCCTTTCATTTTTAGGGAGAACCCTTTAGCGGCTAATAGTGGTATAAGCTCTCTGAACTTTTTCCACCCAGTTCTGACTCTAGCTACTGTACTTTCAGAGCACCCTCCCCCACTGCTGATTTTGTCACCCAGGTAATGGAAGCTGTCCACTATTTCTATAGAACCCTCTGCGCAGTTGAAAGAGCTAGTATTTTGTGGGCACTTGCTGCTACTTATTGCCCCATAATAACGGCCACATGTAAAATCTATGTTCTTAGTTAGCTTACCTGTGATCCAACTACATCTTTTATGCACCCAAACTTTGCATTTGGGACACAAAATGGAATTTCTACCTACGCCTTTCCTACACTCTGCGCATGGCCACTTCCCGGAGGGGACCGCCACCTTATTTTCTTTCTTACAAACTAGAACTTTAGTCTTAGCCAGGTTAATTTTAAGGCCTTTTGATTCTAGGCCGTGCTTCCATGTTTGGAATTTCTTCTCTAGCTCGGCCATTGATTCAGCTATGAGCGTTAGATCATCTGCGTATAGGAGTTCCCATGGGCAGCCGGTCTTGAACTCCACTGTTATAGCCTGGAGGGCAATAATAAATAGTAGGGGGCTAAGAACAGAGCCCTGATGAACACCAACTTTTACACTAAACTCTTCACTATATGCGTTGTTAATTCTAACCTTGCTGACTGTTTCTTTATACATGGCTTGTATAGCTCTCACAAGCCATTCATGAACACCTAGTTTTCTAAGAGCCCACCAGATAATAGAACGGGGGACTCTGTCGAAGGCCTTCTCCAAGTCGACGAAAGCTAAGTATAGGGGTTTACTTTTAGCTAGGTACTTCTCCTGTAGTTGTCGTACAATGAAAAGAGCGTCTGTGGTACTTTTTCCTGACACAAACCCGAACTGCATTTCATCTAGATCAATTCGCTCTCTGATTAGTTGCGCTATTACTTTTTCCGTGACCTTCATGACCTGGTCGATTAATTTAATGCCTCTATAGTTACTCCTATCTAGGGCATCTCCTTTACCCTTATAACAGTTAACGATGACGCTGCTACGCCAGTCCTTCAGAACAACCCCATTCTGTATGACTTGGTTGACTATCCGGGTGACCATGGTGTGTCCCACCGTACCAGATGCCTTCAGCATCTCGGCAACTATTTCCGAAGGCCCAGCCGCCTTGCCCGTCTTCATATCTTTGATTGCCTTACTTATTATACTACCCTCTACTAACACTGCTGGTCCCTCTATTGGGTCGATGTGGGGGAGACTGTCTTTCTCCCATTTATTCTCCTCATTTAGTAGCCTTTCATAGTGACACTTCCAAGCTACCTTCTTATCGGCGTCGGTGATGGCAAGTACACCGTCATCGTTAAGTACACACTTCTCCCCGACAATATCACTGTTTTCCTTGACACATTGCCTAGCAATCCTGAACACCTCACGTTTTTGGTCCTCGCGTTGTAGAACATGCTTGAACTTTCTTTCCTCTGCTTCCCTTCTTGCGAAGTACACTTGTCTCCTAGCTTCCCTCCTGGCCACTTGATAGTCTTCTCTACTTCCCCCATCCCGCCATACTTTCCAAGCCTGCTTTTTGGCCTTAATTGACCCCTCCACCTTACTGTTCCACCACCATATTACTCTCCTCCTGCCTACAGGCCTGCTCCAGCCACAGACTTGTCTGCCGCCGTCAGCAGGTTTGCTTTCAGGAATTCCCACTGTTCCTCTACCTTGTACATCTCTAATTGCTCTTCCTTACTGTCGAAAGCATCAAGTAATATGCTTTGGAATTTATTTTTGGCTGTGGGGTCCTTTAGCTTCCATATTTTTCTCCTGAGGATAGTCCTCTTCTGTTGTCTAGTACGTCTCGTCCTGACTATTAGGTCGCTAATTATCAGTCGATGTTGGGAGGTGCATTCTTCATGGGGGAGGGATTTAGTGTTTACGACAGTCACTTTGTCACGTCTTCTGGTAAGGATATAATCTACCTGGCTGGTATGTTCCCCTGATCTGTAGGTGATCAAGTGATTGTCTCGTTTTTTGAAGTTAGTGTTGCAGATAGTTAGGTTATTTGCGTCACAGAATTCCAGGATTCTGGAATATATATATATATAGGTGGGATGGACATATGTGTGTGTATGTATGTATGTCATATTTTTGTTTTTATTAGCTATAGTTATTACAATTATTAGTAGTATTACAATAATTATTAAGTGGGTGAATTAGCAGGATTGTTAGGGTGTCATAAAGTTCTTTGTGGTATTTTTCTCACCTCTTTTCATCCTGAGTTCAAATGCTGCCAGGGTCAATTTGTTCAGAAAGTGGCAATTTTTGTCAACCAGCTTTGGTGTCCTGTTGTCCCCCTCTCTGTTACACCTCCCATTGTCCCTTACCTACTCCCTGCTCTCATGGAACATCTTGCGCCAGCGAAAAACAGTCACCTGACTCATGAAAGTTAGTCCGTAAGCAGTTTTGAAAATTTCATAGGTTTCTGCAGCATTTTTGCCCACCTTGACATAAAACTTTATTGCATATCAAGCCTCCAAGTTATCCTCACATGTCCTGACTCCATTGATGAAACAATCAGCTGTGACAATACATGTATGAAGGGTAGTGTTTAAATTGTTGTAGTAGCCCCAACCTTCCACCTGGAAAAAACAGATTTGGCATGTTAGCTTATAACCATAACAAGGATGTATTATAGCAGTTACATAAATTAGTTAAAAATTCTTGTAAAGAAAAGTCTCAAATCTTCTTGAGTGTACCTCGTATAGAGGTTCCCAAGGAATTTCTGTTTTAAATTCTTCTGCTATAGCCTGGAGGATGATAATAAACAGTATAGGGCTAAGGACAAAGCTCTCTAAACTTCCCACTATAGTCATTAATAATTTTAACCTTGCTGATTGTGCCTCTATACATAGCTTGTACTGCCCTTACATGCCAAGCAACCATCCCTAGTTTCCTAAGTGCCCACCAAATTACAGAACGTGGGACCTTATCGAAAGCTTTCTCCAGGTTAACAAATGCTAAGTAGGGGTTTTTACATTTTGCTAGGTACTTCTGCAGTTCCCTCACAAGGAAAAGGAAGGCATTTGTAGTAGTTTTACCTGGTGCAAATCCAAACTACATCAGACCTATGTTAAAATGATCTCTAATCAATTGCACAATTACTCTCTCTGTAACTTTCATGACCTGGTTCATTAATTTGATGCCTCAGTAGTTTCCTCTTGCTAGTGCATCACTTTTTCCCTACTAGCAATTGATGATGGTCCTGCTACACTTTAAATTCCAACCCATCCTCCTCCCGGTTGCTTTCTGTTTCCAAGTAGCTCTAATCAACAAATCACAGACTACAAGATTATGTTTGGAGGTGCATTTTTCACCAGGGAGGAATGCTGTGTTTACGACCATCACTCTATTTAGCCATCTGGTGAGGATGAAATCTATTAGGCTGGTGTGCTCACCTGAGCTATAGGTGATCAAGTAGTTGTCTGTTTTTTTGTTTTTTTTGCTGATTGTTAGTTTATTAGCATTGCAGAATTCAAGGAGCCTAAATCCTTCCTCATTTCTAACACCAAATCCATAAATCCTATGGATGCCATCAAAGTCATCACTGTGTGGCTCATCATCATCATCATCATTTTACGGCCATACTTCCACGCTAGCATGGGTTAGACAGGTCGTCTGTTGTGGGCCGTGTCTGGTCGGCTGACCTTATCTTGCTCATAAGGGAACTGATTCTGGCTTGATTTCTACAGCTGGATGCCCTTCTTAACACCAGCTTCATTTACAGTGAGTGCTGGGTGCTTTTTTTCCATGGCGCCTACACGACCACTTTACAGTGTGGGCTGGGTGCACTTTTGCTGTGACAACTCCACGACCACTTTGCAGTAGGAGGAGGTGGGGTATATTGTCTATATGCTTCCGCTTCGGGGAAGTCAGGTCTTCTGTATTACTGCATGACGCCAGAGGTCACGGACCTGTGTCATCACCTTTGAGAGATGCAATCGGGTAAGGTTGGCTTTTATCACCTCATCCCAGGTTTTCTTGGGTCACCCCACTCCATGGCTTCCATCGACTTCTAGTGCTCTGCACCTTTTTATGCAGCTGTCATCCTTCATACATATCACATGTCCATACCAACCTCTTCTCCTACACACACCATTTGATTCCCCTTAGCACAGTCTTTCTCTCTCAATTTGTTTATGCTTTGCCGTTCGCATATATTACTATTACACATCCATCAGAGCGTGCAAGCTTTGTTTCTTTCTAATCTATGCTAATCTTCTACACACAACGCCCAGGTCTCACTACCATGTAACATTGCTGTTCATATGCACGCATCATACAGTCTGCCTTTCATTTTGAGGGAAAAGACTTTTGCAACTAGCAGTGGCAGTAGCTCCCAGAACTTCTTCCTTCCCATTCTTACCCTGTTTACTGTACTTTCCGAACACCCAACTCCACTACTAATTGGTCTCTTAGGTAGCAAAAGCTGTCTACTGTTTCTACAGAGCCCTCTCAGAGTTTGGTGGTGCTTGTTTTCTGTGGCCGTTTGCTGCTTGCTGTCCCAGGTCTGCTGCTACATGTAAAGCCTACATTCTTAGCTAAGTTTCCTGAGATCCCACTACATCTCTTGTGTACCTGTAGTTTGCATTTGAGGCGGAGGATGGAGTTCCTACATACACCTTTCCCCACTTAAAAAACCTTCAAAGCACAAGCATTGCTTGTTCAAGATCTGTTACAGGTTTGTGTAGCTGGCTGTAGCCTAAAGCGGCACCATTTTCCCTAATCTGACAAGTGATTGCAATACTCTTAGTAGAGTTTTCAGCCATCATATATATATATATATATATAAATGAAAAGTATAGAAAACATTGTAGCAAAAATATATATATCATGAAATACTGTTGGCTTTTTGCTACAATGTTTTCTATACCTTTCATTTATGTGTATAGCTAGATGTATGTGTATTCATGTATTAAAGTGTTTATATATATATATATATATATATATATATATATATATATACATAGACAGGAGTATGTATGTATATATGTGTGTGTCTATACGTGTGTATATAAAGATAAGTTGAGTATGAAAATGTATACACATGAATGCGTATGTATGTACATATATATATGTATATATATGTATATATATATATGTGCATGTATATATGTATGTAGGTATGAGCATGTAAGTATGTGTATGTGAGTATATGTATTTTGTAGAGATGTGCATATATGTTTGTGTGTGAATGTGTGGGCGAAAGGATACGTACACTTGAAAGAAAAATTTAAGCCTGAATGTTAATTAAGTGCAAACACAAAACCAACCATGCATATCTATACTACTAATTACTCACTGCCACCAAAAATTCTCACTGCTATCAAAAAACCACTCCCTTAACTATTCTTCTAAGAACTTCACCCCTCCCTCTTAATATTCTCTATAAAAACCAAACAGGTTCTCAATAAAATTATTCTGATGAAATGACAGTTAATAATAACATTGAAATATTGAATGTCTGCATAACTAATACTTTGTAGATAGCAGCTGTTTTCAGGTTATGTAACTGTTATTGAAACACGTGTCAATAAATTCCTTTTAACTGAACTGTATCCATTTAAATCCTTCTATATATACATATATATACATATATATATAAATGGAAAAAATGAAACAAAATTTCATTTCCCACTCTTAGTACGGCTGTTACTTAAATATAAGTATGTACACGTACATACATATATGTATACAGACATACAGTAGTATGTATATATATATACATACATGCACACATATATATATGTACGTATGGATTCACCGAACATTTATTATAATGGTCGGTGTGTTTGTAAACAAACATCCCGTATTAGGCCGTAGTGTCCAGCAACCATTGTTGCTCGTTTGTTCAACACTGACAAAGGAACGCTGTACTAGTTTCAAGCTTATTAGCTATCGTCAGCAACGTATACCTTCCTGCCAGATTGTTGAACGTATATACTTACCTTATGCATATTAACGGCTGAGTAGCCCAATTTACATATCGAGTGGGTTAATCGGCTGGGTGCACCGAAAACGATAAACGGAAAAAATGAAACAAAATTTCATTTCCCACTCTTAGTACGGCTGTTACTTAAATATAAGTATGTAGACGTACATTCATATATGTATACAGACGTACAGTAGTATGTATATATATATACATACATGCACACATATATATATGTACGTATGGATTCACTGAACATTTATTATAATGCTCAGTGTGTTTGTAAACAAACATCCCGTATTCGGTGCACCCGGCTGATTAACCCACTCGATATGCAAATTGGGCTATTCAGCCGTTAATATGGGTAAGGTAAGTATATACGTTCAACAATCTGGCAGGAAGGTATACGTTGCTGACGATAGCTAATAAGCTTGAAACTAGTACAGCATTCCTTTGTTAGTGTTGAACAAACGAGCAACGATGGTTGCTGGACACTACGGCTTAATACGGGATGTTTGTTTACAAACACACCGAGCATTATAATAAATGTTCGGTGAATCCATACGTACATATATATATGTGTGCATGTATGTATTTATATATACATACTACTGTACGTCTGTATACATATATGTATGTACGTGTACATACTTATATATATATATATATATACATATATATGTATACACATATATATGTATACACATATATATATATACACACATATATATATACACATATACATACACACACACATATATATATATATATATATATATATTTAATGTATAATAAACAATACAGTATAATTACCTCATTACCAGAGGTTTCCCGAATAAGACGAATACAAGAAACGTCCGCATTCGTTCGTCAGACAAGGCAATTTAAAACAGTGAAATATGTGAAAAATATCTCCTCAAGAAAGGCAAAAGTTTAACGGGCAAAAAAAATATAAATAAAAGTAATAACACAAGAGAAATATATAAAAAATAAAAATAAAGGAATATAGTAAGGGGATGTGTATAAATGTGTGTATATGCACCTACAAATGTACATGTGCGTGTATGTACAAATGCATGTGTATAGTGAAAAAATGTGTGCGTAAGTACATACATGAGGGCAAACATATTAGTGTATGTATGATGACAAATACGTATATAGTATATATATGTTGAAAAAGGAATTGTAAGATAATGGAGTTAGCGTACATACAGACTCAGGGTTGAAATATATACACATACAAGGATCAAAGGATGCACGCGTATAAACATACACGCATGCACAACCACATACATGTATGTGATATATACAGGGAAGGGGGTGTATAAAGTTAAAGCAGTGTCAGACTGAAGTTCGATACAAATATAAAAATATAAAATATGATAAATTAATGAAATAATACATAAGATAAGAATAAAAAATTAAGGCAAAGAGAAAGTAAGTGGGAGGGGTTATCAATTATAGAGTAACACTAGAAAAAAAAAAAAAATAAAAAGTAGAAAACATGCATATATGCGAACAAGATCATACACACACATATATATCATCATCATCATCATCATCATCAACGTTTAACGTCCGTGTTCCACGCTTGCATGGGTTTGGACGGGGGTAGTCCCACTTGAGGCAAGAGTGATTGTCTTGCTCGCATAGGACTGTCTGGCAGGTTTTCTACAGTTGGATGCCCTTCCTAACACCAACCACATTTACAGTGTGGGTCTGGGAGGTTTTTACCGTGTTGCCTACACGGCCACATTACAGCGTGGACTGTGTGTTTTTTTTGTCGTGACACCTACACGATCTCATTTGTTTCGGCCTCGATGGCGCGGCACCAACATAACTTTACATGGAACGGGGTGGTGTGGATGGGGTGGGGGTGGTGGTGGTGGGACGGGGTGTATTTTGTTAGAGATGCCTACTGGCTGGAGTAGGTTTTACTATATATTTAGGTAAGGCGGGTCTTCTCTGTTACTGAGTACCGCCAAAGGTCTCGGTCCAGTGACATTGTCTTGATAAATATATATATATGGAGTCATATGGCTTAGTGGTTAGAGCATTGGCCTTGCAATCGAAAGGTTGTGAGTTCAATTCTTGGACCGGGTGATGTGTTGTTTCCTTGAGCAAGAGACTTTATTTCACATTGTTCCAGTTTACTCAGCTGTAGAAATGAGATGCATTCCACTGTAAAGTGGTGGTGGAGGTGCCACGGCAAAAAAGCACCCAGCACTCACTGTAAATGAGGTTGGTGTTAGGAAGGGCATCCAGCTGTAGAAATCAAGCCAGTATCAGTTCCCGTCCCACCCTTGCAAGCAGGGAAAAGCGGACGTAAAATGATGATGATGATGATATATACGTACAGACAAAATAACATGCACAAAAGCATACATACACATACAAGCATACACGCATACATACACATGATGCACATATACATACATACACATCTAATCACATGCACACACGCGACAATATATATATATATATATGTATATAAGTATATATATATATATATATACATGTAAAAAAGACGTATACATAAATGCACACATACGAATGCGTTCGTATACATATACAAACACGTATACCCATATATGCACACATACGCATACATACATATATAAAAGCCAGCCGTATGAATACATGGGTACAAAATATACGCAAATAAACATACATAAAAGCGGCTGAGGGACAACGGAAAATAAAAACACAAGTGACATGTGATATCGGGTAGTGAAAGAAAAGGGGGAAGTGTATTATTACTTTTATTTATATTTTTTTTGCCCGTTAAACTTTTGCTTTCTTGGGGAGATATTTTTCAAATATTTCACTATGTTTTAAATTGCCTTGTCTGACGAACGAATGCGGACGTTTCTTGTATTCGTCTTGTTCGGGAAACCTCTGGTAATGAGGTAATTATACTCTATTGTTTATTATACATTAAATATTTAGCTCTGTAACTTACATAGAGCACTCTTCATTCCTCTGACATTTTCAATTTTCAACGGAAACTTCAATACTTATATATATATGTATATATATATATATATATATATATATATATATATATATATAGAGAGAGAGAGAGAGGGAGAGAGAGAGAGAGAGAGAGAGAGAGAGAGAGAGAGAGAGAGAGAGAGAGAGAGAGAGACAGAGAGAGAGAGAGAGAAAAAACGTAAAAATCTTATGATCACTTTCATAAGCAATAATATATGTGCAAGTGTATATACACTCACACACACACTATTGGTTATGAAAGTGAACATAAGATTTTGGTGACAATGGTAATTTGTACTCCCACTGATTTAATATCTTGCTTGAATTTAATGTGACAAGATTACAAAATATATAATATCCCATGGCTGACACCAGCTGGGTCTAAGTCTATAAACAGAAATCTATGCAGACATATGCAGTTATTATTACAGATTTAAACAGAAGCATATATTCACGTAATATATATATATATTATATATGTATATCTATCTATCCATGGAAAAGTTCTCTCCAGCGGTCTCTGTCCTTCATCATCGGCACCATGCCGTGCATCTCCCAGAGACCAGTGTCTGTCCTTAGAGCTTCAATATATGTCAACCTTGGTCTCCCACTTCTAGTGTGTCTGTGTAGGGGTTCCCGTACAGCTCTGAGTTCTTCATCCTCAGTGTATACTGATTAATGTTCAGATCCCCAACATTCTCGTGTAGCATCTATCCACCATCTGAGTTTTCTTGGTCAGTATCCAAATCTCAGACCCATACAGTAGCACAGACTCCACTGTAGCAATGAGGAGATGGATCTTCAGGTCTTTACGAATGTCCAAATTCCACACCGATCTCAAACAGTGGTATGCTGCCCAGGCTTTGCTCTTCCTCTCAACCACATCATCCTCTGTGTTCCCGGATACTTGAAGACCTCAACCAACTCTAGTAGCTTCCTGCCTACATACATAATCTTATCTGGCTTCTTAATGTTCTCTAACAGATACTTCATCTTAATCTCATTCATTCTTAGCCTCACACTCACCGACACAGTCTCCACCTCCTGCATCAACTCCTCTGACTCCTTCACTGTGTTTGTCACCAGATTCAGCATCTGATATCTTTTTTGCCTTAACTCTCCTGCTCTGAGCCAGTGCTACAGTAAAGCCAGAGTTCTGATGTTTCTCCAGCACAAGGCGCATACAATAGTCGATTGCAATGATACAAAGGTAGGGAACCAATGTATATCCCTGGAAAAAGTTTACCTCTGTTATTTCAGTCCTTTGATATGCGCTGTCCCGAAGTATGGTGTTGTTCACTATCAACCACAATACTACTGCAAAATGAGTGATAGTAGTGACCTGTTTACACTACTGCCGCTAAACGAAGTTAATTTTGACGTATTAACTTACACTTCTTGTTTATATATATATATATATATATACCTATCTATCTATCTATCTATCTATATTTATATATATATATATATATATATATATATATAGATATAGATAGATAGATAGATAGATAGATAGGTATATATATATTATATATATATATAAACAAGAAGTGTAAGTTAATATATATATATATATATATATATATATATATATACATATATATATATATATATATATATATATATATATATATATATATATATATGTATATATATATATATATATAAACTTACACTTCTTGTTTATATATATATATAATATATATATACCTATCTATCTATCTATCTATCTATCTATATCTATATTAATAAAGAAATATATCTATCTATCTATCTATCTATATATATATATATATATATATATATATATATGGAGGCACATGGTTTAGTGGTTAGAGCATTGGCCTTGCAATCGAAAGGTTGTGAGTTCAATTCTCAGACTGGGTGATGTGTTGTTTCCTTGAGCAAGACACTTTATTTCACATTGCTCCAGTTTACTCAGCTGTAGAAATGAGATGATAGGACTATCATTCCACTGCAAAGTGGTCGTGAAGGTGCCACGGAAAAAAAGCACCCAGCACTCACTGTAAATGAGGTTGGTGTTAGGAAGGGCATCCAGCTGTAGAAATCAAGCCACAATCAGTTCCCGTCCCACCCTTGCAAGTAGGGAAAAGTGGACATAAAATGATGATGATGATGATGATGATGATGATATATACTATAAAGTATGTCCATAGAATCATTTGATAATATATATACACCATTTACTCTCCCAATTAGCATATTCAACCACACACAAAACCAATTAAACCAGGCTATAAGATTAAAAGGCACCTATGAAGAAATAGTAGATAAATAAATGACAGCCATCTATTCGCAATCAACCGCTATAGAATATTTACCCAACATTTCAATAGCACATGGAAATCGATTAAATATACCGTCAACCATACACAATTAGGTATAAAATTAAAGTTAGAAGAAAAAATGCATATACTCATACCAGGATTACGTTTCTATCCTTAGAGTTTTGTTCGCTTTCGGAAATATCCTATCAAGGATAAATTCTTGAGCTTCGAACTCATCAGGAAACAAACTCACTTGGACAAAGATATTTCTTAAATGATCCCCGCCAGAAACGAATTCAAATGGCTAAGAACTGTGACGTGGCAGTGGTCAAGTCAGAAAGAATGTGATTGGTGGCTTACGGCAAGTGGGCTGGTTGCTAGAAAGCGCAGCCCAATATTGCATCTCAAACTTAAGGGAGATTATCAAATATAAAGATTTACATATACACAAACTAGACAAAGTCACAGATATATATGTTTTGGCATATATATATATACTTCATGGAGACAACAAAAAGGTACAAAAAGTCTTATTAGTTTCACACTTTATATTGGAAAGAGGAAAGAATGTTCAACATGTTGGGCTTAAGCCCTTCATATATATATATATATATATATAAGATGATGAATCCTCCATTGGTTTTGATTCTGAGTATTCAGTCACTCATCCAATTAAATGTTTGACTTGAGAATTTGTATGTAAGCAGTTGAATAGTCCACTGGCATGTGTACCATTCAACATAGTTAATAGGCAGCTAGAATGACACAATATGTGATGCAGCTGAACTTTTGAAATAAAAGTAATTCAAATGATGGGCCTCATAATTTCTGTCTACCCAATTTTACTTAGCAAGTTGGGAAAAACTTATACAAACATTCACATATAAATATATATATATATATATATATATATATATATATATATATATATATCTATATATATACATACACAGGGTGCTTCAAAAAGTTTGTGGAAAAAAGACAGTTGAAAAAAATGTTTTTTGTTGAATATTCAGTTTTATTTATATTAGCCCTTCATTACCAAAACACACTTTAATTAATGATCTTAGTAATGAAATAGTAAATACTCCGAATGTTTCCAGTAACTGAATGAAATAAAGTGTACTTCATTAAAACTACTGTATTATACAGAAAAGAAGCGCATAAATAAAGCAATGTATTTTGTTCTGTTTTTTTTAAAGAATTTGTCAACATTTTTATGAAGTATTTCACATTTTGTAAAGACACATAATGTCTTTGTTACAACTCTCTACTGAAAGACAATTAAAACAGATTAAAAAAAACCCAACTCTTCAATATTTGTTCATAGTATTATATAATCTTAACATGTATTCATAACAAGAAAAAAAGCAACAAAATATAAAAAAAATAATGAAAATGTGCCTAGCGGAAAGATGATAAATTTCTATTTCCTCTATTGTAATTTTTAAAATTTGCGTTCTTTTATTTATTCATTTTTGCTCTTGGTTCTATTTTTTTTTTAATGCTGTATATATATATTTAATTTTCCATTAAATACAGACATGGCTGTGTGGTTAAGAGGTTTGCACACACATCCACATGGTTATAGGTTCAATTTTGCAGTGTGGCACATTAAAAAAGTGTCTTGTATGAATGATTCAGGCTGAACAATGCCATGTGTGTGAAATTTGGTAGTTGGAAACTGTAAAACATATCACACACATGTGTGTTTGTTTTCATTCTTGTCTTTGCGTATATCTACAATTTGACACTACTTAAATACCAGTTAATCACCACTGCCAATTGTTTATGTTGTTTAGCCTAGCAGTTCTATAGAGAAGATAAATCAAATAAGTTCCATGATTAATATAAAGTAAGTTTGGCATTAGGAAGAGCATCCAGCCTAAAAAAAATGTCTTGCTCAATTTGCTAGCATGGAAACTCAAATATAAAAGTGATGATGATTTTTTTAATGCTATATATATATATAAATATACATACACACACACACAGGTAAAATTCCATTATGATGAATTTCATTAAAACAAATTTTTCATTACAACGGAATTTCACAGTATATATATATATGTAGGAAAGGAACTGGCATATATTCCATAAAATGTACGCAATACAGATCTTGGGTACACAAGAGATGTAGTGGGATAGCAGGCAAACTAACAGGTAGGGAAAACTACGTATGCAGTAGATGTACAGGGAAAATTGGCAGTAGTAATCACAGTGATACACATTTTTCCAATGCAGGTGGGTTCTATAGAAGTGGTTGATATCTTCCAGTACCTAGGTGATCAGATTAGCATGGGGGTCTTCCAAGGCCATAGTGTCTAGAATAAGGACGAACTGGAAGAAGTTTAGGGAGCTGCTTCCTCTGTTGACAAAGAAGGGTTTCTCCCTGCGTACAAAAGACCGGTTATATGATGCCTGTGTGAGATGCGCGATGCTGCATGGTAGTGAGACATGGGCAGCAACTGCAGAAGATATGCGAGAGAAATGAAGCAAGTATGCTCCATTGGATGTGCAATGCCAATGTACATGAACGACCAAGCCGAGAAAGAAACTGGGTATAAGAGGGATAAGTTGTGGCATGCAAGAGAGAAGGCTGAGATGGTATGGATGTGTGATGCACATGGAGGATGACTGCTGGGTAAAGAAGTGCTAAGAAATCCCAGTAGAAGGAAGACGCAGTAGAGGTAGACCACGATAAACATGAGCGGAGGTGGTGAGAGCAGACCTCAGATTGCTGAAACTCACGGGGGAGATGACGAAGGACCGTGGCAAGTGGAGAGATGCTGTGCTGAATAGGACCCGTCCCACCCTTGCAAGCAGGCAAAAGCGGACGTAAAATGATGATGATGATATATATGGAGCTGGGGAAGAGAAACGGAAAATTGGCTCCGAGGAAAAGCGTGCTTGAAAAAAGAACAACAGAATAGCACTGGTGGAGAACATCTACATATGTCACTGTATACAGGACTGCCACTCCCATGTGGGCCTGTACAGCTGCAGCAGACACTGCACTGCCATCAGCAGCTGACACAAAATTCTTGAGGTGCAGATCTATGGTTTTTTGAGACTAACGTATGCTGATAATAATAATAGCAATAATAATAATAATATATATAGTAATAATAATAAATTTGAAGACTAAAATCCAAAGAGGGCTCGATAAGGATAAATATTGGCAACATGACCCTCCCAAAGTATAACACTATCGGTTTCAACACACGATTTCAGATAAAGAATCTTGCCAAACAAATTCAGAAACGAAATATATATATATATATTATATATATAATAATATATATATATATATATAATAATATATATATATATACATACATATTGTAAATATATATATATATATATATATATATATATATATATATAGTAATAATAAATATTTTAATAAATATATATATATATATATATACATATATATATTTCCAATCCCAAGTTAAAATGTTGAACCACTATTTTTTGCCAAAATATTCAGATATTCAGATATCTCATGAAAAAGTAAAAAAGTAAACCCAGGTTCATTGCAAACAACAGATCGATATTTGTGAATCTAAGTATTATCTTGAGCAAATGTTATGATGAAGAAATGAAATTTTTTACATTATCATTTTCGGATGTATGCAAAGGGGAAATCTATAAGGGCTACATGACCTTTATGTTATTTGATGTCTAGAAATAGTATTATTATTGTAATTAATTGTACTATCTTTATTCATTTGGACTTTTATTAAATCATAGAGTATTTTGAATTCTTTTGTAAATTTCAACACCTCAAAAGTAGTAATTATGTAATAGTCAAACCCCATAAATTTAACCAGAAAAAGTTAGTCTAAAAAAATTTGGCTTTTACATGAGTATATATGGTGATTAGAATGACACAAGTTGGTAGAGTCTTTTATGTACTGGATTAAAAATGTTTTGATATTTGTGCTGGATCACTGTTCTCAAGGTCAAGTTTGATTTTCTTCTTTTGAAGGTCGATAAGTAAAGCATCATTACTGAGAATGTTCTTCTGCTGATTAATTCTCTCTTTCTGGAAGAATTTGGTTGTATTCCAACTAGGAGAAGCATGCGGGACCATTCCAGATTTATAGGACAGGGCATTTATCCCAGGATTCATATTAGCTGGAGGCTTTAGCAGCAATGGTGAGGCCTAGTAAGATAGATGTATCCTGTGGCTGCCAAAGGTGTGCCCTCTGATAGGCTTTGTGGTTTTATCTTTTAACACACCAAAAAAATACTTTTAACAAAAAGTACTTAATGTCAATCCTGTGGTCAATTCATTGATATTTCTCTACTTTAGCTACATTAGATGCCTGTTGAAGAAGATAAGGGGATGTGATCGTCCAGTTTTATGCAAGAATATGGTGTATATGTTTATGTATGCATGTGTGTATGGGTGTATTTATAAATGCAAATATATATTTGTGTATGTATCTGTTTTTAAATAGATCTAAGTGTGGAAAGAGCACTTAAAATTAAAGTGATCAGATTTTTTCAAATAACATCTGTTTGCATAATTTAACAATTCCAATTACATGTGCCAAATCGGCTTTGAAATGTAAACGTGGGAGCTTGTTGTGTATTTTTATTTTTGTGCATATGAGGGGCTTCCTACACATCTGAAGTGCCCTGGGACCTTCAAGTTCTGAATCTGGCCCTGGAAGTATGATTTCTAGCAGGTTTCAAATTCCCAAGACATATCATAATTCAAACAGTCCCTCTATGATTCTAACAGGAATTAAGAGCCCTTGACTTTTTGCTTTTATTTATACATTAATTATTTTTTAATATTTTTCCATTTAGAAAAATAAAATCTTTTTTTTTTACAGTATGGAAATGAAATATTTAACAAAGGACGTATTATGAATGCTGCTTTCAAAGAAGCCTTAAAACTGTACACATTTCACTGTTGTATATTCCACGATGTTGATTTAATACCTGAAGATGACCGGAATATGTATTCCTGTCCAGAATATCCCCGGCATTTATCTGTGGCCATAGATGAAATGGAATACAAGTAAGCTTATTTCTCAATCAATTCTTAACTATAATTTCTTCCAACGCTTTTGATATAATACTGCCTGGAATTGCTCCTAGTTCTATGCTACTGAATTGGTTGTTTTGAAGTATTTAAATTTCTCTAAAAAAAAAAAAAAAATTTCACAAATTTCTGTTAGAATCTTTATTAAGATATATTACAAACACCAGCTCAATAAGTAAATTAGTTATATAACCCAAATTTTTTATTTGTTTCAACATTATTTAAAAATCATGGAAATATGGTAATAAAGAGTTTTAAATGTATGATGTATATGTTGAATAAATTATTTTTCATTTTCAGTTCTTCACATATTTTATGGAACAGAATATTTGCTACAGGATGTTTATATATTCATTTGGACACTTTTAAGCAGTCATAACATTTGAGGTCAATGATATAAATCGAGAGGGCTAGACAGAAGGACTACATGTCCCTACTTCTCAATTTCTCATATTGAGGGCTTATAGCATCTAGCCGCATCAAGGCTCAACCATACAGTTCTTATCATACTCCCTTGTCTTAATACATATTTCCATCACTGTTTAATGTATACGTTATCAAAATATACCATAAATTGCTTTATTAACACCTTATATACGAACCTTGATGAAACTGTTCCTAGTTCACCTTTAAAGCTTTTTTAAAGTGTTTATATTTTTCTAAAGTCAATCTAATACAATTTTATGTAAGAACCTTTAAGTTATGTTTCAAATACCAACTTAATAATGAGAAAGTTACTTATAGAACAAAATTTCCCTAAATTCTTGATTATTATCAAAGTTATGTGAAAATCATAGGCAGTGTTTCTTTTTTATTAGAAATATGGTGATGAAAGGGTTAATACACATGCCATTTCCAATATTCAGCTACTATCTTTTGTAACGCGTTGAGCAAACTGGATTTTCAACTCATTAAACACATTCTTATATTGCTAATCAATTATAATAAAATGTTTGAAAAATGTTTACCTCAATGCAGCTATAGATAAATAATAGCAACTATGAATAATAGTAAAAAAATGTTGTGTAAAGTACCCCTGGAGATGAAAATAACTGTACAGAAATGCCTGTGGGTATTGAACCATACATCTCTCATATGCTGAGCAAACATATTTAAAAATCTTCAACCAACTATCATTTATTTGAAACTTTAGGTATTAAGTTACATGTGTAAATAACATTTGGTTAGTTCATGAAGCATTAAGAAAATTAAAAATTTGAAAATATTTTAGCCTCAACCCATGGAAAGTTATCTGCATGGAATTTCCCCAGTGCTTTGTAAATGTTAATTTCAATAAGTAATAATTAATCAGCATGTTTGTAAAAAAATACAAATGCATAAAACATTTACAAATAAATCATTTATATGCAGAATATATTATATCATCTGTAGGTCCAAAGTTATTATCACTTAAAATTGCACAAGAACTTTATATACAACCTGTATATAATTTAAGAATGTATAAATTGGATATGTTTGGCCATATAAAATTCTGTAATAGAAAGAGTATATATATATATACTCTTCTTCTTTGCCCACTTGAGAGGGTCGTGAGGCCAAAGTCCTCAAACATTCCTTTCAGCAGGTCCTGTCAGAAGCAACTATTTCCAACTGATCCGGCTGAATCTCCAAGCAAGAGCTGCCGAATGCATGGATGTTATCCAACCATCTCACTTAGGGTCTACCCCCGGGTCTCCTGTCAGTTGGTTTTGCCCTTAATATTTGTCCAGCGATTCTTCAGGAAGGATTTCACCAGCAATGTTGTCAAGGAACCTGTCCAGTATAATCCTACATAAGACCTTGCCTACAACAGACAGAATGGATATCCCATGGCAATTGCTATAGTCGTCCCTTCCACCTTTATAGAAAACCACCACCACTACACACACACGCGCGCACGCACGCATGCGCGCACACACACACACACACATAGAGAGAGAGAGATATATATACTCACCTTTATGCATGTTCAGGTGTATTCATTATTTGGAAATGTTTGGCAAGTAAATTTTGAATCTGAAATAATCTAAAATTTGCCAAATCTCATATAACAATAGAACCACAGTGACAAGATTATGTAAATGTACAAGGAAAGATTTTTGAAGCTATTGAGCCTGAAAATTAAAGTGTATAACAAAATAATACATCAACTAAGAACTAATATGATTCAAC
Source organism: Eledone cirrhosa (assembly GCA_964016885.1). Lineage (NCBI taxonomy): Eukaryota > Metazoa > Mollusca > Cephalopoda > Octopoda > Eledonidae > Eledone > Eledone cirrhosa. The sequence goes on from OZ024740.1 coordinate 160,019,796, forward strand.
CCAAATACAAAATTATATATGCATGCATGTGTGTCTTTCTACCTGTAAATATATGTGTTTGTGTGTGTTATCATTGTCATTTTATGTACCCTTTCCATGCTGCCATGGGTTGGATGTGTTCTTACAGTCTCAGACCAGATGGGTCTGAATAACCAATCATACTTGTTATGGTCAATATTTGGCATGGTTTCTATGGCAGATGCTCTCCTTAACATGTTGTTCATGACACTAGCACAGGTATGTTTTTTGTAAGACCAATACTAGCAGTTTATAGAGTTGACTTTCTGCATTTTATCATGGTATCAACACTAACATTTTGCAGGGTGTATCAGGTACATATTATAGCACCAATATTACAGAGGTTGTATGTGTGTGGTTATATTATTATACATTATAAGATGGAATATGATGTTTGGTTCTAGTTCCTGGACTTCAGAATTGAATAATATTAGTGAACAGAGGGGTTAAGAAGTTTGCTTAAACATTGTGAGGCTCTGGATTTGATCCTATTGCATGACATTTTGTGCAAATACTTTTACCATAGCTTTGGGTTGATCTTAGTCTTGTGAGTACAATTGGGTAGATATTAAATGTGTGAGAACCCATCAGATGGACTGCAGACATAATGCAAAGGTTCCTCCTTGTGACATGTAGTGTTATGCCTAAGATTTACATTAAGGGTACATGTGATTTTTGAATTACAGGTACAATCCATCCAACAGGCCCCCATGAAGTTGTGATTCCTGAATTTCCCTCACAAAGATTGGGTTAATCTGAGGTTATTGTGAATGACACTTATACAAGATTCCATGCAATGAGATCGAACTTTGAAAGTCATGATAACATAGCAAACTTCCTGACTGCTCAGCCATCTCTACTCCTACTGTAATTACATCTAGAACAACAACAATGAATATTACAACAGCATCAACAAATGCAACAATAACAGCAGCAACAAGAACTACTACAGCAAACAACTGCAACAACTATAATAACGATAACAATACAAGGAGAAAGAATTTATCCTGTCTTCCTTTACATTATCATTTTTACACAGAATATCGCACATAGAGATATAAGCCATTGCTGTGTCCACCTAAAATGTTAGTTTTACAAACAGATTTATTTTGTGCTCTCACATCACTCTCACCCTATTCCTTTATCGCTCCCCCTCTCCCCTCCTCTTTCCATCTGATAGTTCTCTCTCATCATCTCTCTCCTTTTCTATCCTCTATCTTTCTTTCTCTCTCCTTCTCTACCCTCTATCTATTTTTCTTTCTCTCTCATTCTGTATCCTTCTTTCCTTTCTCTCTCCTTTTCTATCCTCTATCTTTCTTTCTTTCTTTCTTTCTTTCTTTCTCTCTCCTTCTCTCTCCTTCTCTCTCCTTCTCTCTCTCCCCTCCAAAGCTCTAACCCACTCACCGATACTGTTACCCACCAACCAAATCTAATGTTCGTTGTAGATACCCAATTATCTTCTGCTCAGATTGCTGTGGCTTCTCAACCATGCTATCCTTGGTGGTATGGAACGATGTTTGAAAGGTTAGATAATTTTGTAGGTTATATTAAGTAAAGGTCTGTTTGTTGGGTTTTTTCCATCACTGCAAATTGTGTGGAGTAGAGGTCACAAGTTATGGACTGTGGCAAACTGGAAACAGCTGCAGTTGCAGAATCAGTTGTGGTGGGGGTGTTGGTAATGTTGTTGGTGAGGCTATTGGTAGTGTTGATGTTGTTGGTGGGGATGTTGGTGGTGTTGGTGTTGATGATGGTTGTGATGATGGTAGTGTTTGTGGTGGGGATATTGGTAGTGTTGATGTTGTTGGTGGGGATGTTGTTGGTGTTGGTGTTGATGATGGTTGTGATGATGGTAGTGTTGGTGGTGGGGATATTGGTAGTGTTGATGTTGTTGGTGGGGATGTTGGTAGTGTTAGTGTTGTTGGTGGTTGTGATGATGGTAGTGTTTGTGGTGGGGATATTGGTAGTGTTGATGTTGTTGGTGGGGATATTGGTGTTGATGATGGTAGTGTTGGTGGTGGGGATATTGGTAGTGTTGATGTTATTGGTGTTGTTGGTGGTTGTGATGACGGTAGTGTTGTTGGTGGTGTTGGTGGGGATGTTGGGAAGTATTGATGTTAGTGTTTGTGGTGGAGTTAGTGGTGGTGATATTGGTGGTGGCATATTTGGGTGTTGATGTAAGTGGTGGTGGAGGTGATAGTGACGGTGTTCATGGTGTTGAAGGTGGTGTTGGTGTTGCTATTGAAGGAGAGGGTGCTGTTGTTGGTGCTGGTGGTGGGGGCATGGTGTTGGCCATAGTGATGATACTGTTGTTGGAACTGGTGTTTCTATTGGTGGTAATGTTGGTTACGGTGGTGGATAGGATTGTTGTTGTTGTTACTAGGTGAAATAGATGTGGATTAGTGGTTGTAGTTGTTGTTGGTGGTGGTGATGGTAGCAGGGGTAGTTGTGGTAAAGCATTGGTGTCAGTGGTAGTATGTAGCTTCCCCTTCTCCCACACTGCTTCTTTATTGCCTATGTTGTGGTATGCTTATGCACTTGTCTAAATTGCACTGCTCCATCAAGTGGTGCATTTGTGCCAGTGCATGCCTAGGGAGTAATCATGATGTTTACAATAAGTTGGCTTTTGTTACAGAATATCAATTTGTCTATTGAATATATGTGTGAGCATATGGGCATGCGTGCATGTGTGTGTGTTTCTGTGTGGGCATAGTTGCATGTTTGTGTGTGTTGCTATATGGGTTGTGTGCATGTTTATGTGTGTGTGTCTGTATATGTGGGTGTATGTGTATGTATTTATGAGTTTGTAGATTGTGTTTGAGTTTGTGTAGAATGGTGTTTCTGTGGTGTGTATGCATGTGTGCATGTGTGTGTGTGGGGGGTGGGGGTGGGGTGCATGTGATATGCATGTGTGTATGTTTGTGTATGTCTCTGTGGGTTTGTGTGTGTGTGTTTGTGTGAGTGTCTGTGCATTTATAAATAAGTGTATGTGTGTGTGGTTGTAAATATACATATTTGTGTACTCTGGAGGTTTATGTGGATGTTTATATGTTTGTACATTGCATGAGAGTGTCTGTCCATTTGTGACTTCATGTGGGTGTGACTGTATGTATATTATTTGTGTGTGTGTGTCTGGAGGTGTGCATGTGATATGCACATGTGCTTTTCTATTACATATTTATATCTTTATTGTGCTTTGCTTTAATGATAATGCTTCTATTATGCACACTCTGCAGATGCTGACATCCATAAACACAACCACACACACATTATGTGTGTAAGGCTTGGCTGTGTGGTTAAGAAGTGTTAGTTGAAGAAGATTTGGTTGATATTTTTTGCGGGTTCAGCAACCATATAGAGGTTCTGTCAGTGGTTCATTTTGCCACTCTAAAAACATATTTAAAAATATGTTTTATAGCAATTGAAACAGGAATTTCTTTAGTGCCGGTGGCAGAAAAATGCACCCAGTAGACCTTATGAGGTGGTTGGTGACAGAAAAGGTATCCAGATGTAGAGGCTATGCCAAGAAAAGATTGAGAGGACTCTTCAGTTGTGTTAAGGGCAAAACAACCTCTCTAGTTTTGGTGATCTACATGATAAACACACCTAGTACTCTCTCCAGCTGTAGAAAATCTGACAAAGGCCAAGAGGGCTCATTAGCTGTGTTGTAGACATAATTTTCCTTGAACTAGTGTTTGGATAAAATACACTTGGTCCGTTCTATAAAATGCAGGATAATATATAAATGAGAAGAGACTTCTGGGCCATCAAAGAGGTCAGTATCTCTGATTAAGCAGGGATTTTGAACTTTTAATTATGATGATGGCTTCTCAAGAGTTTTGGCAGTGAGTATTCAGGTGGTCAACTGGACTACTTGTTCATTGAATTAGCATGTAAATGACTGACTATTTCATAGCCACATATCCACTTAATGTAATTTCCAGTCAAAATCAACATGACACAATATATGACAAGGCTGGACTTTTGAAATATACCCTCAATTTAAGCCTCTTTCTATTCAATTCTCTTACTCTCTTACTTTCTCTAGGAGAAATCTGCTATATTCAGAACTGTAGCGGAGGTGGGCTCAGCCAGGCTTTAAACATGCTCTAGAGATGCTGTATGTCAATATATCAGATCTACAACCCCCTAATTCATTATAGGTCCAATGAATGAATGAATTATACAATGGAATTTCAAACAGTTTCCATCTAGTCAATTTCACACATATGACTAGAGTCAATACAAATCTATATTTATTTGCCAAAGTTGCCATACAGTGACTTGAACTCAGGAACTTATGATTGCAAAACATTTTTTTTTAACATCTATTATTCATTTTATATGTTGATAAGCTCTTGAAGAACTCACTGTCAAATGTTATATATATACTCTAATGAACATTTTTCAGTAACAATTTTCTTTTGGAATTTGACAGAATAAGTATTCAGAACATGCACGTTTAGAAGGAGTTTGCCACAGTATATTATTTTTGTATATATTTACAATGTTTGCTAATTCTTTCTTTTGATTATAAACTGACAGTTTGTACCCTTCTAGAAATTCATAAAGCAATATTTGTTTTTCTGCCTGCATTTCCACATTAACACTTGTATTTCATTGACATGTTTATATTTTTGTATCAAGTTATCATAGTTTCCTGTCAAGCAAAGTTCAACACAGCTCTTGACATATCAAGTATAAATTTTGGCAGGTTCAATAGCAAACTATTTATTTCTACGTTATATTCACCATTCTCTTTTAACCAAATATATTTTAACAAAGCCAATATAGTCCTCTTGCATGCTTATATGATGTTTATAATAGATTTGCTGATAAATATGCATGTTACATTTTTGTGAGGCCTATATAGCTTTCTTCTTTATTGTTACTTGCATATATTTTAGTCATCATTATATTGGCAGTTTCGACACTTTATGGTCTGAGTTCAAATCCTGCAAGGTTAACTTTGCCTTTCATCCGTACGGGGTCGATAAAATAAAGTACCAGTAATACACTGGGGTAATTGCTGGCCTTGTGCCAAAAGTAGAAACAATTATATCACCACCACCATCATGTTTACTTTCTTCCATTATTGTATGCCTTATTTCTAAGTATTCTATATACTAGGGATGCACTGATTAATTGGCAGGTAATTGGTATCAACAATATCGACCATTTTGTTAATTAATCTGTATTGGATTTTTGCCGATTAATTTTGAGCATCAGCCATTGTTGTTTTTCATTATTATTGATAGGCCTGTATACAGGGGCAAGAAAACCATAAGGGACAGAGAAAGTCAGAAAACACATTGGATTCAATATGTAGAAAACATAAAAAACATTAATTCTGATGACACACAGTCTAGGTTCCCTAGTTTAATATCACTCTATTTCAAGTGCTCAAATAAGGGGACCTATGCAACTGTAAATTACTAGGGACTACCAAGAAGTATAACTTTCTGTTAGTTAAAAGATGTCAAAGTAGAATAAAGATCTTCATTTCCCCCTAGAAGGATATAGGATTCATTTAAAAAGGAATTAATTTAAAAATTATAAAGTTTCTGGTTACAGGTTTATTTAAATGTATGCAAACATTTTCTAGTAAAAATGATTCCTCTTATCTTATCTGAACTTACTCTAATAAAAAATAATTTTTTAATCAAATTTAAGCTAACAATAAATATATGATAAATGTTGCCTTCTATCATGTTTGGTTAATTGCAATATTTTTTACTTGCGACTTGTCAATATAGTTATGCAGATTGCACATTTTGGAATTATGGTCAAACAGTAATTAACCTATATGTAGGTACAGAATGTGGAATGCGTTGTGAAAAGAAGGTGGCACTGTTGAATGATACAGTTCTACAGTAATAAAAAGTAGAAACTAGGGTAAAATATGTCTAGTTTTGTCATTAGGTGCTTTCAAATAGTAGATCCATAGTAGATCCATAATTGTGAAATTTTATATATTACCATTAATTAAATATAATCTGCATTTTCATATCACAATACATAATGACAATATAAATAATCAGCAGTTGATTAATTAAAATTCTATCAATTTTCTTATTATTACATCCCTACAATATATATATATATTACCATTATCTCTAATTTTAATTTTATAATAAATAGACGTACGGATTTATTTTCGCTCTGCTTGCAAAAATTCTATAGAACTTTCCATAAAGTATACAGCTAATATCTCAATACCTAATTAGTTTAAAATCTTCTCAAACGCTTTTATATCTTTTACAAATATACCCATCTCTCTACCTTATTTCAGTATATTATATTATACAATTTACTCATTCTATGTCATTAGCTGTCCCCTATTTTTCTTCTTTTTTATCCTTTTTACTTTCTTCCTTTTTCTTTTTTAATTTCTAATCTTTAATCTGTAACTTTTACTACTCAATTACTTCTTAATTCATATTATTACTCACTATAGCATTTTCCTTATATTCTTGGCCATACAAACTATATTTTTAATATATACTAATATTACCATTAGTAAATTTTGTAAACATATATATATATTTTTTTTGACGTTATATTTTTTCCTTCCTTAAATTTTCTCCTTTCTTCTCTCCTTCCATGCTCATATTAAACCTATTATTTACTTTTTCATATTACAATACATAAAAACAAACTTAAACCCTAACTAATTCCTCTAAGTTCATAATTCATTTAATCTCTTCTTCATTCACCTTATATCCTTAATATTTTTATTTTAATAATACATATTAGTAAATTCCTTTTCGCGCATATTATTAAACCCTTCAATATATAAACCTTAAATAAATACTATTCTTAATTCCTTTTTCTTTAATCATAAACATCACCATTCATAAACCTCATTAACTTTTAATTTCAAAATTTTTTTTTAATTATGTATTATCTTACAACGGTTTTTTAAATTTTCTCTGTGAGACAGTGTTTCTCAGTATGTCTCAGTGTCTCTCTCATTTCTCCTCCTCTCTCATCCTTCCTTCTTATACTCCTCCCCCGTCATCCTTTATTTTCTTTCTTCCTCTTCCTTACCTTTTCCTTCCCCTCTCCTCCTTTTTTCCCAATCTCATATATCCATCTTACTTTATTTTTCATATGTTGATTTAACATTTCACTGCTCGCAAGTATTTTTTAAGCTTCATATCATGTCTCCCTATTTTATCTGATGAGAACGCAAATATTACCCCATGATGATATTTGTTTTTGAAATGCGCATAATAAAATACATGGAACTCTTGTAACCATCTTTTGATCTTATATTATATATATATATATATATATATATATATATATATATATATATATATATATGATGATGATGGATGTATATATATATATTCCCACTCATCTGGATTAGGGTGGTTTTAATAGTAATTTTTAAAATTTTCTTTCACTCTTACTATACATATATAGCAGACATTCATCAAACTGACTTATTGTAGATATATTGCTTATGAGGCACATAAACAAATGTCACTGCTGTTTTTTTATGAATGAAGTTTGAGGTAACTCGCATGCATACATACATGCCGACACACACAGATTTATGGTGGTTTAAATTCTTACCAAATCATTCTTGTTAGTCTCATAAAAAGTTTGCAAATCCATTAAATTCTTTAGTAATAATCTTTGTTTTATCTTCCGTTTTTATATATAAGCTCTGTGAAATTATAACACTACTGTGATTGGAAATTTACCGATTGGATTGAACAATCTTGTGGACAATATATTCATATGAAGCTATAAAATTCCTTAGACTTTATATGTTTTACTTATCAACTTAGTTAAATTTATATATATATATATATATACCATCATCATCATCACCGTTTTATGTCTGTTCTTCCACACTAGCATGGGTTAGACAGGTTGTCTTGTTGTGGGCAGTGTCTGGTTGGCTGACCTTGTCTTGCACATACGGGAACTGATTCTGGCTTGATTGCTACAGCTGGATGCCCTTCCTAACACCAACCTCATTTACAGTGAGTGCTGGGTGCTTTTTTTCCGTGGCGCCTACACGTCCACTTTACAGTGTGGGCTGGGTGCTTTTTTGCCGTGGCACCTCCATGACCACTTTGCAGTGGGAGGGGGTGGGGTCATATATATATATTTGTATAGTTGTGTGTGTGCAATTGTGTGTGTGTGTAATGTACTTATAGCAGATTCTGCAGTTTCCATCTACCAAATTCCATTCACAAAGCATTGGTCAAACCGATGGTGTAGTAGAAGACACTTGACCAATGTGTCACTATGTGTAACTGAACCAAGATCAACTTGGATGTGAAGTAAACTTTTTAAGAATGCAGTTATGCCTATGCGTATGTACTTTTGCTAATCAAATTTCTCAAATGTACGTCTGCCAAATTTGCCTAGCAGAAATTTTATGAATATGTGAAGAAGCAATAACAGATTCTGTTATCTCTTTACCAGCTGTGACATGATAACTCAACTCCAACTCATATTGATTCATAAATATTCAAATTTTCCAATATTGCCCAATTAGCTTGCCAAGGTCTATGACCCAAATCTGAATGACGATGTTTAACCCTTTCAAATTGTTTTAGATAAGGCTAGAAAAATATATTCTATTTTGATTTGAAAATGGGTCTAATAAAATATAATAGACATAATATAAGAGCTAATATATATATCATCATCATCATCACCATCACCATTTTATGTTAATCTTTCCACACTAGCATGGGTTAGACAGGTTCTCCTTTTGTGGGCAATGCCAGGTCAGGTGATCATTTCTTTCTCATACAAGACTGATTTAGGCTCAGTTTCTACAGCTGTATCCCTTCCTAACACCAACCTCATTTACAGTAAGTACTGGGTGCTTTTTTTACTGTAGCACCTACATGACCACTTTACAGTGTCGACTAGGTGTTTTTTGTCATGAAACCTACACAACCACTTCACAGTGGTAGCGGTGTGGGCGCATATAGTCTATATGTTTCAGCTTCGGCTTGTACCCATGGGAACTCGGGTCTTCTGTATTACTGCGTAATGCCAGAGGTTTCGGTCCTGTGTCATTTCCTTTGAGAAGTGCAACTGGGCAACGTCAGTTTTTATCACCTCATTCCAGGTCTTTTGGGGTCTCCCCACTCCAAGACTCCCATCGAATTTTAATGCTCTGCACCTTTTTAAACAGCTGTCATCCTTCATATATATCACATGTCCATACCAGCACAATCTCCTCTCCTGCACACACCATTTGATTCCTCTTATGCTTAGTCCCTCTCTTAATATGTTTATGCATTGCCGGTCATGTATATTACTATTCCACATCCATTGAAGCATGCAAGATTAATATATCATCATCATCATCATCTTCGTTTAACGTCCATTTTCCACGTTAGCAGGGGTTAGATGGTATATATATATATATATATATATATATATAATAAGAGCTGCCAACTCTCCCTAATGGAACTGTATTATATAGTGCAAGCACCCCAAGATCTCATAAATAGTCAGGCTGAAACTGTCATCAATTGCGGCCATCGACTACAACAATCTTTCTACAGATGGACTCCAACAAGTGTATAACCACCATAACACCTGATGCGCTCAACACCACACCCTTGCCTGACTTACCGGCGGTAGACATACCATTAAACAACGTGGAATAACACTATCATCCACCCTCTGTTTTCCCACCAGGAAGCTGCACTGCATATATTCAGCTGGGCCTACCCAGCTATATTCTTCCAATTAGCCAGACGGGTCTTTGGGTAATCTTACAGAACTACTGCCTATACCTAAGCAATTTCTTAGACTATCGATCATTTGAATATACAAATTATATCCAAATTGACCTTATTTTTCTAGGCCTTCAGATTCGCACCTAATGTGCCCCATTGCACTAGTTAAACCTGTGTGTGGTCTTTAACGACTTTACTAATTATTCATACTCACACCTTAACACGGCCTCATTTACACCGAGTTAACCAACTCTACTTATGTTAATTACTTTTAAATAATAAAATAAAACATTTTACATAGCCGGCAGTGGTCATTAGTTAGAGAAGAAACGTTTTACTAGCACTGGTAATTACCTCCCTTAGCATACTAATCTCTTCCCACTGTGTTTTATACATAACCATGTATATTTAATATGTACTGCGATGTAAAATTCTTATTTTACCCAAACAGGGTATATAATTAAAACTTTGCCTTAATATCTGCCTCAGACGAGCCCCATTGGGCGAAATGTGTGTCAGAGCATTATAAAGATATGATTTAACGGCTTGTAACTCTTTCATTAATTATTTTGCCGAATATATATATAAAGAATGAATAATAACAGGTAGACATCATACAAAGTTGATTTATTCCGAGTGCTTACAAATGTTTCAACAGTAGTTACACTGCCTAGTCATGCTATGTGCAAATTGATAATTATTTGATTGCAGAAACTCAATTTTCAAATGCTGTCACTACCGTTTCCTCAGAACAGAATGGTTAAAATGTTAACATTGGATAGTCCTAGTAAAACTTCAACCGTTAAGGTATGTTCCTTGGCTATGTCAACATTTATAAAACACACTTTGTATTTTATCTGATGAAAGCATACCAAAGTTTTTGGTACCCTTGAAATATATATAATAGAATAAATATGGTTTTATAAATATAGTTTCCATTTATTTAATATCATTGTATATATATATATATATAATATATATAATATATATATATTATATATAATATATATATTATATATAAGAGATAAAATATCGTTATAGGTAATCCAGTTAGAGGCTGTGAATACTTCTTCTTATGGATAGTTTTAGCGTACGACGTTGTTTGACTCAACAATATGTTTACGTAGATGACGAGTTTATGATTTCACTTGTATTCCTATGTAAGTTAATCTTGGAGTAATAAAATTGAAATAGTAGAGAATAACATGGTCAACAGTACAGACAAGGGGATTTATTTACAGTCTAACAATTGTTTCTTTGATAAAGTTGACTAAAAATTGCTGAACACTAGAAGCAGTGCCACTCAATTTCAAATAAGATGCTAGCTCGATCAGATCTTCAGAAACTGTTATAAAATATATATATAACCGGCAAATCTAGAAATTCGAATTACATCATCGGTAATAATATTAATAGTAAAGATATAGGGAAAGAGAAAGAAAGGGAGATAGATACAAGAGAGAAGGAAAGGAAAAAAAAAAAAAAAAAAAATAATAAAAAAAAAAAAAAAAAAAAAAAAAAAAAAAATAATAAAAAAAAAAATAAAAAGAAAAGTAAGAGGAAAGAGGAGGAAAAAGGAGAAATGAATACAGAGAAAAATATAGAGAGAAGAAAATATATGGAAATATGTTGGTAGGAAGAGGAGAGAAAAACAAGGAGAAATAACGTAGGAGAGAAAGAAAAATAGAGGGAAAAATAATGATATTTGCGATAAATGAATAAACGTTAATACATGGATAAATGTAAATAAAAATAAAAACAAAAATAATAATAAATAAATAAATTATATCTAATATGACATAAAATGGTATAAAATGTGAAAAACGAAAAATGGAAATATTATTAAAAAAATGAAAAATGAAAATATAAAAAAAATGAGAAATGAAAATATTAAAATAAATAAGTACAAAAAATAAATTATGCTAAGAAAATTTAAACATATTAAGATTATTGAGAGTGGTTTTTGAGAATGGCTATAATATAGTGATATACACAGAGATACACGAAGGTATAAATATGATAATGTAGAATATATTTTTGTGTGTATTGGTTATTTTAATAAATAAATAAATTAATTAGTTGTAAGTTATATGATATGATAAAATAAAATGCCAGAGATGAAATAAATTTAGGGAAAGAAATATAAAGAACGAGAGAGAAAGATAGAGATATATAAAATAAGAATGTAAATATAAGAGGTTTTGATCTTGTTCATTGATAGATGATGACAATTATAATAATAATGATGATGATGATGTGATATTATAATAGATCTAAGTGGTACAATTTGGGTTATGGAATAGATAAGATGAAATTAAGCTGGTCTAAAGTTCTCAAATTTGGTGGCCGATTTATGCCGTCAGAAAATAGTTCTTTTAATTTTACTGTTAAGAAACATTTTGTTGTAATTTAAAATTTGGAAAAGTTCCATATTACAGAGAGCGCAGTTGGACATACCAATTTGATAGGCCGTTGCTTTTGATAGTTTCGTCCAGCTGATTTTATATTCCATATTTGCATCCTTAAGTTGCCAGATTTTATTGGCGAGAGTCGTTGTGTTTAAGAGGTTCCTGTTAATCATAGACTGTCTGTGGACGTGCCACCTTTTCTTAAACTCCCCAGCTGTGGAGCCAATGTAATGCCATGCTAAGCTACCTGAATTTATAGTACATAGGTATACTATATTTGTCTCTAGGCATCTATTTTGTAAAGGGCATTTGTCAGGTAGATGGCAGTTACATTTAGATGCTTTTCTATGTGCCGTTTCATCGATATGGTTTTATAGGTTGCTATGTATGGGCTGAGAATTGGGTTTGTTGATGTATTGTGGTAATATCTTCTGACGTGTGTTTGGTTGTGATGATGTTATATGCTTATGATTTGTATTTGGTGTTATGTTACTTATTTGCGGGCTACTTGTATTATGAATTCTTTCAAAGTTAATTTTATGTATGTGCGATTCTATGTTGTTGGCAGTGGAGTATGATAGTTTGATAGTTTTTCTATTAAAGATTTTGTGATGTTTATGAATTTTAGGGAAGTGTTTGTCAACCAATTTGAAGAAAGTGTAAGGTAGTTTTGTTTTTATAGAGGAGTTAAACATTGGATTGAACCATAAGTAGTTTCTATTTCTGCATCTTCTATAGTTACTAGTGGTCTTTATATTAGTATTCTGTTCATTTAATTTACGTGCTTGTTGCCAATTTCTATGTATAGTCCTAGATTTGTTGCTTCTATAGGTGTGGATAGTGTTATTAATATTGTGTTGTTATTTTTTGTACCTGGTATTTATTTGAGTCTCTCTTTATGGCCTGCCTTAAGTAAAGCTATGTTGTAGTAGTGTTTTAATATTTTAATATTTCCATTTTTTGTTTTTCACATTTTATACCATTTTATATCATATTAGATATAATTTATTTATTTATTTATTTATATATTATTATTTTTACTTTTGTTTTTATTTTTATTTACATTTATCCATGTATTAACGTTTATTCATTTATCGCTAATATCATTATTTTTTTCCTCTATTTTTCTTTCTCTCCTACGTTATTTCTCCTTATGTTTTTCTCTCCTCTTCCTGCCATCATATTTCAATATATTTTCTTCTATCTATATGTTTTCTCTGTATTCATTTCTCCTTTTTCCTCTTCTTTCTCTTTTTCTCTTTCTTTTTCTTTTTATTTTTCTCTTTTTCTTTTTTCCTTTTCCTTCCTTTCTCTCCTGTATCTATCTCACTTTCTTTCTCTTTCCCTATATCTTTACTATTAATATTATTACTGATGATGTAATTCGAATTTCTAGATTTGCCGTTTATATATATAATTTTATAACAGTTTCTGAAGATCTGATCGAGCTAGCATCGTATTTGAAATTTTTAGACAGCTTTATAAGAGAAACAATTGTTAGACTGTAAATAAATCCACTTTTTTGTAATGTTAACCATGTTATTCTCTACTTTTTAAATTTTATATAATATATAATATATATTATATATAATATATATATATATATATATATATATATATATATATATATATATATATATATATATATATATATTATATAATATTATATAATATATGTATATATATATATTATATTTTATATATATATATATATATATATATATATATATATATATATATATATATATTATGTAATTGTTTCTACTTTTGGCACAAGGCTAGCAATTACCCGGTACATTACTAGTACTTTATTTTATCGACCCCATAAGGATGAAAGGCAAAGTTAACCTCGGCGGGGTTTGAAATAATATATATATAATATATATAATATATATATATATATATATATATATATATATATATATATATATATATATATATATATATATATATATATATATATATATATATATATATATATAATATTATAATATATATATATATAATATTATAATATATATATATATATAATATATAATATATATATATATATAATATTATATAATATATATATTATATAATATTATATAATATATATTGGTAGATTGGCAATATCAGTAGAGGGTTAGGGTTAGGGTTAGGGTTAGGGTTAGCTTTCCAACATAGTTACGTCCCTTTACTATCTGAGTTCAAATCCGCCGAGGTTGACTTTGCCTTTCATCCTTACGGGGTCGGTAAAATAAAGTACCAGTAATGCACTGGGTATTTGCTGGCCTTGTGCCTAAAGTAGAAACAATTATATAATAAATATATATATATATATATATATATATATATATATATTATATAATTGTTTCTACTTTACGCACAAGGCCAGCAAATACCCAGTGCATTACTGGTACTTTATTTTATCGACTCCGTAAGGATGAAAGGCAAATATATATATATATATATATATATATATATATATATATATATATATATATATATATATATATATATATATAAATATATATATATATATATATATATAAATATATATATACTATATATATATAATATTATATAATATATATATATATATAATATTATATAATATATATATATATATATATATATATATTATATAATATATATATATATATATTATATTATATATATATATAATATTATATAATATATATATATATATATATATATAAATATAATATTATATAATATATATATATATACATATATATATAATATTATATAATATATATTATATATATATATATATATATATATATATAATATATCCATAATGTTAATAAATGGAAGTTATTTTTATAAAACCATATTTATTTTTATATATATTTCAAGGGTACCAACATTTTGGTACGCTCTCATCAGATAAAATACAAAAATTGGTTTATTGATAGTGACTTATTCAGACAAGAACTTAATGTTGTGAGTTCTATTTGAATAGTCAACAACACTTTATATCACAAGATGAATAAAGCTAATGAGGATAACGTTAAAACTGAAAAAGATCGTTATGTTTAGAGGCTAGGTAAATTTAAATAATTATTAGAATTATTTTTTTTAATAAGAAAAAGAAAAGGTTCTTATTATTAGGGTGGAAGCCTAAAAATGCCTGAAAATGCGGTTTTTCACCTAATTTATAGGGAAAGAAAAGTTTAAATGTTTTTAGTCAATTGCACTTCGAAAAATATACGTAACGCATGTGTAAAGTTTGAAAAAAAATCGATTGGGTACTTCTCGAATTTTAGGGATTTACACAGACAGACTGTTTTATAAATATAATATTATCTATATATATATAAAACTGAGGATGTCTGTCTGTGTGTGTCTGTGAGTTTTAATCCCTAAAACTGGAGAAGTACCCAACGGACATTTTTCGAACTTTACATGTGTATCACTTATGTTTCAGGGAGTGTTATGCACAGAAATTCAACTTTTTTATCCCTAGGGCTCGCATTAGGTGAAAAACTGCGTTTTTTCAGCTTTTTAGTTTTTTTTTAGGTGTTACGTCAGACCTATTTCCTTGAAATTGTAACTATGTATTAGTCAGTCTCTTCTTCATACCGTAAGCAAAGAAAATCGAACTTTTTTATGGCCTAAGGCCCGCATTAGGTGAAAAATTTCATTTTAAAAACTTTTTAGGGCTTTTTCGAAGCCTTACATCTAGCCGATTTTCCCGAAATTTCAAGGCATATTATGCACATAAAAAAATTCATTTTCTTGATCCCCTACGGGCCCGCATTAGGTTAAAACCTGCATTTTTCCTGCTTCGTCGAGGAAAATCTTAAAGATTATCCAGACATCAGACATCAGAGTATTCGGTTTATTTTCTTTACATATTGTCCAAGCATGCAGTTTTTCCACGATTAGGTCTGTTGGTGGCTCGCGTTCCCAAATACATTATCCTGTGCAACACTAGGTACCACTGCTAGTATAATATATGGGCGGTGAATTGGCAGTATCGGTAGAGAGTCGGACACCATGCTTCTCAGCATACACTCTGAGTTCAAATCCCACCGAGGTTAACTTTACCTTTCATCCTTACAGAGTCGATAAGATAAAGTACCAGTAATGCACTGGGATAATTGTTGGCCTTGTGCTAAAAGTAGAAACAATTATATAATATTATATATAATATTATATATAATATTATATATAATATTATATATAATATTATATATAATATATATGTATATATATATATATATATAATATTATATATATATATAATATTATATATATATATATATAATATTATATATATATAATATTATATATATATATAATATTATATAATATATTATATATTATATAATATTATATAATATTATACAATATATATATAATTGTTTCTACTTTAGGCACAAGGCCAGCAATTACCCCAGTGCATTACTGGTACTTTATTTTAAAACTACAATATACACACTACACTGGCTTAGTTCTGATCTAGCTGCCAGAACAGCTGGAGCTCAGCTGTCGGGGGTCCTGACTCTTTTCCTATTTCACACTCTTAAGGTATTATGTATTGAGTACTCTGGTGTGTTATGGTCCAACTGGTATCTTATTGCACTATATATATATATAAACATACATATATATGAATATATATATCATTATATCATATTCATCATCATCATCATTTAACATCTATCTTCCACGCTAGCATGGGTTTATGAAATATATATATTACTATGTATATCATCAACATCATCATCATCAACGTTTAACGTCCGTGTTCCACGCTTGCATGGGTTTGGACGGGGGTAGTCCCACTTGAGGCAAGAGTGATTGTCTTGCTCGCATAGGACTGTCTGGCAGGTTTTCTACAGTTGGATGCCCTTCCTAACACCAACCACATTTACAGTGTGGGTCTGGGAGGTTTTTACCATGTTGCCTACACGGCCACATTACAGCGTGGACTGTGTGTTTTTTTGTCGTGACACCTACACGATCTCATTTGTTTCGGCCTGGATGGCGCGGCACCAACATAACTTTACATAGAACGGGGTGGTGTGGATGGGGTGGGGGTGGTGGTGGTGGGACGGGGTGTATTTTGTTAGAGATGCCTATATATATATATATATATATAGTAATAATAATAATTATTATTATTATTTTAATAAATATATATATATATATATAATTGTTTCTACATTTGGCACAAGGCCAGCAATTACCCAGTACATTACTAGTACTTTATTTTATCAATCCCGTAAGGATGAAAGGCAAAGTTAACCTCGGCGGGATTTGAACTCAACCCGTAAAGGGACGTAACTATGCTAGAAAGCATGGCGTCCAACCCTCTACTGATACTGCCAAATCAATATATAATATAATATATATGTATATATAATATGATTTATATATATATATAGTGTGTGTGTGCGTATATACACATATATTTATATGTATATACATATATATATATATATATATAATATAAGATCAAAAGATGGTTAAAGGAGTTCAATATATTTTATTATACGCATTTCAAAAACAAACATCATCAAATAATAATATTTGTGTTTTCATCAGATAAAATAGGAGAACATGATATGAAGGCTAAAAAAACACTTGTTGATAGTGCAGTTTTAAATCAACATATCATATTATTATATATTATATTATTATATTATTATGCATACTCCAGTCCCACAAACTGTAGAGTGCTTCTTATCCGATATCTGCATTGCTTTATTGTACTACAATAAAACTCACCTCCTACATATATATATATATATATATATATATATATATATATATATATATATATATATATATATATATATATAGTAGATGTAAGCTATTTGACTGACAACTAATCAGCTAAAAGCTTTTCAATTTTATTTCCTGTCATTACCACAGCATCAGGTCTGTAGCGATGATATTTATCTCTTAACCCTTTTGATACCAAACTACCTAAAACTGCCCCGATTCTGTGATCAAAACTGTCTGATTTAAAGGTTTATTATTTATGTAAAAGCCTTTCATCATATATTTATGGAAACATCTTGTTAAGATATGATTCTAACATCAGCTTAATAAGAAGAATCTTATATTACTAAATCCCTCCAAATTTTGATGATTTTCAAAATGATTTAAAATGATTAGGTATTATCTTTCCTTAGAAATATGGCAATGGTGCAATATATAGCTGGGTCAATTTAGCTCTTTTAGCTAGGAATAATGTGAAGCATAACATATTGCTAAAAATAGTGGCAACCAAATGTCTAAAATCACGCAAAATTTTTTTTAAATTCAAATGGAAGGACTCAAATGGCAGTTTTAAGATTCATTGTTTCTGAACATAAAGTAGAGTTAGTCATGTATAGAAAGATTTTTTGTTATAGATTTGCATGCTAAGAGCAGATGTGGGGCTAACAATATTAACAATACATAGAGGAAATGCTATTTCATTGTCTTTCTATGTTCAGTACTATGTTCAGTTGTTAATTTAGGGAAAGTTCCCTCCCTTATACTTGTTTTATTCAAGGAGAGATCTGGCTCTCATTTTCCTAAAGTGATGGAAACTGGATTGAGCCATTTAGATATTGGTATCGTTGGTATTGCTATTATATTGCCCTAGGGCAATGGATTGGCAGTATCGATAGAGCAACTGATGTCATGTTTTGCAGCATATAATTAGGTCCCTTTACTTTCTGACTTTAAATTCCACTTTGTCTTTCATCCTTACAGGGTCATTAAAATAAAATACCAGTAACACACTGGGTCAATTTAATCGATTTTCCTCTCCACCCAAATTGTTGGCCTTGTGAATCACAAAGCATTATTTTGCCCTTGGTCAGTCTTGATTAAATAGAACTGTTAAACTCATGAGTGTGGCTGCATCATATGCAGATACACACACATATGCATACACACAAACAAACGGACACACATATATAATTAAAATTATGTGTGTGTGTGTTTATTGCGATATACGGTAATACAGAAGACCTGACTTCCCATGAGCATAAGCTGAAGCATATGTACAGTATGCCCTGATAAAGTGGACATGTAAAAGACACGGCAAAAAGCAGCCAGCCCACACTGTAAATGGGTGGTATTAGGAAGGGCATTCAGCCATAGAAAACCAGCTAGAAACACCCCTATTTGAGCAAGACATGGTCACTCGGCACAACTTGCCTTAAAATAGGACCTGTCTAACCCATGCTAGCATGGAAGATGGACGTTAATCAATGATGATGATGATGATGAATCCCATTGGAGAGCCCATCTACTTCAACTTGATTTTTCATGAGCACCTTAAACTTGAAATAGTTGGGCTTTCCATTGGAATTATATGTATATATACATACACAAGTTCACACACATATATACAGGTGGTAGTGCTTGTGCTCCAACGAAAAGCACCCAATCCATTCTGAAGGCAATAGTCCTGGTGCCATGTCAAAATGCACATAGTTCACCTTGTAAAGTGGTAGGGTTGATGCCCTGATAGAAAAAAATCCACCAGTCCACTCTGTCATAATAAAATGTTCCCACTACACACTGTAAAGTGGTTGGCATTAGGAAGGACATCCATAGAAATCAAGAAAAAACAAAGCAATGCACAAGCAAGTTGCAGTGATATAACCTGTCCTGCCTCGGTATGTGACAAACTGTTTAGTCCATACCTACATTTATACAAACCACATATATACTGTCTTATAGATAGCATATTTGTCTTGTTACATACATGTATCTTGTACAAGGAGAGGTATTTTTTCTCTTTTCACTCTTGCCTTTATTTCTTAAATATATAAGACATTAGATACTTTTTACCTTCTGACATGGTTTACTAGCATACTCAGATGTTTAAATTGATTAAATATTTAACAGAGAGAAAAGAAACACACACATGCACCAACATATATATATATAGAGAGAGAAAGAGAGAGTGGTAGAAGCATTAATGGTGTGTGTGTGAATGTATACATTCATTGGTAAATATACATACAAATGTATATATATATATATATATATATATATATATATATATATATATATATATATGTGTGCATATATATATATATGTATATCCTGGTTTTCCTGATTTTACATTCATGTTCCCATTCTGACATAGGTTGATATAAAAATATTGATAAAAAAAGTGGGCTTCTGTTTTTTACAACTGCACATGCATGACCAGAAGCTTCCTGGCCTCAGACATTTCTATTTATATATATATATATATATATATTATCATCATCCTCATAATTTAATATATATTTATATACATATATACATAAAAAGTAGAAATTCTTTTTATATATGTGTGTGTGTGTATATATATATATATATATATATATATATATACGATGATGATGATGATATATATATATATATGTATAAACACACATACACACTAAGTTGCACATTGTGCAATATTTGAAAGATGCATACTAGAATTCTGCAAACTAATAACTTTGATCTTTTTACCATATTCTCATATTCTTAACACGAGCTTTTACTAAGTTTTGGCATTTCTCCAGCTGCTTTTGGATTGAAACAGCAAAAGCCATTAGCTGTTGTGAACATCTTAAGGGCTTAAAGTATATATTTCTGCTGTTTAGTGTAGGATCAAGGCAGCAAAAACCGTATTTCTGTTTTAAAACATTTTGTTATTCTTCATAAAAAGTAACTGTTTTTTTATCCTCCTTTCTAATCAGTACTTCGATCACTTTTCTTTCTATGTTAGAATTTTACTTCATATGTTTGTGAGTGTGTGTGTTTGGACCTCTGTCAATTCTGATGATGAGTGTTCTAGTTGTTTGATGAATGGAACAGCGTTGGGTGAAGAAGTGTCAGTAGTTCATATTGAAGAAAACTGCAGTAGTGAAAAACAAGATCTGGGCAAAATTGATGGGAGCAGATTTCAAAGTGCTGAATCTCAGAGAGGAGATGACAAAAGAATGTAATGAGTGGATGGAGACTGTGCTGGTAAAGAAATGTCCAACACATACAAGCACAGAAAGGAGGACATAAAAGGATGATGTTGATGATAATAACCCCTTGATGAAATTAATTTGAAAGTGGCAGAGCATTCTATAGACACATGTATCCTTAATAGAGTTCTCAGTGAGATTCATCATTTTTTTACAACACTACAACAAAGCTTACTCTTTGAATTACAGGTACAGCTCATTTTTCCCAGATGAATGGATTGCAACATGAAATAAAGTTCTTTTGCTCAAAGGCACAATACACTGCTGTGAATCAAACACATGACCTTATGATCAGAAGCTAAACACTCTAACCACTAAGCTGTGTTCCATAACACTTGAAACTAACAATAACATCAAGCTTATCTTAAAGAAGAAACAAAAGTATAGCTAAAATAATTATAAAATATGATGGAGTAACCAGGAGACAAGTTCATGAGCAACAGAAAACACAGGCAAAAAGTCATTGATAAGGTCACAGAATAAATAATGAAAGACCTTTGACAGTTAGGCAAATAGCTGATTGGTCATATAACCAACTGGTGGATGGATTAGTTAACTGATCAATAATGATTTCTTATTAAGGCACAAGGCCATCAATTTATGAGGAAGAGAAAGTTAATTATATCAACACCAGTACTTAACTGGTACTTTATTTTAAAGACCCCCACCCACCCAATAGTATTAAAGGCAAAGTTGACATCAAGGGTATTTGAAGTCAGATTAAAGAAGGTCATAACTAAATGCCACAAAGTATTTTGTCTGATGCTCTGCTGGTTCACTTCCCTTGTTACCTACTTAATAATCAAAGATAGATACTGAATTGAAACTTGACTAGCATGCCTGTTTTTATTGGCAGCATGACCCTCTCAAATTATAAACTATATGTCTCTTTTGCTTTTCTTGAGTCATCTGATGCCTTGTGGTAGTGGTGAAGCATTGACAAAGTTCAAGCTCCGGGGTCCTTAGTTGACCATTGTAGCCTGCAGATCTGCTCTCATAAGGCCTGTGTCCATCTTGATTGATTTCATCTCTTTGCATCTCAAGTCCAGATGGGCAATCTTCCAGTGGGTTCATCATGGTGAGTGACATGGCTGGCAAGAGCCAGATGATGACATCTCACATCAGTGATGTAAGATAGGGTTCCATACAGACTTGTTTGTTACATGATATCTCAAGATGTTGCATTCAGGTGTCAAGATTGCTCAGTTGTGGAAGTTGGTCATCCACAAGAACACAAAAATAAAGGTGCTTTTGGCCTGTACAAAAACTATCCTTCTGTACATTTCAGAGCCATGGAACTATATGTAATTCTAATCTATTTCACTTGTTTCAGTTATTAGACTGCAGCCATGCTCTAAGTGATTTTCATCAATCATATCAACCCAAGTACTATTATTTTTTCTTGTTTGGCACCTAGTTTACCAATTTCGGTTTTTTAACCTCTAACTTATGGAGTATAAATTAAATGTAAATATAATTCCAAATGCACATACACAGATAGAAAAATATGGAATGCTTGTAATGTTTTTATTTCAAATTTGTTTTCTGTGATTTTATAAACTTTACATATACTGTTTACAGACACATATGCCCTTATTTTAATTCTCAGGGAGATGCAGTATGACACTGTGTGTGACAAGGCTTGCTCTTAGAATTAGAGATATAGTCAATCTAACAGGCTTCCTCACAGTTTCCATCAAACCAATTTCACTTACAAAGTGCAGGTCAATCTGAGGTTTCAGTAAATGACACTGGCCCAAGATACCACAAAGTGGAATCAAGCCTATGGGTCAATGATTGCAAAGTTCTTAACCATTTGGCCACACTGAATCCATTTTGGAATTAACAATTATTTTTCAATAGAAAATGGAGTATGATGGTGGTAGCTGGTCTTTTTTGCAGATATTTCAGGAACAGAGGTTGTGGATAGTGATATACACAGACTGGTATTTTTAGCTAAAGACTTAAACAATATTAAAAAAGTATTTTTCCAAAGAAAAGTATAAGAGTATAAGAGTTTTTTGAAAGTTTAAAAAATCGAATTGTACTTTTCTGATGTCATTCTTTAAGCTTAAATGTATAAAGATTCTATTACGTATTTACTATATCATCATCATCGTTATCAGTTATTACTTATTTATTTTCTTTTAAATAATTGAACGAATACAAATCAACTTTCTTTAATGGGAATGTTAATTAATTAAATTTCCTTTTGTATTTTTATAACAATTAAAAGTTTCCGATATTTAATTTGTTTTCTAATTTTTAAACAGATTGAACTTGTATAAAAATTCAATTTTTATATATATTTTTTCTTTTCATTTTCTTGTTTTCTGACTTTCAATTTGAACAATTAAAAAAATGATATTCACATTAGCTCTACATTTTACATTATTTCCATAATATATTTCTTTTTGGTTTATTTTATTCTGCTTTTTGTCCTTTGTTAGGAAATGTTTCACAAATTAAGTTGAAAAACTACTATAATGATGTTTTCATGTAATAATGATTAAATTTTTCAGAAGACAGAACATGTTTGTTGTTGTTTAGATTGAAAAGGACTGATTTTTTTCTACTGTTTAGACAGGGAAGGAAGATCAGTGCCCAGGACAATTTTTAAGGTTCCTTGGTCTGGTGGGAGATAGGGAAAGAGGAAAGTACATTATACAATGTATCTTTTTCTTTATTTAAGACTAGCATAAATACAGCCCTTTTAGGCAGTTTTCTGCTCATGCCAGTACTTAATTTAATACAATGTCATTTATTCTCTATAAAATGCTGACCACTCCCCCATTGTAACTAAGCAAAGATAGAATATGAACTAATAATAAGTAGAGTCATGATTGAAACAGCCAAGCACAGCAGCCTTGATGATATTTGAATCTGTATAAATTTCCGAGTAAAACAACATTTTATTTCATAGCCTCTATTGTAGAAGCATGCACTGTAGCACATTGCTCATAATTAAAAGGTCAATGTCTTTGTAGGGAGAGAGTGATATGCACTTGCAATGGCATATTTGATTCTACCATTCATTTATTTTAATACTCAGGTACAATACTAACATTTGCTAAAGCCTGAAAGCCAGGCAGACACATGCACAAGAATTTGATGGCAGTATTGGTAGGGCGTAGGACAGCATGCTTTGCAGTATAGAGTTACAACCCTTTACGTTCTGAATTCAAATCTCACTGAGGTTAGCTTTGCCTTTCATCCTTACTGGGTCGATAAATAAAGCCCCAATAATGCACTGGGGGCAATTTAATCGAATTTCCCCTAGCCTTCAAATTGCTGGTCTTGTGCCTAAAGTAGAAACAATTATAAGAGAGATACTTTGGAACATTTGCCTTTCATCCTTACTGGGTCGATAAAATAAAGTACAAGTATGATACTGGGGTTGGTTTCATCGACTTTCCCTTCCCGTAAAATTGCTGGCATTGTGCCTAAATCAGAAACTATTATTATAGATTTACAGCGATTTGCGGGGGATTCAATAGATATTTCTAACAGATTGTTAAATTAAATACAGACCTCTTTATTAGCTCATAACCAATCCTATGTTGAATCCTTATTAACTATTAACAATAACTTCCACTGAATTACTGCTGTTTCTTATCTAATATTGAACAGATCTATAAAGCACTGGTGAAAACACCTAGCATTGTGGTTTGGGTGTTTGATTGATGATTGTAAAATTTATTCTTGGAGCTGGCATTTTTTTAAGGGGGGGGGGGGGTGCTGTTTAGTAATAGAGGAAAGTGTGGTGTCCATGTGCTTTCACAGGATTTTCAAAACTGGTACAGATTTTATGGTCAAATCGAACCAGCAGGAGAGCTAGGGGTAGATCCCAAGCATTATGGTTGGATAACATCTATGAGCTTGGCTGGTTTCATTTGGGGATCTAGCCAGATCAGTTAGAGATAGCTGTTTCTGACAGGACACACTGAAAGGAGAGTTTGAGGACTCTGCTCCCATGACTCCCTCAGGAATAAATTGGCGAAGAAGAAGGCTGAAAGATAAGAGGAAGCTATCCTCGAACTGGAATCCTGGCCAGAATTCTTGCTATAGCATGGATATTGCTAAAAACAGCCAAGTGTCAGGTGTTAAACTTCCCTCCTTCATTAAACCATAAAATATAAAAATATCCACTCCAGTAGTCAGTTGCACAACATTCTGAAGCTCCTCTCCCACCATTTCCTCTCAATCATTCTTGCACTTGAATGAGAGATTGAGCAATCTCCATACATAATTGGCAGTGAAACTCAGCTAAATACACGTACACATATATATGTACATGTATGTATGTATGTATGTGTATATATATATATATAAATATATATATGTTTGAATATTAATGAACAGATGTTTACAATAATGAAAGTATTTAAAAAATTTAATAACAAACAGGGAAAGGTTTCAAAAAGGTGTTAGGATTAAATAAAATATTAAAAAAGTAACAAAAGCAAAAGGAAATTGACTGAGTATCAGCAAAGTTCACCAATGAGAAAATTTCCACTGTTAAACAATTTTCTCATTACTGAAAGGGGTACTAGAAGAATACTGCTTATATCAATAATTAAGTATTGATTACACCTGCAGCCTGTATTTTTGCTGATGTATGTTTCCTGAAGAAACAATAAAAACATGTAGAAAAACCCAAGGTGTCCATCCACTTGAAGGAACAATCATATTGAAATTCAAAGAGATACCTAAAATGAACATAATACCATGTAATACAATTTAAATTGTCTTTTAATTGTGTTGTATATATATATATTTATGCATTCACACATACAAGCTTATATACATACACACACACACACACACACATATATATATGCTTGTGTGTGTGTGTATATATACAGGGTATCCCCCAAAATGTACATACATATTTATTAGAATGCTGTGAAAGTGTGTATACATTTTGGGGGGGACATGGCAAAAAACACCCTGTCCACACTGTATATGTGGCTGGTGTTAGGAAAGGCATCCAGCCATAGAGAACCTACCAGATTCAATTCTGTACGAGTGAGATACGGTCACCTGACCAATCTTGCCTCGAGTGGGACAAAGCTGCCTAATCCATGCTAGCGTGGAAGATGGACTTTAAATGATGATGATAATGATGATGATGATGATATATATATATATATATATGTCATCGTTTTTATGTCCACTTTCCTTTCCATGCTTGCATGGATATATGTGCATATGTATGTATACACTAACACACACGCACAAAGATATATATATATATATCGATTGTACTAACCTTCCACTTGTGTGTATGTGTGTGTATATATATATATATATATATATATATATATATATATATATAGGAGAGTGGTGAAGTGAAAGTGCTAAAGAATGTGAGAAGAAGAGAGAATAGTGCGGAGACAGTATTTATATAGAAGTAGGAGTAACAAAAAGAAAAGCCAGAACAGATTTGAACAAGAAAATAAAAATGAAAATTCCTTCAGAAGCAAGTGAAAGTAAAATTGAATGAAGTGGAAAAGAAAATCGTTCTGAGAATTGAAAAGAAAAAATACATGAAGAAATTAAGGGAATGAAATAGAGATGGAATAGTAAAAAAATATCTAATATAATGTAATATATATTATATATATATATATATATCATCATCATCACCGTTTTACGTCCGTTCTTCCATGCTAGAATGGGTTAAACGGGTTGTCCTGTTGTGGGCAGTGTCTGGTCGGCTGACCATGCCTTGCTCATGCAGGAACTGATTTTGGCTTGATTTCTACAGCTGGATGCCCTTCCTAACACCAACCTCATTTACAGTGAGTGCTGGGTGCTTTTTTCTGTGGCGCCTACACGTCCACTTTACAGTGTGGGCTGGGTGCTTTTTTGCTGTGGCACCTCAACGACCACCTTGCAGTGGGAGGGTGTGGGGGCATATTGTCTATATGCTTCAGCTTGTACCCATGGGAGGTCGGGTACTCTGTATTACTGCGCCAGAAGTCACGAGCGTGTGTCATCGCCTTTGAGAGGTATAATTGGGTAAGGTCAACTTTTATCACCTAATCCCAGGACTTCTTGGGTCTCCCCACTCCGCGGTTTCTATCGACTTCTAGTGCTCTGCACCTTTTTATGCAGCTGTCATCCTTCATACGCATCACATGTCCATACCAACGCAACCGCCTCTCCTGCACACAGCATTTGATTCCTCTTATGCTCAGTCTCTGTCTCAATTCATTTATGCTTTGTCGTTCGCGTATATTACTATTACACCTCCATCGGTGCATGCAGACTTCGTTTCTTTCTAATCTACGTAAGTCTTCCACCTTCAGCGCCCAGGTCTAACTACCATATAACATTGCTGTTCGTATACATGCATCATACAGTCTGCCTTTCATTTTGGTCATCAGCATACAGGAGTTCCCATGGGCATCCGGTCTTAAACTCCTCCGTTATTGCCTGCAGGACTATGATGAACAGGAGAGGGCTAAGAACAGAGCCCTGGTGGACACCAACCTGTACGCTAAATTCCTCGCTATACTCATTGCTAATCCTAACTTTGCTGACTGCTCCCCTATACATGGCTTGTACAGCTTTCACAAGACATTCATCTACTCCTAGTTTTCTAAGAGCCCACCAGATTACAACACATGGAACTCTGTCAAAGGTTTTCTCGAGATCGACGAATGCCAGGTAGAGTGGCTTACTTTTAGCTAGGTAATTTTCCTGTAACTGCTTCACAAGGAAGAGGGCATCAGTGGTGCCTCTTTCTGGTACAAACCCAAATTGCATCTCATCGGTCCCTAATCAACTGTGCTATAACTCTTTCTGATACTTTCATGACCTGGTCCATCAGCTTTATACCTCTATAGTTTCCACTATCTAGTGCATCACCTTTACCTTTGTAGCAGTTGACAATGATGCTACTGTACCAATCTTTTGATATGACACCTTCTTGTATTACCTGGTTAACAATACGTGTGGTTATAGTGTGACCTACAGACCCAGATGCCTTCAGCATCTCAGTAGCTATACCCGATGGACCGGTTGCCTTCCCCATCTTCATAACTTTGATTGCCTTACTTACTACGCTGCTGCTGACTTGTACTGCTGGCCCCCCTATAGGGTCTACTTGTGGTAGGGTCTCTTCTTCCCATGTATTCTCCGCATTTAGTAATCTATCATAATGGCTCTTCCATGCATCTTTCTTCTCAGCACTTGTGAGGGCAAGCTCACCTTTATCATTCCAGATACACTTCTCTCCAATGACATCACAATTCTCTCTGACACACTGCCTCGCAATCTTGAACACCT
>OZ024740.1:160053211-160058211 GCA_964016885.1 Eledone cirrhosa
GTCTCTGTCTCAATTCATTTATGCTTTGTCGTTCGCATATATTACTATTACACCTCCATCGGAGCATGCAGGCTTCGTTTCTTTCTAATCTACGTAAGTCTTCCACCTTCAGCGCCCAAGTCTCACTACCATGCAACATCGCTGTTCGGATACACGCATCATATAGTCTGCCTTTCATTCTGAGGGAGAAGCCTTTTGCAGCTAGCAGTGGTAGTAGTTCCCTAAACTTATTTATATTTATATATATATATATATATGGATAATTATATATATAGATATATTTATATATATATATATATACGTATAAATAGATATATCATCATCATCATCGTTTAACGTCCATCTTCCACGCTGGCATAGGTCTGGACGGGAATTGTCCCACTTGAGCAAGATTGGTTGTCTTGCTCAGGACTGTCTGGTGGGTTTTCTACGGCTGGATGCCCTTCCTAAGACCAATCACATTTACAGTGTGGAGTGGGAGGTTTTTACAGTGTTACCTACACGGCCACATTACAGCGTGGACTGTTTGCTTTTGTGTCGTGACACCTACACAACCTCATTTATTTAGGACTGGATGTTGTGGTACCAACATAGCTTTACATCGAAAGGGGTGGTGTAGATGGCGGTAGGGGTAGTGGGACGGGGGTGTATATTGGTTAAGAGGTGCCCACTGACTGTAGCCTTTGCTTTGTACTTAGGCAAGACAGGTCTTCTGTATTACTGCGTAGCGCCAAAAATCCCTCTCTCTCTCTCTATATATATATATATCTATATATATATATATATATATATATATACATACACACATATAAAAAAATCAATGTATTGAGAATTGCTCTGAGAGAATTGTTCATAGCATTAGATTTAAATTAAAGTTATTTCCTTCCCAATAATGGCTGAAATAACTAGGTTGATTAAGAGCATGAAAAAATGCGTGAAATTGAAAGTATATAGAATTAAACTGATATATGATGATTTATTTTTCAGAAAGATTTCTTATTTATTAATTTATATATTTATTTATATATTTATTTATTTATTTATTTATATTTTTTATATATTTTTTCGTCTTGTTATTCTCCAATATTACATAAATGGAACATCTTTCTTGTTTTATTTTGTTGTGTTTTGTGTTTCATGTTTTTTTCTTTTTTGTTTTTTCTTTTTTTTAAGCTAAAGGTTGTTTATTTGATTTTAATATCTTTTGGATTTTTCTTAACATTGTCTGTTTTTGTGTATATTTCATTATATATATATGTGTGTGTGTGTATGTTGGTGTATGTACATGTATATGTGCTTATATTTGTGTATGTATGAGTGTGTGTATTAGTGTTTATGTATCTGTGTGTGCATATTTATGTGCGTTAGTATTTGTGTAGGTATGTATTTTGTGCATTTTTCTATGTGGCTATGTGTATCTTTGCATTTTTGTATGTTTGTATGTATGTACATGTGCACCTGCCTGTGTTAACTTTATGTAGTTGATTTTGTTTTCTTGGCTTGAAGCAATGTTTGTGTGTGTATTGCATGTCTGTGTGCATGCGCTATAAGCAGTGTTTGTTGATAAGAATATATGTTTACATGTTTATCAATGTATGTGGAAGTAAGTATATTGCTGTAGGTGAGCTTGTATATGTTTGAGACTTATTCTTTGCAAGAGAAGCTATATAAAATCTGTTTGTATGTATGTATGTATAATTAAGTACTATGCTATGTGTTTGTGTATGTGTGAGGCTACATGAAATATTTGTATGTTTGTGGCTGTGCTATAATTATTGCTTGTAGATAAAAATGTATGTTTAAGTGTGTGTATATGCATGTGTGTAATTATGATACTGAATATCTCTTTGTGTATATATATATATTTGTGTGTAATTTTTTGTATATTATGTGTACAGAATGTGTGTGCATGTAATACAGTCAGTGTGTATAAATGAGAATATCCGTTCATGTGTGTGTATAATTAATTATGATGTTGCAGGTGTGTTTCTTTGCTAGTATATATGTATATCTGTACGTATGTATGTTTGCATATCTGTTAGGTGTATGACTGTTAATTCTGATGTAAAATTTCTGAAATTAAGGATATTAAATATTAGTCAAAAGAAAGAATTAAACAAAAACAAAACCAAAATACAAAATGGCTTGAGAAGAGAATTAAAATCTCATCATTATTTGCTGCCAGTACTGCCACTACTGCCACCACCATCATCTCCCTACATCACTATTTTCATTCTTCTATGTCATCATCATCATCATCATCACCATTTTGTTAATTGTCATCATCATTATCATTATCAGTATTATCATCACGCTTTCTATTAATCATCATCATCATCCTTTTATGTCCGCTTTCCCATGCTTGCATTGTTTAAATGGCTTGTTATAGACCAAGCCCATATTTAATTGGAAGTATTGCTCTCATAGATGGGTAGACACTCTGTCTAACTTATATAAATTTCATTTTGGCATAGTTTCTACTATATAAGTTGTTGTGGATGTATCATAGGCAAATGTTTAAGGAGTTTGGTTTACAATTATTAGGTCCTGGGTTCAATTCTGTTGCATGACATCTTGAGCACGTATCATTTACCATAGCCTCAGGTTGACCCATGCCTTGTCAGTGAAATTGGGTAGATGGAAACTGTTTGCATGTTTTCTTGTATCTTACTATAATTAAAATTATTATGTAGGGTGTATATTTACACAATTTCATTGCTGTACAACAAATAAGTTGGTTGATTGACAGAGTTGTTGGTGTGGCAGATTAAATGTGCTTCAGTATTTGTTCTGGTACACTGCACTCTGAGTTCAAATCTTGCTTGCTGAGACACCAATCATAGAGTTGGGTTAACATTTCTGCCTAATCTCTGTTGCATACATTCAGACGAGGTCTCCAATTTGAGGATTGCCAGTAAGTCATGTTTTTCTTCCATTTCCTTAATCAATCTTGAAGCCCCTGAAAGATGTCATGAGCACTGCCCTTTCTCCACTTACTGGGCAATGCAATAAAAATTTCAAGGAAAGAAGTATGATTCTAATCTTTATTTGTAAACAAATTGTTATGAGGACAATGAATTGCTGGAATATTTCAAGCATTATACAAAATGCCTTGCAGTATTTGATCCGAATCAATGAAGGTGTATCTCCCATATATAGAAATATCAGACATTTCCCATTTATGGTAGCAATCTGTTTTGCTGGGTCAAAAGAATTTCAACACTGTTTTCAGAATGACTGGATGCCCAGTGTTCGTATACATAAAAAACAGCAAACAAATAAGCTGAGAGAAAAAAAATCAGTATAGAGAAATAAGACGAAATATGAAAGAAACCAAGAAAGTGTTAGGGTGAATAGATGTACATATAGATCCAAATGGAAGGAGCCTGCAGAAGAACAAGTTCAAGGAAAACATGGGAAGATGTGATGAAAGCTGATTTCAAGATGATTAACATTGTGAATGAAGGGAATAGTGACTATAATAACAGCAAGTCATAATGTTGAAGGAGACACATCCACTGCATGTAAGCTTTAAAAAAACAGATGCAAAAATAATGGTGATGGTGATGATAGAACTTACTTTATATACTAGATAACTATCTATACAAACAACTGCATCTCTTAGTTTACTGTATTAATAAAGTGATAATATTTATATTTATATACAAATCAAGTTCTAAATATTGCATATATATACATATGTATACAAATGGAATTTTTAAGACAAAAACAAAATGTCTGCGAAACCTATATCTAAGTCCATAAGCAACCAGTGAAAGGAATCAATCATATCCTAGTTTTAACATATATATTGAACTGCAAGCAACAAATATGAACAGATTAAAAACTAAATAAACATAACAAAAAAAAAAAAGTCGAAGAAACAGAAAGATTTGCCAAATTGATTTCCATAAATTCTTTTCTATTCTGATTTCTGTTTTCTTTCTTCTTAAAGAGAAAAATGACTTTCCTGGTTTGGTTTGGCTAATAATAAAATGAACATAACTATATAATATTCAATTTATATTTATATTATATTGCATTATATTATAAAATGAGGATGATGATAATAATCACAGACACATCCACACGCACACACCGCAAACATCGCAAGCACACGCACATGCTGCAAACACACATAGCACACACACACACACACATATATCATCATCATCATCATCTTCTGTTTTAAAACCATTTTTCGATGTTGGCATGGATTGGTTGAAACTTTTTGTGATAAAAATCTATGATTGAATACCCTTCCTGATGCCAAATCCAACTTGATTTTTAAAAGTAAAGTATGGGTTATTACTGAGCAGCTAAACCACTATTTACATGGAAATTTTAAATATCACCAACAGTGTGAAGAAAATAGGCAAACACACACTGACACACACACACACACACACACACACACACACACATACACACAAAGCTGTACAATTTCTCTCTAGCAAATTTATTCACAATACTTTGGTTGTCCTAGGCCTATAGTAGAAGACCCTTGCCCGAGATAATGTGTTTAGGGTGCTCATCGTCATATCATTCTGTGCAAAATGAGTCCTATGTTGGATCTGAAGAGGCATCTGCAGCCACCACATAGTAGGATAGGAGGGTTCAGGGATGGAAAGTACTGGCTTTTCTTTGGGGTCATGAGTACTACTCTTTCATCTATAGTTCTTCTTCACCCACTTATTCCTGAAAGGGTTGTGGGGGCAGAATTCTCAAACACACTTGCCAGCGGGTCCTGTCAAAAGCAACCATCTCCAACTGATTTGGTTGGATCCCAAGAATGACCAGCGAAGCTCATGGATATTATCCAACCGTATTGCTCAAGGTCTATCCCTGGGTCTCCTACTGGATGATTTTGTCCATAAAATTTGTCAAGCGATTCTTTCCTGGGACATTCTAACCACATGCCCATAGTATTGGAGCTTTTATCTCTCAATTTGGAGAAGTAGTGGCTCTACCTGGAGTTACTCTCTGAGCTACACACTCTA